>ML677344.1:9721639-9830807 GCA_007922305.1 Dermatemys mawii | reverse complement strand
ACACACACACACACACACACACACACACACACACACACACACACACAATGTGACGGAGCCAGACCAGAAGGATACAGGAGAGTGCTGGAAGGCAAGTATATTAGTCTCAGGATGTGCAGGTCCCTGTTCCCTGGATAGCCAAACAAAGGCTACTCCAGGCCAATCAAGACACCTGGGGCCAATTAAGAACCTTCTAGAAAGGAGTAGAAACAGCTAGCCTAATTGGGACACCTGAAGCCAATCAGGGACTGGCTGAAACCAGATAAAAACCTCCCAGTTAGTCAGGTGAGCTGTGGGTGTCAGGAGCTGTGGAAGGAAGTTATGCTGTTGGTGAGACTGAGTGTAGGACAACATATCATCCAGAAGGAAGGAGGCCCTGAGGTAAGGGTGAAGTGGAGTTTGAAGAAGCGGGGACTGCTGTGGGGAAGTAGCCCAGGGAATTGTATTGTGTTTTGTGCCTAAAAGGTCAGCCATCTTAGCTGATACTATTAGGGTCCCTGGGCTGGAGTCCAGAGTAGAGGGCGGGCCCAGGCTCCCCCCTTTTCCATCTTCCATACTGGCCTGTGATGGAGGTAACTCACTAGGTGGTGACTCTTGCCAATTATACTGAGAAAGGGAGGTCACTCGGGAGCCTAGATGAGTTTCTGAGGCCCCTAAATCTGCCAGGAAGCGCAGGACCCACAAGTACAGACTTGGAGCTTTGTCACTATATATATATATATATATATATATATAATCACACACACACTCTAACTATATATAATATTTCATTTTATGGTAAATTGTATCATCTCTGAATTCCTGTGATGCTGGTTGATGAGCTCCCAGCCTATGTAGGAGGTGAGCTTGACACATCTGTAATTAATTTTCAACATTGCAAAATGGAAATTTTTAATATTTTCAGTGGTTTGATTTTTAAAAACCCTTTTTTCCTCTAATTCGTTCCAGAAAACATTCACAATGGGTTAGTAAATCTTCATCTCCAACCATTTCAGTTCAATCCATAGTATAAACTAAGACCTCATATCACCTTCATGGGATGTGTCCCTTGAGTTGGAAATGCTGTAAGCACCACGGAATGCTAACACACCTGCTCTGGGAACATGCAGCAGTCTATTTGGGGCAGCCCAGGTACTAAAAAAAAAGTTAACTTGACTCTCATACAACCCTTCACGTTTCTACTGTTCTTGCTGTCTGCACAGACTCAGCGTTACTGAATTTAAGGATCTTTGGCAGTTCAAAAGCTCCTATTGACGTTACAGAAAACAAATGCCACATCGAGCACTAAGCAATGGGTTAGCTTAAAATTTAAAAAAAAGTCATTTTTATGCTAGCCAGCAATCTGAATAAGTGTGGCTAGATTTCCCTTCTTATCTTTCCCTTCTTATCTGACTAGAAGTTTGCTGACTTGGTTGGTTGGTTGTGTTGTTTTTGTTTTAGTGAGATAATATTCCCTTTATTTCAAACATTGGGTACACTAGCTATTGTAATAAAAGATGAGATTGTGTTTCTGAGGTAGCTGAAGTGGCAGGGCACCAGGAACCCTTTACATTTTGTGATTCTTTACAAAAATCTGGACTGATTCCAGTCCCTGCACTTTCCTGAACCCAGATTGGATCCTCCACAAGACAGTAGTAACTGGTCTGTTCCCCATAAACAACTAGGAGGTCTTAGGCCTCCCTACCCCATAATGTCTCGCTGGCGTGATGCCATTCCTCATTGCTCCCAATACAGGGCTGTGGCTACAAGCAATTATTAGAGCAGTTCGGGAATTTTTCATTTTTGGGGGGTGGCTGTCAATTAACTGAAACCATAACTTCACAATAAGGGTTCATTTCAATGAATTTCTCATTTTGAAGTGTTCTGTTTTGACATTTTCTAAATGAAGTTTTTTCTGTTTGAAATGACTTTTTGTTTAGCAATTTAAGTTGAAGTTTTTTTGATAAAAAAGGAAACTCAACAAAAAAAAGCAAATGATCAAAACGTACACTTGGATTAATCCAACCCATATTTATTTTGGATTTTCAGTTTGTGAAATTTTTCGTGATTTTTATTTTTCATCCCAATTTGGGTCAGGAATTTTTTTTTTAAATCTCATTTTTTTTTGTAGGACGGGAAAACTGTTTCCTGCCTTGCTATAGTCATGATAGAGAATTCTTGAGATTTGTCTATGGATTCAAGTACAAATCAGATGCAGTGATACTTAGGCCTGGTCAGCAGTACGTGATTATGTCAAAATTATCCACATTATTTCGAATTAAAACTAAATCTGTCCACACAACCAACCCCATTTTGTTGACAAAGGCCTGGGCAGGAGGGTTCAAACTAAGGTACGCAACTTCAGCTACGCTATTCGTAGCTGAAGTCGAAGTACCTTAGTTCGACTTACCTGGCCGTCCCCACAGCAGTGGGTCGACCGCGGTGGCTTCCCCATTGACTCTGCTTACTCCCCTTGTGGAGCTGGCGTTCCAGAGTCATGGGGAGTGCTTTCAGGGGTCGATTTATCATGTCTTGGAGAGACGTGATAAATTGATTCTGAGGCATCGAACACTACCTGCCGATCCAGCAGGTAGTGTAGCCCTACCCTTAAAGGGCTCTTAAAATCGATTTCTGTACTTGTCCCCAGCAAGGGGAGTAGTGGTAAAGTTGACCTCGCTGTTTCAGATTTGGGGTACTGTGGACGCAATTTGATGATAAAGAATCTTGTAGCACCTATGAAAGAGGAGGGTCAGGAAGCTGCGGTAGAGTGCTTGAGGGGAGATATGTAAGCTCAGAGCATATTGGGACGTGGCTCCCTGTGGACTAGGGAAGCTGGTGGCAGGTTGATTGGAACACCTGCAATCAATTAAGACCCTGTTGAGAACCTAATAAAACTCCCTGCTTCAGGCAGACAGGGAAGGAAGATAGGAGTTTGGAGCAGTTTGGAGGAGTTGGAGCAGTTTGGAGCAGTTGGAGCAGTTTGGAGGAGTTGGAGCACTGAGCAGGTGGAGCAATGAGCAGCTGGAGGAGAGTTTGGAACCAAGACCACCCAGACCCTAGGTAAAGAGGCACCTGACTTGTGTAGAGAGAGGGCAGGAAGCCCCACAAACTGAAGGATAGGAGAGGGAAGTAGCCCAGGGGAAGGAATAGCTAATTCAGGTGGTTTACCGCTATCCTTAGGGCCCCTGGGCCGGGACCCGGAGTAGAGGGCGGGCTTGGGTCCCTCCTCCTCCATTCCCTCTCCTCCAGGATACTAGTGGGGCAGTTAATACCCTGTTCAGGGGCAAGAAATGGCTCCCTGAAACCGCCCCCCCACAAGACGAGAAAGCGTGGGACCCATCATAATAGTGCCAGCAATTTGCCACACACCTTATAGACTAAAAGATTTTAGGGATCATGAGCTTTTGTGGGCTAAGACGCACTTCATCAAATGAATGTTGTGGAAATCTCCAGAGGCAGATATAAATAGCAGGCAAGAAAGCAAGCTAAATTCAATGAGGGGGGTGAAGCCCACTTCCAGCAGGTGATATGGAGGTGTGAACACTCAGAGAGGAGAAACTGCTTTAGTAATTGGCAAGCCATTCACAGTCAATATTAAGTCCAGACCTGATGGTATCCCAGGAGGTATCCCAGAATGCTCCACTGTGATCACTCTGGACAGCACTTTCAACTCAGATGCACTAGCCACGTAGTCAAGAAAAGCCCCAAGAACTTTTGAATTTCATTTCCTGCAGTCCCAGAATCACAAAAGAGCTCCAGCATGGACTGAACGGGAGGTACTGGATCTGATCACAGTATGGGGAGAAGAATCTGTGCAGGCAGAACTCCATTCAAAAAAACAGAATGGCAATGGGCAGCGGAGACTGTGAGGACTGTGGGATAGCTACCCACAGTGCACTGCTCTAAGAGTTGATGCTAGCCCCAGTACTATGGACGCACTCCGCAGACTTAACGTGCTTAGTGGGGACATACACAATTGACTGTATAAAATCTCTTCTGAAAAATTGACTTCAACCTAATTTCGTACTGTAGATGTATCCTTAGGGTTGGGCAAAAGCTGATCAGCGAACACAGAACCATGTGAAACAATCTCGGCTTTTGGTTTTGTTCTAAATTTGAAAATCAGCACAAGTTTTGCAAAACTTTTGTGAACTTTATGAACAACTCTGAGCCAGTTCTAGGAAAATCTGATCTGATTTATGGTTCCAGTTGAAACTGTGGGTAATTCATTCTTTTGCATGAGTTGCCCTCAATGCCAGCTGTAACAGCAGTTCTAGCTGAGTTTTAGTATGAGTTCTGGGGTTTGTTCAAATATAAAGATAAAAAATGTGCTCTACCTGTAACCATTAATCTGAAATACTGCACGTCTTAGGGAGGTTCAGATGAAATAGGATTTGGAAAGGAACAATCAATGTTTTTTTTTTTATCCATCATGCAGATGACACAGCAATCAAGTGATTTGCCCAAAAACTGCAGTGGATCTCACTATCAGGGCGATGGGTAGAAGCAAGGCATCCCTGGCTCACAATCCTTTGATCAGTCTACTATACCACAGATCACCTGGATACAAAATGCTCTGACTTTGATTTTGTAAAACCAAATGACCTAGGTTTTATTCACTTCTATCTGAATCTTAAACCCAAAGAAAATGCGCAAAGCACGTTCACTAAGGCTGTCTCTACTCTGGTCCGCAATTCAGATTAAAAGGGTGTAAATGGTACCATTTACCAAAGTGCTGTGCTGCTACTCCCCCATATGGATGCTGTGGGCATGATGTGAAAGGTTCCTAGTTGACATTAATGTAAACCTTCTTGAAGAGTATTACGTCCGCGCAAACTAGGAATCTTCTAGTTTGCATCTGCAGCATCCATATGGGTGAATTACAGCACAGCACTTTGGTATCCATTGCTTTTCACACCTCCATAATCCAAACTCTGGGGCAGTGCAGAGAAGCCCTAAATTTCACACAGCTCTAACAGTAAAGTTTAGGGTAATACTTAAATCCACTTAAGAGGAGAAATTTTGAACTACTGTGCCTTTCACTTGTTTTCCTTATATCTAGAGTGAAATTATCATCCCTGGTCTGTACTAGAGACTTAGCTCAAGGGTGGATCTTTTGCTGTTTATTCTGTAGTCATGCTTCATACAGATTTCCTTGCTGGGAATTCCACCCCTAGAATGAAAGCAGAGTATGTTGACTATAATTGGTCCATCTGTAAGATTGCACAGCGTTCTCAGATTCTTGAAAACAAAACAGAAGAATAAAAACCAGAGAGAAATCTCTGTCACTGAGTTACTTGGCCTGGAACCATGTAAGGAGCGGTCCATCATCTGGTGGGGATGGACTAGTTGTCATGATCTTTTCCATCAATAGTTTCCATGCTGTTAAGCATGAATGTCACAGGATGACACTAGCCCTTTAAGAGGGAACAGGGCCAGTGCATCTGTCCTGCATCAGCAGAGCACATAGGCTGTAGAAGAGGACACCTGGGTTTGGGGAAGAGAGAGAGACACAGTGAGTCAGAGCAAGAAGCTGCAGGAAGTGGGAGTGCCAAAGTCCCCTGGGATGGGAGGCAGTGAGGTAAAGGGGCATCTGGGAAACTTTGTGGGTGTAGCAGTGGATTCTTTGCCCACTGGGGAGAATTCCTGCCTTGTAACAATGGACTTTCATCACCTGAGCCAGATGACTAATATTTTCATAGATACTATTCCAATTTTCATTGTAGTCATGAGTAGATGAGGTGTTTGTTTAAAAAAGAGAGAACAAATACCAGGTCAATGGTGCTTTTCAATGTGACACAGGGTGCCTGGGAATATTCTGGTTCTTCCATTGACATTGTAATGACTTCTTCAAAACCAAGGCAATGTCAGCCCTTTTGCAGTGATCCTGCCTGATAAGAATAAGCACTCATGGACATGCAGCTTCCATGATCATCACTAATGGAACGATTGCAATGTACATCAATGTGATTTTTCATAGTACCCATAATTTGCATATCCTCCTGGAGGTATTTAAAATTGAATTATAAATGCAAGCATGAACATTTTGTCTGGTAAGTAGAGGTTTTTCCACCAGCTGCAAACAGGCACTGGACCATTTAGTTTTGAAAACCGCTAGGAACCACAATAGAAATGTTGTCATATATAAAATGAGTCTGTGTACATGTACTTGTGAAGGCATATAGGCAGAAAGAGATGTCTATAGACAGACATTTTTAAAACTTTATGTAGCTATAGACACATCAACAGATTAAAGGATTTGTCTTCCCATGCAATTTGTACCATGTGTGACAAAGCTCCAAGTTTGAACTTGTGGGTCCTGCGCTTCCTGGCAGATTTAGGGGCCTCAGAAACTCATCTAGGCCCCAGAGTGACCTCCCTTTCTCAGTATAATTGGCAAGAGTCACCGCCTAGTGAGTTACCTTCATCACAGGCCAGTATGGAAGATGGAAAAGCGGGGGGATCCCGGGCGGGCCCTCTACTCTGGACTCCAGCCCAGGGACCCTAATAGTATCAGCTAGGATGGCTGACCTTTTAGGCACAAAACACAATATAATTCCCTGGGCTACTTCCCCACAGCAGTCTCCGCTTCTTCAAACCCCACTTCACCCTTACCTCAGGGCCTCCTTCCTTCTGGATGATATGTTGTCCAACACTCAGTCTCACCAACAGCACAACTTCCTCTCTCAACTCCTGACACCCACAGCCCACCTGACTAACTGGGAGGTTTTTATCTGGTTTCAGCCAGTCCCTGATTGGCTTCAGGTGTCCCAATCAGGCTAGCTGTTTCTGCTCCTTTCTAGAAGGTTCTTAATTGGCCCCAGGTGTCTTGATTGGTCTGGAGTAGCCGTTGTTTGGCTATCCAGGGAACAGGGACCTGCACATCCTGAGACTAATATACCTGCCTTCCAGCACTCTCCTATATCCTTCTGGTCTGACTCCGTCACACATGGTAACTATACCAGTATACATAAAGCAGTGCTACCCACCTCATGTAGATAGTTTAAACCTACTTATACTCATATAGTTTATTCCCATACAGGAAAGAGAAGAAGCTATACTCATGTAATGTACCTTTATATCAATATAACTGCACCCACACCAGGGATTGTACTGTTATATCTATAGTCATAGAACAAATCAGATCCCTAAGCAGCATAGGGCTGGTCTTCACTGGGGGGGGGAATCGATTGAAGATATGCAACTTCAGCTACGTGAATAACGTAGTTGAAGTCAGCGTATCTTCAGCCGACTTACCAGCCGTCCTCATGGTGGTGGGAGTTGGTGGCGTGCTCCCCCATTGACTCTGGCTTGCGCCTCACGTCAAGCTGGAGTTACGGGAGTCGACGGGGCGCTGCAGGCAATCGATTTCTCACGTCTTCATGAGAAGATCCAGCGGGTAGCGAAGACATACCATAAGTTATACAGATGCTGAATTGGTGTGTAGACCAGGCCAAACATGAGAGAGTCCAAAATCCAGAACATGAAACAGAACCTCTGTAAATTTGAGGAGCCTGGGGTTGGGTTTGTGTCCTTGGATATGAATCTGCTGCTATTGATTTGGTTCCAGACTGGAATTTTCTTTTTGTCTTTCACATGCAGCCAAAATCCCTGAGCTATGATTCTAAAGAGATTTTGGCCTCAGTGAACACCTAATCTCAAAAGATTTCCACCATTTCTTTCTTGGGAGATGGTACCAGTCCCCAGCATGTATAGAATTTGAGCACATGACTTTTCGTGCCAGAGGCATTCAAGAATGGCCTCAAGACTTTGGTCTCATCAAATCCATTCCTGATCACTACCTGTGATTGAATCTCCCAACTGCAACTTTGGCCTTAACTTAAAATTCATCCAGATGCAAGTGATACCTGTTTGGCCTGTATCTAATACAGATTCATCCTTAAATGATCTATTTATCCAGTACTGAACATTAGAAGTCATATGTCCACTGGGTGAATGTGCACCCAAGCTCAATCAGGCTGAAGAATGAAAGAACTTGAGTTTATGTGCCTCTTGAATGTGACAATAGCAAGCTGGCACTGAGACATCACCAGTGTTCTGCTCTCACCAACCCCTTCCCTGAATTTTTTTGCAGTTGTGTAAATGATACCGCTAATTCTTCTCATCCCAGGGTTTATTATTCCCTTTTTTTTCAAAGGGCCCTACCTCCATAAGAGACAAGAAACACATCCACCTGCCCAGGGGGAGATGTACAACCTGAATACTTTCCATGCACTCTGCTACAATTTCCTGTCACTTTCTAAAGTCATATAAATGTAGGGCCATGCTTTCTGCTAAGTGATTACTGGCAGGTTTGATTATATAAATAGCACTATGCAGTTCAATAGAGTTGTGGGCAACAATGAAGGCTTTGCTGAAGATGTATTCTTCTTTGCAGCCTCATTTATCAATGTACAGTTTCTCACTTGCCATTTATCATTTGCTTTTCTGTTCTTTCCTCAACATCTGGAGGATTTGTAGTCAGCTAAGTGGAGGAAGGGACTGTCTTGAATACCTTTCCATACCTGGCTGGCTGACATACTCCTGAATTTTCCACAATTTAACTTTACTTTAAATAAAATTGACAGGTTCAATACAACCTAGCCAAGAAGCATATATTTAGTGGAATCGTAAGGAATAAACTGAAAACTGTAGTTGGACAGAAAAGATAGCAAGAGTTAGATGCACTTCTAATGCTTGTATGCATTTATAACAACAAGAAACTACAGATGCAATAATTGCATGCCTTTTAACTCAAGAGGACCATAAAACAGTGTAATGGAATATACAAATTACTGCACTTGCACACCCAGTATTAAGCGTTCCCATCCACAGGGTACTGTACAAAAGAACGTTTTCTCTTTTTCATCACTATGGCTATATGCTTATATTCATCTCTGTTAATTTTAGCGATACTGTACATATAGAGTATCAGCCATTGGAAAAGATCTTTAAAGTCCCCTAACGTACATCTTGAGCTTAGTCATCGCAGAAAGGAAAGTTGGTCTTGTGGGTTGAGGCACTGAGTTCATTTTCTACCTGTCACAGTCTTACTGTGTAACCTTGGACAATTCATTTAATTCCTCTGCCCCTCATCTGTAAAACAGGGGGACACAATTTCTCTCCTACTTTGTCCATCTTGTCTATTTAGTGTGCAAGCTCTTTGGTGCCGGCACTTCTCTTGGACTCTCTACTGTAACAGAACTTTGATCACGTTTGGGTCCTCACAGTGCTATTGTAGTACCAGTCGTCATCATTGTTGTCATCTCTTTCATGCCAGTGCAAGATTGCTCCATATATATAACGTGAAGCTGCCCATCTTAGCTGGAATGGCAAGAGAGTTTCCTTTCCAAGCTGGGTTTTCATAATCACTAACAAAAATGTCACATCTCTTTCCTCCCACTCCCCCCAAAAAATAACCTTTTGGTTTTGTCCTCCAACCTTCTTTGCACTTTCTTTTGCATTCTGCCTCTTTCCATGGAAAATCCTGCTTGAGTTGGTAGGCAAGGCCTTCTCCTGATATCTGTATTCCTGTATGTGTCTGTTCGGACCTTTTACTTGATCTGTATGTCTGGTCCTTTTAAATTACCTATCACTGAGGTTTCCAAAATGCATTCTGTATATTCCAGGGACACACGCTCACACTGTACCCTCACTGCAATTTCCAGCTGAGGCCACATAGCCACACGATAGCAGGCAATATGTGAATGGGAAGCTCACTCTATAGGAGCTGATTATTCATTTATTTATTTATTTGTTAGTTTGTTTTGTTTTGTTTGTGTTATCACAATGCCTATGAGGTCACAGCATGGACCAGGACCCCGTTCTTCTACACTCTGTATAAACACAGGGAATGAGCCTCCTAAAACAATATCCTGCCTTTACCCACTAGTTACCGTGAAAGACTTACCTTAACCAGTTCTCCACATTAGCCAACAGTTGACAACATTTTCAGATCTGCAGTTGCCTGTCTGTCTGTCTGAAGGTTTTGTACAGCTGTCCATCAATGTAGTATCTGAGCACAGTCCACAAAACATCGATTACTAGCAGTATCTACGTCCCTAATAGACTTCATGTAGTCTCTGGATCTTCTCCTACTGAAAGAGAATTTTCTTTCTCTCTTTGCAGAGTTGTCCACGGCAGAGCATCTACATACAGGAGCAGATCCTCAGCTAGAATATTGTCAGAACTCCATTGGTCCTCAGCTGATGTCAATTTTCATAGCTCCATTGACTTCAGTGGAGTTATGAGCATTTGCATCAGGTGAGGACCTGCCCCAGAGTTTCAAAAATGTTGCCAGTATCTATGCTGTGTCCTTTCACTGCCCGCTCTTCGGAGAAGTCAGACTCCCTCCAAATATAGATATTATGCTGAAAATGTCACATAAATGAAAGTAAATAAAAATAGTTTCAAATACAGCCTGTGAGGCAGAAGGAGGTATAGTGCAGCAGTGCCCAATTAATGTTAAAAAATAAAGTTAAAAGGCAAAAAAAGACAGAAAATGTAAGAATTGAAGAATTTTCCATACCTTCATAATAATACTTAGTGCTTAATATTGATTTATGAACATTCTATTATCCCCATTTTGCCAAAAGAAAAACTGAGTGATGGAGGAATTATAGCCACAGTTTTTGAATGTGGATGCCTCAGTTCTCATGTGTACTCAGGACATCTTGTACTTCATTTTTCAGGGGTGCTGAGCACTAAACTCCAGTTACAGTTCATGGGAGCTGCAGGTGAGCACCAGTGAACATCAGGTCCAAGAAGTCTCATGTAGCACATACAAAAACTGAGGCATCTGAAAATCAATGATCACTTTGGAAAAATGGGTCCTATATGTCTGTTCACAGGCCACTCAAAAATTAATAAAAGAACTAATATTACAGATCATGAGAGTTGCTCTTTTTTTTCTCCATTGTTCTATGGCCTCTTCTATGCATTTTAGGCTGATGTGACCCATTCAATGTCCATTGAAGTAAAAGTGAGTCTTCTTCAATGGGCTTTGAATCAGATTCTCAGCTACTGCAAGCCCTTTGAAGCATCCCCTTTGGAAGATTCTATTAAGAGAATTACCAAATGCCAAATAAAATGAAATAAATATAGCTAATTTTACTGGAACGCTTTCTCTGAGTTTCTTCTGTCTTTCTTAATCAACTAAGAATAGGCTGTGATTACTGTAATCATTATGCAATTAATCACTATAATTACTTTTTATTGGAGTAATAGTTTAAAAAGCAACTAACATATTTTCTGCTCTCGCTTGACTGGAAGACATTTAGTGCTTGTCATAAAATTACTAAAAATTATGTCTTTGTAATTTGTTTTTCCTTTTTTCATCTTACTATTATTTTTTATAAATGTAACCGTGTAATGTCTGTACAGGTCCATGCAAGCCATATACATAGATGGTATCCACATGTAGTGGGCAATGCATTATCATTTATGCAACGGCGGACTTTTTAAATTATAATAATATAGTCTGCATGCCTCATAGCTTTACGTGAAACATAGCTCTGAGTATGCACAGCTGGGTTTTATTATATCCATTTTGGATGATGAAATTGTGTTTGTATCTTCACAAGCCATTTTTATCTCAAGTTAATTGATTACCAGCTAATGTGAGGTAGTTTTAACCTTTCTAAATGCTAGTCAAGTCATTCCCCCAAAATTTGTAGTTTACCTTGTGGATCAGCCTACGCTAACTACAAGTGTATGTCTGACTAGGAAAAGGACATGTTCTTAACTCATTAGCTAGCACACAGTAACTAACATGAGGTAACATATTAGCAAAAACAAGACAGTTTGTATTATTTATGCGCATTAGTAAGCTAGGGTAAAAACTACTGGGGAGCCTTGTATGTAGTTGAGAGAAACTTGGGAAGGGGTTTCGAGAATTTACTTCATCCTGCTGCATCAAAGTAAAAATGCCATTTGCTTTGTCTTCATTAGGATTCTAGAAGGGGGATACCTGTTGCCAGTGCTTACATTGTAACGAAAGAGGTGCCAGGGCTCAAGCAATATTTTTACTTTCATAACTGATGCTGCAAGCCCTCAGGTGCCGGGGCTAAGAACTGCCAAGCCTAGAAGTGCTGGGGTTCAGTCCTGGCCAGCCATAGCACAATTAAGCACTGCCTGTCTCCTGTTAGCTGTCTTAAAGTGATCTCTCTCCTGCCATCCATCACCACCCTCTGACAAACACAGGCTAGGGACACCATTCCTTATACATCCTGGCTAGCAGCCATTAATGGACTTAACTTCCATGAATTTATCCAGTTCTTTGGTAAACCCTGTGTGACGGAGTCAGACCAGAAGGGTATAGGAGAGTGCTGGAAGGCAGGTATATCAGCCTTAGGATGTGCAGGTCCTTGTTCCCTGGATAGCCAAACAAAGGCTACTCCAGACCAATCAAGACACCTGGGGCCAATTAAGAACCTTCTAGAAAGGAGTAGAAACAGCTAGCCTAATTGGGACACCTGAAGCCAATCAGGGACTGGCTGAATCCAGATAAAAACCTCCCAGTTAGTCAGGTGGGCTGTGGGTGTCAGGAGCTGTGGAAGGAAGTTATGCTGTTGGTGAGACTGAGTGGTGAACAACATATCATACAGAAGGAAGGAGGCCCTGAGGTAAGGGTGAAGTGGAGTTTGAAGAAACAGGGGCTGCTGTGGGGAAGTAGCCCAGGGAATTGTATTGTGTTTTGTGCCTAAAAGGTCAGCCATCTTAGCTGATACTATTAGGGTCCCTGGGCTGGAGTCCGGAGTAGAGGGCGGGCCCAGGCTCCCCCCTTTTCCATCTTCCATACTGGCCTGTGATGGAGGTAACTCACTAGGTGGTGACTCTTGCCAATTATACTGAGAAAGGGAGGTCACTCTGGGGCCTAGATGAGTTTCTGAGGCCCCTAAATCTGCCAGGAAGCGCAGGACCCACAAGTACAGACTTGGAGCTTTGTCACACCTGCTATAGTCCTAGCCTTCACAACCTCCCCAGGCAAGGAGTTCCACAGGTTGACTGTGCGCTGTGTGAAGAAGAACTTCCTTTTATTTTTTTTAAACATGCTGCCCATTAATTTCATTTGGTGGCCCCTAGTTTTTATATTATGGGAACAAGTAAATAACTTTCCTTATTCACTTTCTCCACACCACTCATGATTTTATATACCTCTATCATATACCCCCTTAGTCTCTTCTTTTCCAAGCTGAAAAGTCCGAGACTCTTTAATCACTCCTCATGGGATCTGTTCCAAGCCCCTAATCATTTTAGTCTTGCTCTAAAAGATACAACTTTGTTATTAGTGAAGGTGTATTGTAAACATACAGGCTTTCTCTTTATTGGGGAAAAGGTGAAATGTTTAAAACATTCACTAACATCTGGTCTACACATACATTTGATATTGGTTTAAATCTGCTCCTTAAGGGTTGATTTTTCACTGATATATTTATACTGGTTCTGGTCCTAATGTAGATGCATTTATGCTGGTATATGTGTAAAATCAGCAGTAGGGGAATTGAACTGGTATAACTATCTTGGTACGGTTAAAGAGGTATAATTTTGTGGGTAGACAAGTTCTCCACCAGCTAACACATGTTGAAAGTAGAGATAGCCATGACACTGAATTTCACACCAATGGAAAATGTACAGTGTTTGGAAAAAATTTATTCCAGAATTGGGACAAAAAGCCAAAATGTCAAAATTTTCCACACAAATGAAATTGGGCAATATTTTGTTTTGGAAACCCTGAAATGTTTTCAAAATGTTGAACGAACTATGCTCCTTGGGCTCTTAGGCTTCCAGGTTCCCTGCTGGCTGCTCAAGACCCAGGTAAGTGGCCAAAGAGCCAGATGGGCAGGCAAGCTTGTCAGGAAAAGCTGGCAGATTCTGTCAGAGGTTTAATCAAAATCAACATCTTCTCATGGAATGTTTTGATTGGGAAAAATGTTGGATTCAAAAATTTCTAACCAGCTCTCTTTAAAATACAAATTGCCCTGTCCATATTAGGATTTTTAACAGGAGTTAGTTAATATGTTCTTCCTTACTGGAGACATACCTGAGAGATTAGGACTTGCCCAAGATAGCGCAGAGCATCTGTGACAAAGCAGAGTGTCCAAGTCAGGAGTCATGACTCCTAATTTCCTCCTCTAGCCACTAGACACCCTCTTTATCTGCCAGAAGTAGTAGAGTCATGATGTATTATTTCTAATGCAGTTGCCATAGCATGCTCTTCCATGGCTACTTTGTAAAATATAGTGGAACCTCAGAGTTATGAACACCTCATGAACGAAGGTTGTTTGTAACTTTGAAATGTTCGTAACACTGAATAAAACGTTATGGTCGTTCTTTCAATAGTTTACAACTGAACATTGACTTAATACAGCTTTGAAACTTTACTTGCAGAAGAAAAATGCTGCTTTTAAGCTTCTTAATTTAAATGAAACAAGCATAGAAAGTTGCCTTACCTTGTCAAATCTCTTTTTTTAAACGTTCCATTTATTTTTAGTAGTTTAACACAGCAGCTATACAGTATTTGCTTCTTTTTGTCCCTGTAGCTGCCTTATTGCATACTTCCAGTTCCAAATGAGGTGTGTGGTTGACTGGCTGGTTCGTAACTCTAGTTCTCCTAACTCTGAGTTTCTACTGTAACTGCATGTGTCTTCCATTTATCTGCTGCCTAACTATAAAGCTTTATGTGGAGTTATATATCTGTCCAGGTCCTTACCTTGGCAGCAATCAACAAATAATAATACTGTGGTATCTTTAGTACATAACATATATTGGGTGAAATCCTGGCTCCACTAAAGGCAATGGCAATATTCCCCACTCACTTCAATGGGGCCAGGCTTTCATCCTTTCAATGTGTGTAATATTTCTGTTTCACATCATCAGTGTTAAATGTATTAATACAACACAATTGTACCAAATGGGCAGGGTTGTGGGGGCTAAGCTAAGACCTCACTCACTCTGCTTCCGTTCACCACATGTCCTTCAAGTGGGTGGAGGGGCAGAGGCAAAGAGTGAATGAATATGTAGGGTGCCTATTAGGTTTCATATGGGAGAGCCTTATGCCTCCTCGCTATCATGTGTGGGTGACCAAGGCAGTGTCACAATCTGGCCCTAAGGTTGGCGGCCACCATTAGAGTGAACTAGGAGTCAAAGAGCATTTATTCTTGTGAAGGCTCTAGAGATCAGTCTGTTTTAGAACACACTGCTGGTTGTATTTCTGACTGTTTTGTGTTTTGCAAAGAGCACAGATTTGAAAGTTATCACTTCAGCTCTGCAAAATTCCTCACTCATAGTGAGTCAGCAAGTTTTGATTTATGGGGGTGCACACCTGTTAAATCTGGGGTTAATGTTTGGGCCAGCTCCAAATATCATCATAACCTCAATCAGAACCATTGAGCTTCATCTAGTTTTGACATAAATTGCAGAAACCCAAGTTAAGAAAAATATGGGCCCTGGGTTTGCTTGAAATACTTGCACAGCTTCCCTTTCAATGGACCTGAGCTAAGAGTTTCCAGTCTATAATGAAATCCAAAATTACATGAAACTTGCCCAGTTTCTGTTGCCTTGAGAGATTTTTTCATGGCTCTAGTAATAATGTATTTCTACTCTCTGTGTTTGTAGAAAATATTCCATTACTACTACTATTTATTTAATCTACAAGAATTTAATTCAGCCCTGAAAAAGACTGAAGTAAATCAAGCCCTCTAAAAATGCTGTGGGATAGGGTAACATCTTGATGAGCAGAGATTTAAGCACATCAAGAAAAGAAGTAGTATACTTTGCAATTACATACACACATCCCTGTATGTCAAGAAGAAAAGAGAGAATATATTCTGTTGTCTTCAGCCACAGTATCTTACAGACACACTGGATTTTTGCAAAAAGAACGAGGAGTACTTGTGGCACCTTAGAGACTAACAAATTTATTTGGGCATAAGTTTGGAAAGTTCTCTGTAGCTTTTCCTTTCTAAACAACTGGCACCTGCTGAAGAGAGAGAATCTTGTGTGATGAGTAACACACTCAAACTCCTCCAGATAAAATCAGTAATGACCCTCAGACTTCTAGGTTCGGGCAGAGAAAGGGACCGAATTTTTCTGTCAAGCTAAGGCAGAGTTAAGGATGTTTTCAACAAACGGGACCAGGAAAAATAAAAAATTTTGGGGAAGGTTGAACAGTAAGTGTTGTGACTAGTGTAAAGTCACCAAACCCTTGAAGGCAACTAAAACCTGTTTTTACTCTCCAAGAATTTTGATATTCATGCCACTGCATCACAAGGTTGGGACAGCCATTATGTATTAAAATTTGTCACTTTAAATTGCCTTTTTTGCTCGCACTAGCAAAATAGACATTGAAATTTCCTCAGAAAGTGCTTATCTCATCAAGAGCAAAATTATAGTATATGAAATACTAATTGCAGTATTATGAAGAAGGGTGAACTTTCCTGTGACATTTTATCTATTAGTAGAATACTAATGTGCCTCTTTTTCTTAAAAGCCGCCAGCCATCATGAGTATTGTTTTTTCCCTGCTGGTGCCCCTTTTATAAATAAAAGGCTATTTATCTCCTCCTTAAATGCTTAAGAATTCATGAGGGCCCTTGCGGGGAAAGGGGTGGACAATGGTTTGATCTCTTCTGAATTATTGTGCTTATATTAAACATCAAGAAGTCCTTCACAATGTCCAGCCAGCCAGATCACTCAGTAACTCATTTCCGAAGACATATAGCATCATGCAGCTTGAAACATCATGCAGCAGTTCATTGTCATAGGCAGGTTAGACGCCTTTGTGAAATAAATAAATATGAAGGGTATGTTTTATAACTTATACATTTTAACCACAGATCAGCTGATTTAAGCAGCATACAAATTGACTTCAAACTTTGTCCAATGTAAGAGCCAACAGATTGAACTACATACTTTTTTAAAAAAAATGATAAATTTTATTTAATTTTTGGTATTAATTTTTGTGCTCTCTGTGGTTTCTGGTTTGTGATGGAAGTAAAAAAAAAAAACCTATGTGAGACAGTATTGGTTGGTTGTGGCGGGGTTTTTGCTCAATGCAATCAAATAAGCCTGTGCTTAGAAACCTTATAAAAATGTGAGACCTCATGAGATGCCTGGCCTATTTAAAAATTAAAGAGATTGAAATAAGTTTGTATACATTTTGGATCCGTATCCAAACTTCATGAATGGCACCCTCACTAATTCAGAGCTGTATCCTGTGAGTTGTGATCTCCTTTGGGCAAAACAGAAATAGAGCTTTGTCACAACCCCAGTTTTCCACTGCCAGGGTTCAAGTAACTACTACCACCACCAAGGTTTGGATGTGGACATTTAGCTTATGTCACCCGTTACTCTGCTCATATGTTCCAGGAATTCTGTCCCTCTGAGCAGTGTGGTCGCTGATATGTATAGTAAGTTCTCTTTGAAGGCCACTACAGGAAAGTCCAATGGGTCTTTACAGAATCCTCAAATATTACATCCCTGCCTCATGTCTAAGCACGTTTACTTCCCCTACAAAGCTATACATATAATAACATCATCTCAAGATGTTACCTAATATTCTCCACAATCTGAACAAAATAATTCACTGTGAATAGTGTATATGACAGATTTAGCTGCCTCTCACCTATCCCCGCGCAAATCAGTTTCCTCAGACATATTCGTTCATATTCATTGAACATTTTTCCCTATTTTTCCCTTCTATGGATAATGACAAATAGCAATTCACAAATATTCAGTACTCAATATGCTAAATTTGAACTATTTTGCTTAGTTATGATTGGTTGGATAGGTTGTCATATAGTGTTGTTTCAGTGCCTTGAGTGTATGAGCACATGAGCTCTGCAGACGCAAATACTCCACAAATACTCACACAGGCAACCCTGAAATGCATCTTCTGTGAACATTTTTTGCCTCTAAAACTTGAACAATTGAACATACATGGAAAGCAAAAACAATTGCTCATGGGGGTCACCCAAAATAAATGCACTTCATAATTACAATGAAGATTAATATAATTTTTGCAGAATCTTTTCTGATCTCACCCAGTCTCTAAAGATAAAGGAGACATTATGAGTAAATAGAGCATAAAAATTCTATTCTAAATCCTTTTTATCTGTTGTATCATACACAATACTGTTTGAAATTCTTCAGTCCCCATTGCTGAACATATTCTTCTCTGTACCCAGGGTGGAACTTTTGGAGTTGGTGAAAGAACATTCTGGTGGAAGGGTCTTTGGCTTTGGAATTCACTGGGTCACTGTTCCATCAAAGCTTGAGTTCATCCACTTTTGGTGCAAGAGAGAGCTGTTCAATTTGGCCTGCTGTTTGGCCGAAGGGCTCATTGCTAAATGGTTACTGGCAGTCAGGGAGCTGGAATGGGAGTCCAATAACTGATTAGAGATTTGTTTTCAGGAGGCTAGGATTTTTCGATGGTTTCATTTTATGGCTAAAATATGTGGCTCTGGTTGTCTTTTTCTTTTGTTGTGTTATGGTCAGTTTTTGTGTTGTGAGGAGAGCCCAATCAAACAATACATGTTCAGAAGGGCCAGATTATAGGATCTGATCTTGCAACCTATAAACTCTTATTGACTCCAGTGGATGTTATGTGCCTGTCAGGACTGCAAAATGAGGCCCATAGATAATTAGGACTAGAGAAGAAGAATGAGAATCCTGCTTTGTCTGAATGCACTGCAATATGCAAATCATAATTCTGCTTCTAGTTAATCTCCAGGGTTAGTAATTATTGTGTGTGGTGGGAGGGGAGGAACACTTCACTATAACATGGGCCTGAATGACTTGTATGGAAGAATTAAAGGCTACAGATCATGAGCTCTCTCTCCTTCCCATGCAACCATATTGTGGATTGCCACCACTAGTAACAGGATCATCATTAGTCTCCTCTGATGTGTTTTGGACAGGAGAACTAGGTGCAGTAGTACTGCTTGTGCTACAATATTCTCCTCCCGTCTGCTAAATACAGAGTCACATTTAATAGCTCTGTGCTGAGATAATAATGCCCATCTATGGCTCTGAAGATTGTTTGTGGTAGATAGATTAATCAAGGAAATTCATCATCTTATTTCTAAGAGTAGCCTGGAGGCAGCAGTTAATTTTTTCTTCAGAAAAATCCATTTGCTCTAAGAAATGACTATTCTGGACAATAAATATAAACTTATGTTCTCTACCTGCTAATTAGAGTGTGTGAATGGAAAATATGAGTCATAGAAATAACACATTCTTTCTATAGGTATAAGAAATTATGAGGCATATATGTACATAATAAACAATGTTATTGACACTTACATTTATACCTTATATCTGGAGTTTGATCTTCTAGACAAGTCACTAAGTGATGTTTTCAAGCATTACACAGGCATTCGTACAGATTTGTATCCACACTTAATGTATTATTTTTATGCTATTTGTCTCACTCTGAATTTAAATTAAGTATCCTCATACATATATTAAGGATGAGAGGTGGGAAATTGGTTAAGGGGCAGAAGGATAGATTTTTGAAGGGAAGACTAAAGTGTTTAAAGTAAATATGTGACCTGATTTTTCAGAGATGTGCAGTACAAGCAGATCCCATTAACTCCAGTGGGAGTTGTGTGTACTCAGTAGAACTGAGCATCAAGCAACTTGTATGTATGTCCTCTTACTGCTATTCCATTCAAAAACTGGGCTTTGTTCAAGCATGTCTTCTTTCCCCTATTTGTCCACCTTTTCTTCCTAGTCAGAGTTTCCTGAGTGTTCACATAGGCCATCATCCTACAAAGAGCTCTATACTAGTGGATTCCAATGTCCAGGTACAGCCCATTGCAGGAGTCAATCCATAGACACCTCTTATTGTTTAATGACGTGGCATATCCTAATAGAGTTTTGCGGTGTTTTCAGTGGCTAATGACTGCTGGTGCCCTTTATGATGAAGGTAGGTGCCTGCCAGGTGCCATAGAACTTGCAAAGTTGTCTCAGCAATATTGTCCAGGCAACCAAGATGCACATTCTGTGCAACTTGTCTATGGGGATTAATTCACTTCCAGAGACAGCTCAGAACTGGACACCACTCCCAGAAGTTTCGTAGTGGATATTGTTAAAGAAGAGAGAATAAAAGGGCTGAGGGGGCCTGGATAGCTTTTTGTCAAGGATGCTGACTGTTCCTTAAATACTACTTCCACAAAGACAGGATTTCCCAGTTCTTCAGTGAGAAAGTCAGAGAAGGTTTTAGGGTTACTCTGAGAGAAAGAGTAAGTATTTGCTCATGCTAAGTTTTATAAGAACTGATGTTCATTTGTAATAAAAAATAATGTGTTTTATTTTCACTTTCTCTGTGCCTGAGGAGTCATCTTAGCCTTTGTGCAGCGTACCTCAGCTGGCATGTAACCAGGATTCATCTCTGAATTTGATCTGCTGGTTGGATTATTGGCTTCCCCAGGCTGGCCAGGTACTGATGGGGAGTGTGATATGAATACTGATCCATCTCCCCTCACTTGAGTAGTACCTTACCATTCAAGGAGCGCCTTCTCTTCAGTGCTGTTGAAGCCTTGGTTCGTTGTAGCAACATTTTTTTCCTTACAGAATAATCCCATTAAATGAGTGAATGCAAGGCCATTCACCTACAATAGAGGAGAGCATGTCTACATGTTAAGTAGAACCCAAGAAATAGCTTCTCTCATCGAGTTTAGTATTATACACACTTTTATTGTTTTAAGGTTAGTGCTGTTCAGTGCATCTCAAAAAGTTTGAAGTTCAGGTTGGATGAGGGTAGATTTGCCCAAAATAGGATTAGGATCTGAAGGAAATAATCTTTCATGTGAGAGTTCAGGTAATTCTTACCCGTAGTCATAAATTTTAAGGCCACAAGGGACCTCAAAATCATGTAGTCCGACCCCCTTGTATATCAACTTTACCCAGCACTTCCACACTCAACCCAACAAGTGAAATTAGACCAAAGTATTACAGTCCACAGGAGACTAGACCAGGGATTCATAAGCTTTTACTTTCTGAGAGCCCCGCAACATGCTATAAAAGTTCCACAGCCCACATGTGCCACAACTGTTTTTCTGTATATCCAATACATGAAAGCAGGGGCCAGCATTAAAGGATAGCAAGCAGTGCAATTGCCTGGTCCTCTGTGAAGCTAAATTAAGCTAAGGGAAAGTGTAGGACTCTTACTGAATGGGGGAGGCAACCTATTGACAGATGATTTGGAAAAAGCTGGAGTGGGCAGCACAGTAGGGTGAGGAGGGGAGCAGCCCTCAGTGGTTAAAAAAAACATTAAGGACTATTTAGAAAAGCTGGACATGCACAAGTTCATGGGGCCGGATGTAATGCATCTGAGGGTGCTCCAGAAGTTGGCTGATGTGATTCAGAGCCATTGGCCATTATCTTTGAAAATTTGTGGTGATTGGGGGGATGTCCTGGACAATTGGAAAAAAGGGCATATATGGTGCCCATCTTTAAAAAAAGGGTAGATGGAGAATCCAGAGAACTTACAGATTGGTCAGCTTCACCTCAGTCCCTGGAAAAATCATGGAACAGATCCTCAAGGAATCCATTTTGAAGCACTTGGAGGAGAGGAAGGTGATCAGGATCAGTCAACACGGATTCTCCAAGGACAAGTCATGCCTGACCAACCTGATTGCCTTCTATGATGAGATAACTGGCTCTGTGAATATGGGGAAAGCGGTGGATGAGATAGACCTTGACTTTAGCAAAGCTCTTGATACAGTCTCCCACAGTATTCTTGCCAGCAATTTAAAGAAGTACGAATTGGATGAATGGACTATAAGGTGGATAGAAAGCTGGAAACATTGTCGGGTTCAATGATTGATGTCTAACTGGCAGTCGCTATCAAGTGGAGTGCAGGGGGGGTCGGTCCTGTGGCTGATTTTGTTCAACATCTTTATTAATGATCTGGATGATGCGATGGAGTGCACCCTCAGCAAGTTCTCAGATGCCACTAAACTGGGTAAATACATTGGAGGATAGGGATAGCGTCCACAGTGACCTAGACAAATTGGAGGATTGAGCCTAAAGAAATCTGATGAGGTGAGAAATGCAGAGTCCTGCACTTAGGATGAAAGTATCCCATTCAGTGCTAAAGGCTGGGGACAGACTAGCTAAGCAGGAGTTCTGCAGAAAAGGACCTTGGATTACAGTGGATGAGAAGCTGGATATGAGTCAACAGAGTGCCCTTGTTGTCAAGAAGGCTAACAGCATATTGGGCTACATTAGTAGGAGCATTGCCAACATATTGAGAGAAGTGATTATTCCCCTCTGTTCGGCACTGGTGAGGCCACATCTGTAGTATTGCATCCAGTTTTGGGCCTCCGACTACAGAAGGGGTGTGGACAAATTGGAGATATTCCAGCAGAGGGCAACGAAAAAGCTTAGGGGGCTGGGGCACATGACGTATGAGGAGAGGCTGAGGGTGTGATGGGTTCAGTCTCAGAGACCCCCTTGGGACTGTTACCTGATTTGCTGAGACTACCTCTGAGCTCAGTTTCTCTGTCAGTGTGGGCCTCCAGAACCCTGCCTTGTTGAGCCAGACACACAAGCCTGAATGCAACCATGCCCCCAAAACTGCAGATTTAACTCAGAGCAGCTTAGCAAGTGCTCCTATCTATGACACCCAGCTCCCAATAAGATCCAAACCCCAAACAAATCCATTTTACTCTGTATAAAATGTGTACAGGGTAAACTCAGAAATTGTCTGCTCTCTTTAACACTGATAGAGAGATTTGCACAGCTGTTTGCTCCCCCAGATATTAATCACTTACTCTGTGTTAATTAATAAACAAAAGTGATTTTATTAAGTAAAAAGTAGTATTTAAGTGGTTCCAAGTAATAACATACAGAACAAAATAAGTTACCAAACAAAATAAAACAAAACACACAAGTCTAAGCCTAATATATTAAGAAACTGAATACCGGTAAATCTCACCCTTAGAGATGTTCCAATAACCTTATTTCACAGACTAGACTCCTTCCTAGTCTGGGCCCAGTCCTTTCTCCTGATCCAATCCTTGTTCATTCCAGCAGGCATCTTAGGTGAAAAGCAGGGGATTCCACTTGACTGGGTCCCTTTGTTCTGTTCCACCCCCTTTTATAGCTTTGGCACAAGGCAGCAATCCTTTGTCTCTCTCTCTGGGTTCCCACCCCTCCTAACTGGAAAAGCACCAATTTTAAGATGGATTCCAGTATCATGTGCCATGTTCACATGTCCTGTGAGACCCCAGCATTCATTCTTCCAGCGCTGGCCTGCATGTACCCAGGAAGGTTTGCAAGTAAACAGAGCCATTCACAATCAATTGTCTTAGTTAATGGGAACCATCAAAATTCCAAGCCACCATTAATGGCCCACACTTTACATAATTACAGTAGGGACTTCTAGAAATCTGAAGCATAACTCTGATTTAGATACACGAATGATACATTCATACAAATAGGATGACCACACTCAGTAGATTATAAGCTTTGTAATGATACTTTACAAAAGAACTTTTGCATAAAGCATATTCAGAGGATGGAGCTAGTCTGTTTTCAGTGGTGGCAGATGACATAGCAAGGAAGAATTTCCTGGTGCCCTGTGTAGCTGTGTGCTGCTCCAGCCCCTACCCCACCTCTTCCCCATGGCACCTATCCCAGCCTCACCTCTTCCCATCCCTGCTCCACCCCAGCCCTGACTCCACTCCACCCCTCCCCTGCTCTGCCACTTCTTGCCCCTACTCCCCTCCCAAACCGTGCCCCCACTCCAGCTAGCCCTTCCCCTGAGGACTGCAGCAGGGGACAGGCTCCCTGCACTCACCAGCGACAGTAAGTAAGTAGAGCGACCTTGCCCCAGGATGCTCCACTCCCCTGGCTCCCATCTGCACTACCAGTGAATGCAGGCCCTTAAAGTTTAATATTTCAGAGCCCTTGGAAAGATGTGAGAATCAGTTATGCCTTTAAGGCACTTGTCTAGATTGGAGCAGTGTGGCACTGTCACAGGTGTTATGCCTCGGGGAAGTGAAACACGTCCTAGAACTCTGATATGTGCAAGGGGAGCTTGCCTATGATGATGCACCTTGAGAGGCATGCAGGATTTATTTCTGTTCACGGCTGACTAGTGCAGTGGGGAGGAGCTGGGCCATGCCCCACCTTTTCCTTCCTACTGTGGTGTGCCTAGTTGTGCAAGTCAGAAGTAGTTCTTGTGCTCAAGGACTGCAACTGGACTGGTCTTTTCACAGGGGAAAAATGTGGGGAAGAGACTCTGTGTACCCTCCTCGCACATACAATTAGTGGTTAGCTAGAATCTGGCTCCTGGTTTGAGCATGCTTATTATTCTAGGAACATAAGCATTACCATACTGCATAAGAGCCATTATGCGTGAGGGACGAGTGGGGAGCGGAACTAGCTGCTACAGAGGAAGGTGAAGAAATCCCTTTGTGATTGGTTGCCCTCTGGGGTACCACCTGCAGCTGTGGTACCATTGAGCCCCCTGACCAACCAGCCTGGCCTCCCTTTACACTGTACTGTTGTGACCAGCCTACCCTTTTACCAGCACGCATACAGTAGGGACGCACCCAACTGCAGTACATACAGAGCTGTGATCAGCTCTGCATAGGGAAGTTACAGCTAAGGTAGGGTCCAGATACTCAAGTGCACCCCCCAAAGTGCAAACCCAAAAGTATACCGTCTTGCACTGCACAGAGATCTGGACAGCGTAAGTTCATGAAATTCACCCCTTCCCTCTGTGTGGAGGAAATGCAACAGCTTTCTGCCCCAAGTTAGTTTTAGACAAAGACAAAACAAGTTTATTAACTACAAAAGATTTTAAGTGATTATAAGGGTTAGCAAACAGATCATAGCAGACGACCTAGCAAACAAACAAACCATACAAACTAAGCTTAATATATGCAAGAGATTGGATCTGAGTAGCAAATTTTTATTCTAAATGATGATTCAAGCAGGCTGCAGAGATTCGTAAGGGGCCAGCTGCACTTACACCTGCTTACAAAAAAGGTAAAACAGGAACTGAAGTGATCCTTTTAGACATGAATGTATTATCTGATAATCCTGCCTCGTTTTCCTTTAGGAGTATCTCTGAGCTTTTTTTCATTCAAAAAATTATTTGTTATGGACTGGTACACTGTGAAATACATATTTGTCCTTGTATATAATGTTGAGTCTTTTTACTTGTTATCAATGCATATTTTAATAGACTGGTACATTAAGAAACACCATTTCATCATATTATATTAAGAATTATTTCTGAGTAAAAATTAAGAAACACATGTACAAAAAAGTGTGTGGATACAGATATTTTAAGATCATATTAAGAAGCAGATCCACAGACTGTTGTTGTTGTTTGTATTATGGTAATACCTAGAGACCCCAGACAAAATGGGGACCCTATTGTGTCAGGCACTATATAAACGTAGCAAAACTATTGCTGCCCACAAAAAGCTTACAATGTAAACAGAGAAGACAAAGGATGTGAGGGGAAACCAAGGCACAAAGAGATGGTGATTTGTCAAAGGTCACTGGCGGAGCAAAGAATATAACTCAAGTGTCTGGAATCCCAAGCCAGTGCCCTGTCACTGTCTCTCATGTATAGGGATGAATGGTATGGTTGGGGTTAGGTGGAAGTGACATCTCTGTCCATGAACATTCAGTTGCATTTAGAAACAAATCCAAATCAAAGTTTTTGGAGTTTTGAAATGTCATGTAATGCACTGTCGTAGGCCCCAGTCTAGTGAAGCATTTCAATATGTATGTAGCTTTAAGCACAGGTGTAGTCTTCAGTGAAGGCAGATGTCACCAGGTGGCAATGTTACACATTGTCTTCCAAATTTGTTTGGGGTTATTTTTGGTTTGTTTGTTTGTTTTAATGTGTGGAAAAATATTCTGTCTTGGAAAGACATGCTGTGTATTATCACTTTTTTTGGGTTATGCAAGGTTCTGTATAGAAGCTTTGGTCTTTGGAGAGGAAACTGTGTGATCTGCAGAAGAGTTTGCTCTCTGTCTTCACCTCTGATTAGAGTCAATTCTTGAAGCAAAGTTTCTCCTAGGCTTTGGTGTTGGACTGAGATTCCAGAAAGAAGGAATTGTTGCCTGCATGTTGTGTGGCCATCTCTTTCCACACACACACACACCTGGACTCTGTATCACTGTTTTCTCCTTCCCCAGGAAGCTGGTCTGGAAGCCCTAGAGCAGCAACACCGATGTCAGAATGGGACACATGTGTTGTAAGAAGGGATGACAGTGCTTTGATGGATCATGCTACTTACTGCTAGCTAAAGAGGTGTTCTTTTTGTTTAAGCGCAGAAGGCCTGTGTTCTTGGAGCTCAAGAGCACAGGTTCGATTTCCCCATTCTCAGCCAGCTTTGAGAAAAGATTTGTAAGCACAGAGGCAGGTTGTTTGGTACATGAGAAGAGCGAGAGAGTTCCAAATGTAAGGGACAGCGTCAGAGCAGCATACAAAGGGGAGAATGTAGAACAATACATTTGGAGAGGGATGGGAGGTGCAAAAGAGAACAAAGACTTAGGTCAACAAGAGATTGTGCAAGTCTCAGAATGTCACAGATAAGAAATCTAGATTTTACGGGCTCAATTCAGCCAAGTACGTCAGCATGTGCCTATGTTTAAGTACACATGCAGACCCATTGAGCTCATTAGGATTACTTGCATGTTTGCTGTTAGGCAAGTGTGTAGGTGCTTTGCAGAACTGTGGCTTATATGCATCTTCAAGATGAAAGGCCGGAGTAGAGGATGGAGTCATTCATCTCAGGAACTCAGGTCTGGGACATGCAGCAGAAAAATCCATAAAATTAGTTATAAGTAGAACAAATGAGTAAGTGAAATATTAATATTCTGTAAGTGATAAATGTCTGATTGTGAACAGTTTATAAACTCGTACATTTAAACCAGGGAATAGGCAACCTATGGCATGAGTGCCAAAGGTGGCACACGAGCTGATTTCTAGTGGCACTCTCACTGCCCAGGTCCTGGCCACTGGTCTGGGGGGCTCTGCATTTTAATTTATTTTAACTGAAGCTTCTTAAACATTTTAAAAACCTTTACTTTACATATAACAATAGCTTAGTTACATATTATAGATTTATAGAAAGAGACCTTCTAAAAATGTTAAAATGTATTACTGGCACGCGAAACCTTAAATTAGAATGAATATATGGAAACTCGGCACACCACTTCTGAAAAGTTGCTGATCCCTGATTTAAACCATTAGCATGAAGGCACATGTTCCTTGAAAAGCATGGCATGGGGAAATTTTGTTAATGCCCGTCATAAACATCACTAATTATCACATTGAGAAATGCCCTCAGTATTAAAAAAAATCTAGCGAAAGCGCATGACACTTCATATATAATTTTCTCAGGTGTTATGGTTAACTCATATTTGCTTCCCTTGGTTTCAGCATAGCACAGTTGTGGGTGAGTGGCAGGCACCTAGTTACTAGTGGTAGGGAGAAGAGAGAACATGGTTCTTCTAATATTTCATTGCTCGTCCAGCATCAAGAACCTTTTTTACACTATACCCATCTCCCTCCATGGCCCCACACTTAGGGGTCCTCATCCCCTCTCTGATCAAATCTTCTAAACTTGCATAGACTCGTGATGGAGATGACACTCAGCACTCCTATTATTCAGTAGTAGAAGCCTCAGCATTTGTATTACTACCTAGAGGTCTCAGTCAGGGATCAGAGCCCTGTTGTCTGTGAGATCACATATAGTGAAAAGATAGTCCCGGTCCCAAAGAAATTACATTCATAGGTTGATAGACAACAGATGGGATAGAGCAAACAAACAAGGGACCACAAGGTGCTAGAGAGAAACTATGTTCAGTGTAATTATCAGGGGTCTCAGAACACCAGCTACCTAAGCACCTATTGCACCTTCATGTGTATGATCCTGTAACACCTTCCATCTTGATGCTCTTTACAAACTTTAAATCAGCCTTGTGATGCAAATAAGTATTATCAGTCCCGTTTTACAGATAAGGGCCAAGGTTTTCAAAAGTTACTAGTGATTTTGAGTGCCGTACTTGACATTCCATAGGGTTGCCAACTTTCTACTCGCACAAAACTGAACACCCTTGCCATGCCCCGCCCCTTCTCCGAGGCAGTTCCCAGCCAATAGGATCTACGGAGCTGCCACTTGGGGCCGGGGCAGTGTGCAGAGTCCTCTACGCCTAGGAGATGGAGGCAGGACATGCTGCTGCTTCTAGGAGCCAAACGGAGCCATGGCAGCCAGGGAGCTTACCTTAGCCTGCTATGCCACCGACTAGACTTTTAATGGCCCAGGCAGCAATGCTGACCGGAGCTGCCAGGGTCCCTTTTCGACCAGGCGTTCCTGTCGAAAACCAGACACTTGGCAACCCTGTTCAAGAGACTTGATTTTCCAGAAATTCCATCAAAAAACATACCCAACAAAGATCTACTTTGGCACCCAGAAAATGAGGCCATCATAATAACTAGTCAGTTAAAAAAAACAAACAAACAAAAAAAACAGGCCCAAAAGCCTGAGATATAAAGCAGTTGAGTGATTTGGTCAGTGTTACGGCCAGCAATAAAACTCAAGTTTTCTGAATAAGCAATCAGGCATCCTTGTTCCCCACATTGTGCTCAGTCATAACCGCAGTTCTGTTGTTCCCAGCACGGAGTTAATCTATCAGAATGATCACATATCTCCTGCAGTAAATTCCACTCACAGTGATATGTTTGTGTGCAAATGGGTATTTGCTAGGCAAAATGAGTGAATAAGTGTCTCTTTATGAACATATATGTGGATCTTGGTGCATGCCAGGTCAGTGGATATTTGGAGAAATTGTTCAGGTGCTATTTAACAGACTTTTGTGCATATTAAGTCCATAACCTTATTATTTATTATTATTAATAATAATAATAATTTATGATTTATTTATTCTTATTTTCATCCCTCGTTGCCAAGGAGTAATGTGACAACTTCTCTTTTCCACTGTTTTATGAAAATCCATAAGCAAAAGGCGTGATCACAGTTCTCTGTGTCTCAAAAGGGAATAGTATGACAATGAGATGAGCCCAAGCACTTACCCATTGAAAACCATGGTGGAAACCTTTTTCACACCACTTCCCACATTTTCCACAGCTGCTATAGCATAATAATTTATTTATTTAAAAAGAACACACTTGAGCAAGTCAGCAAAGAATAATAGTGCCAGATGTATAGTTCTTAAGTGTTTGTTTTCCTATCTATGCATGCTGCAAGTATTTTGAGATGAAACCACTTAGAAATGCAGAACTATAATTATATTAATTTCACTGTGATGATTACGACATCTCAGGAAACTAACTGGAGAGTTTATTTACAATAAATTATATCCACTGCTCGTTACAGACATAACACAACATACAGAAAAAAGATATATAAACAGAGTGCAGATTTAATTCAGCTTCTGGACAGTCTAGGGGGATTTGTCTGATTTAAAGGCTGCCCCACAGATCAGACACAGAGCACAAATGCACATGGCAAAAAAAATTGCAACAAAAATCATTCTGAATCTGAGTTTTCTTCCCCACTCATCACCATGGTATCAGAATGTCTACACTGCACACACACTCACTGTGAAAACATAAATAGGCAATGTAAGCAATATCCTGTATATCTGTTTCCCCTAAACTACTGCATGAGTGACTGTAAAAAATGTGCCCTTGTGTTTCTGGTTAGTAATAGAAGTGCTGTAGTCAGTTATTTCTGAGAGATCTCATGTTCTAGAAACAGAACTGTCTGACAAAGAATTTCCAATTTAGACACATGAAGCTGGCGCACACTCAGTTGTTTGTATCTAAGTTATTACAGCTTAAATAGCATCCCCTTCCATTACTGCTTGGCTGTCTCTTTTATAGTCATTAGAAGGATCCTATCTCTTCTCTCCTGCAGCAGACAATACAGCTATGTACCAGGACTGAATATTGGTACATTGATCAGGCATAATCAGGATGCATGCTAGGCATGCCTGTCTGACCACAGTTAGGTGCAAATACCCAGTTTGCCTATGTACCTATGACATTTGCATCTGTAATGTAGGCAGGATTTGCATATTTGAAAATCTGACCCTTAGTAAAGAAATCCTGCATCCCTTCATTGACTGGAACCCACACAAATATTCTACCAAGCACTTTTGTTTTTCAAAAGACAGACAGGATAAAATTTGTAAAAGTGTCTTAGAGATTTGGAAAGTCAATGAGGCTTAGGCTCCTAAGTGCCTAAGTTGCTTTTTAAAATGGTTCTTAGGTACCTTCAAAAAGTGTATCCTCAGGAATAGTTGGTGTTTTTATTATTGCTTTATACAGAGCCATACTAGGGATTCATTCACACTTAAGAGACAGAAATGAAAGATCATTGCCCTGAAAAGTGTACATTCTAAATTCCCAATTCAGAAAAAAAACAATGTTCCTTTTCAGGATCGAAATAAGCTGGTGTTTAATTTTAAGCATTGAATAGGGATGGATTTAAATACATTCTTATGTGTTTTCCTGAATCTGGTTTTAAGATTCCTATTCCACCAGATGATGAGCCTAAATTATAATGCTACAGTCTACCTTTGTAGAATGTGTGATACAACATGGCCAGAGAGCAGCAGGAGAGCGTTAGAGCGAAGCCTTATACCCTGTAGAGGGAAGCAAGTTTACTAGAAGTTGGTTGGAACACTTGGAGCCAATTAAGGCACCTGAAGCCAATTAGAGTAACTGAAGCCAGGAACATGATAAAAAAACCCTCCTTCAATCAGTCAGTTAAAAGGAGTTGGAGCAGTTTGGAGGAGTTGGAGTGGAGAGTAGTTTGGAGGAGTGGGAGCAGAGAGAAGTTTGGAGGAAAACAGAGGAGAGTTTGAAGAAGTGCTGCGGTGAGCTAAGAAGACCCAGACCATAGGTAAAGGGACACCTGGCTTGTGCAGAGAGAGGGTAGGAGGCCCCACAAGCTGAAGGGTAGGAGAGGGAAGTAGCCCAGGGGAAGGAATAGCTAGTTCAAGTAGTTTACTGCTATCCTCAGGGCCCCTGGGCTGGGACCTGGAGTAGAGGGTGGGCCCAGGTCCCTCCCTCTCCACTCCCCTACTCTAAGATACTACTGGGGCAGTTAATACCCTGTTCAGGGGCAAGAAATAGTGCCTTGAACCCCCCACAAGAAGAGAAAGTGTGAGACCCATCATAATAGTGCAGGCAAATTTGCCACAAAGGAAATACCAATCTTCCTGAAGGCTAAGAACCGTAGATTAATCAAAGGACAGCAAGAAATGTCACACAAAGGGTGAGGAGTAGGGGAGGTCCTGCAGAATCTTGCTATGCAAATTAAGATAACTCTTTGTGCTACACAAGGCACATTGTCACAAAATCATGTGTGGGTTTTTGGTTTTTTTTGTATTTTTAAATATTTTGTGTACTTTCAGTGCTTAATATATCCATAAGGCTTCCCCTATCTGTCTAATTCTGGAATTATATGACACTCTCAGACTGTTTGCAAGCCTTTAGTTCTCACTGTATAAGGCATTGCTCACCTGCTCAGTTTCAGAAAGGAGTGATGCCCTTATGAATATAAGTATATTACTACTGAGCAGTGCACTATTGAGAGTGGTTTTACAGACAAAAACCATCATACATTGCATCAGATTATATGAATTTGAATCTTTCCTGTTGTGTAGTATAAAAGCAAAGTGTTGCCATCCCTGTGTTTTGTGGGCCACTCTTTGCATGTCTTATGTCTTTAGCCCCATAAGTTTCCCATCTCTGAGTACTGTTCGATGGAAGGATTCTTTCGGTTGACCTGTTTTGTGTGTTTCTCCAGCTTCCCAATGACCCATCTGCCATGGCAGGTGCTCTGGCTTCATTCTTAACCCATGTCTCAAATATTTCCATCTTTTCTGGATAACTTTTAAAGATAAGGGGTTGTTGAACATTCTGACAAAAATCGTCATTTGTTAGGAATTCATTCCATTTAATACCTACTATTTTTCTAAGGCACTTGATTTTGAAGGCATTTAGATGTCTGCTGGTACTTTTGGAGGATTTTCAGCTTTCCCACCTGTAAGTTAAGATGGAAATAACATTTGAGTTGAAGATTCATAGTTTGGTCTTTAAGTTATTGATAGTTAATGACCAAATTTTGTTTTAACTGGTAAATGCCACTGTTGCCATGTCAAGTTGTGACATTCTTTCTAGTCATTCAGATTGGCTCTTACTTTATGCTCCGTTCAGTGATAGGTAAAGTCTTCTTCAGTATTATCTTAAGCAAAATAAAGGAAGCAGTTGATGAGAGGCTAAGAGCATGGCTATACTTGAAACTCGGGTACGCTCCCGCAGCAGTGCTTTGATGTGCAAGTGTGTTTGCACGTGAGCACTGGAAGAGAGCTCTCCCAGCACTCCTGGTAATCCACCTCCACAAGGGGATTAGCTCTGGGAGCACAGCTCCCAGTGCTCGGAGCCTGTCCACACTAGCACTTTAAAGTGCTCAGACTTGCTGCGCCCGGGGGGGGGAGTGATTTTTCACTCCCCTGAGCCAGCAAGTTAGAGCGCTATAAAATGACAGTGTAGACAAGTCCTAAGAGAAGACCAGGCAATATTTCAACCCAGATTTCCACCCTCAGAATTATCATTGATGAGAGCACTGAATGGCAACCCCCTCCCCACAAACTTTGTGGATTTCAAGCAATCATTCGACAGCCTCCATCATGATTTAATCTGGCACATCTTGAAGTTATTGTATGCCAGCAAAAATAGACAATATCATCAAGGCTTTATATCAAGGTGCACACTTAAAGTAAATGCAGACTTAAGTGAATGGTTCAACATAAACACAGTTGTCAAAGATGCATTCTCTCACTTCTGCTGTTTGGCCTAGGCATTGACTTTATTGTGTGAAAATGTGTAGAGCGATGTAACACATACATTGTATATTGTTGAACTATGCACTAGAAGAGAGAAATTTTGCTGAAGAACATGTCTTTTCTAAAAGACAGTTCAACCCATGTGCAAGTAAAAACCTGCCCAACATCACAAAAAAGGCAGGTTTAATAATCGGTTATGAAAAGAAAACTCTAATGAGAGCCCCAGCAGCTCCCAACTCAAGCATTTCATCAGACTATGAATAAAACAAAATCTTTTCAAAATGTAGGGCTAGATTTTCAGCTAGTAGAAACTAACATAGCTCCATTGAAATCAATGAAGCAATATCAATTTACACCAGCTGAGTATTTGTCCCTGTTTAGATACTGTGTGGAGCAAACATTATACCTATGAAAGTATTTATAAGCATCCTATTATCTTCAACCTATGTATCTCCTGTGATGCATATGGAGTGCCCTTTTTTTTCCATTAACTTCGCTGGTAATTGAAGGCACTCAGCACCTCTAAGATCAGGTCTATGGCAATGAAAGAGCGAAGTACAGAAACAAGGAGTCTCATCTCCCAAGTCCTTAAACAGTACACACTGCTCAGTGGAAAATAAAAAAAACTTTTCCATGGCTACAGTAGTTCTGTTTTTCCCATAGCCTTGCTTACTGCAGAATACTTATAACATAATCAAGAAGCACAAACAAGACAGAGGAGGAGAACAATGTGTATTAACAGTTATATAAACAGACTAATGGGGAAGTTTAAGAAGCTTAAATAGCTTTTTTTTGCCCCTTGTTTTATTTAGGTTGAAAATAAAATGGGTTTTCATTGTGAGTCAGAAGAATAATCACTTCTGACAAATTAACAGCTAAATTGATTTGGTGCAGTGCCTCCATGATTATAATGTGGAATATTAGTCATTGTTCAAGGTACACGAGAAGTATGACAAATGTCTTGTCAATCATTTTGCTGACAACTCTAGCATCATGGAAAACAATCTCGACTTGGTTATGTTAGTGCAGCCTTAGTGTCTGGGCAGGGTTTTTTTGATACTTTTGATTGCATATTGATTACATTTGCTATGTTGATTTGAGAATTCCCAATTAACAAATTAGACTTCTGAGGTTTGATGGGTTCTGTTCCCAGAATAAGATACAGAAGTATTAGAATGACTGGTTGGTTGGGAACCCTGATATGCACAGCTTATCACAGAGTCAGTCACACTCTGACTTAGGGAAAATATTTTGAATCTTCAATAACTTTACGAATGCTTGCAGTAAAACCACAAATGTTCTGATACAAACAGGAATGTAGCAGTAGAGCAATATTTGACATCCAGCATCATATAGTACACAACTCACACAGTTCTTGTGGAGACCTAGAGGTGGGAAGGCAGATGGTGGTCCAAGAAATCCTGTCCTGTCTCTGACATGCCAATGAGTCAAATAGTCAAGGTCTCATGAGCCTTGATCATGGTTGGGCCTAGAATTGGGTCTGATGGCTACCATGAACATTCATAAGTGTTCTTCCTTCTTTGCTTATAACTAACTTCCTCACCTTAACATTATTGGGGTGTCCTTATCCAATGGGCTAATTTAGTAATTATCTTACGCATCAATTGGTTGCTATGACAATCTTGTGGTAATACATCTGATGATATCCCATAATACCAAAGCTGGTATCAACTGATTTCTTGTAGTTTCTTGTCACCATTTTATTTACAATCTCAGCAGAACTATATTTTGCAGAATAAGCAAAATAATTTGTCTTCTTGTGACACAGGGTCACTATTGCTCAACTTATGCTAAGGTTTATAGTTTTAACTTCTTTATGATAACTATTTCAGCAAATTTCTCACAGGTTTGGGCCTGTAGGCTTCTTGCATTACTGCTATGTACTAGATCTTATCTCTGTATTTAAGATGACTTAAAATCTATACTATATCCTATAGGCTACAGTACCTGGCCCCACAAAGACCACCAGTGCAGCAAAGGACTGAAACCATTACAGTTTACAAGTGTTTTTCTCAGTGTAGAATACAATATTTTTATATAAACATATGAAAATGGCTTAGGATTTTTTTCTAATATTCAGGCTCAATTTTCCTTTGCTCTGTAATTTCCCAATACTCCCAGTTGTACCATACTGAGACAAAATGTTTTTATTTCCTGAACACTAGAGTGCAGGGCTCATGTAGAGCCACCAACCAGTTGTTAATATCTCTGATGGGGGTATGCAAATGATTTCTGATTGGATTCATGCTGTCTATATTCGGTCTATCCCATCATATTAGCATTGTGCTGACTTGTGATGTGATGAGACACCTCTTAATACTGCATGATGTGACATAATGTAATACGACAACAATGTAAAGGAATACACTGCTTTTCAGATGGGTTTTCACCCTTCATTTCCGATAGGCCTTAGACAATCTAATATAAACAAAGCTGATGAGATGAAAACAAAGGGTGAGGAATCAAAATACCTCAGAGAATGCACTCTACCAACTTCCCAATGTATTCACAGGCATATCAGCTTTAAAACTGCCTATGTGCTTGTGAATTTTACATTATGCATACTTGTAAACTAAGGCACCATCATGTCAATCAGTTAGACTTTCAACTGAGAAGGACTTAGTTAAAGTGGTTATTAAGTCAGCTAGGGAGAAATATTTCTTGCCTGGTGAAGCTGCTGGGATCCTACTTTGAGTCTACGGGTACAGCAGTATGTAGGCCCGTGGATATAGCTTCTAGGACAAATTGCCCTTTCAGAGTTCCTCCAGCACATTAGTCATTATCACTGCTACATGTATAGCAATGTCATCACATGAGAAGATACGATCCACAGCTCCTGCTCTATACCTGTGACATTACTCATTTCACTCACTTAAAAATTGGAAAGGGATGGTCTAAAAGATGTGGATTCCCATAATGTGTATCTGATTAAACCTCTACTTTTGCATATTCCAACATTCTTGTCCTATCTTGCGAACATAAAGCTTTGATCTCTGATGAATGTGATAAACATTCTTAGCTCTTATTTGGTGCTTTAGACACTAATTAATCCTCAGGGTACCCTGGGCGGAAGGTAAGAAAGTGTTGTTGCTCCATTTTATAGCTTGGGGAAATGAAGTACACTGAGGTTAAAGGGATTTCCCCAAGATCACAAGAATTAGTGTCCAGTGCAAGATTAGAATGTATGAGTTTCTGGCTATTGCAGGCAGTCTAATATATCACACCATCCTTCAAGTAAATATACTGAACAAAATGTTAAAAATCAGTTTCTGAAAAATAATGAAGCCCTCTGTCAGTTTTAAAAATAATACTAGTACTCATGTTACACACTCTGAACATTGTATAACCTTAGGGTGAAAACATGCACATAGTCCATGGAGTCTTTCAAAAAAATAACTCTTCTGATGACAAAGAAATGTGCAAACATGAGCCATCATTTAACCTTTTCGACCAAATCTTAAACTGGTATAAATCAGCATTGGGGCTTCAGTGGCATTGTGCCAGCCTGAGGATCTATCACTTAATCTTCTGCTAGGTCTCTTTCAGATGAATTGGCTTTTCCCTAAGAGGTTACTTGAATTTCTATAGTCCTTCGTAAAGCTTCATGAAGTCTTTTGAAATTGACCATCAGCACTATCATAGCCATCACTGTTATCTGCTGACACTGTTTGTTCTCAGACCAAATGCTCTTCAGCAATTAAATTGTTTTTCGCTGTTTGCCAATACCTGATCATGACATCAAAAAATATAGTAAGAAATCTGAAGAAGGAACATTAAAAAAGAAAGTGAAAACCTCTTTTCACTTCTGAACTGGAACATCTTTTTCTCCCTGACATTGCTGCTTCACATCTGTCATACACTACTTGATACAGGTGCATTCATCAAATGCTGCCTGTTAGATCAATTACCAGGCAGTTCACATTGCCCTAATTCATCAAAAACCTAAATGTCACTTTACGGTGGGGGTTGGGAAATATAGGTTAACAAACCCAACAAAACTCAGCAAAATCTTTGACACAGCGGTTGGCTTGAAATCCAAGAGCAGAAGTAGAAATCAGAAAGAAGAAAGTTGGCCAAACTACTTAATGGAAGCAGCAGTAGTGATGTCCATTGTTGATCCAAAATGCTTTCTTCTGCCATTTACCATCACCTCTGTTTTCGGTGAATGAATTTAAAATAGCCAACTTTAACCAAGGTGGATTGATTTCTAACCAAAGCAATTTTTATCACCCATATAATCATGATTTAAAACCTTGATTTAAATCTATTTTAATCATGTTTTGCAATGGTACTTTTTATATATTTTCCTGAAAACAGCTTGACTTTACCTAAAAGTGGGGGAGGGGGTCCAAAGAGGATGGAGCTCAGCTGTTCTCAACAGTGGCAGATGACAGAACAAGGAGCAATGGTCTCAAGTTACAGTGAGGGAGGTCTAGGTTGGATATTAGGAAAAACTATTTCACCAGGAGGGTGGTGAAGCACTGGAATGGGTTACCTAGGAAGGTGGTGGAATCTCCATCCTTAGAGGTTGTTAAGGCCTGGCTTGACAAAGTCCTGGCTGGGATGATTTAGTTGGGGTTGATCCTGCTTTGAGCAGGAGATTGGACTAGATGACCTCCTGAGGTCTCTTCCAACCTCATATTCCATAGTGCTATGATATATGAAAAAGGTTTATCAAAGTTTATTAAAATATGTTCTGCATTTAAAACTAACTAATTTGTTAAACAAAGGAAGTATTATCTGTAGCTAATAAATTGAACTGATTGTTTCTAATCATCATGTCCTACAACATTTTATAACTAACAGATCTCATCCTCTCATAGTCAGTTTTTATTCATAGATTGGAAGAGGTAAACAAGTGTGCCTGTTTTTTTAAATTCCCAGTCAGTTTCTTAACTTTGAATGAACTAGTCATTGAACTGAATTAGTTAATGATAAAGCAAATATTATTTTTGCATCTGCAGATGAGGCTACTGCTGTTAAAAGCTGGTTTAGCATCTCATCAGATTCTGTTTCTAGGTGCCTAGCCAATGACTTCCATCAAATCACGGATCTGATTTTTTAAAAAATTTGCCAGCAAACATTTACTGCTTAATATTATTTTTATATTTAATGATTTTAATACCTTATAATAAGTTTAGCCTTTAATATAGATTTTTTGTTTCAAATTTAATTTTAAATTGGTTATTTAAAAAGCTATATTTAATTTAAATTTTAAAAAATCATGTTTTTAAATAATTTTAATACAGCCTTGTTTTAATCCAGGATCCTTATTCAGTTAGCCAACTCTGAGCGAAAACTCAAACTTTCCTGATTTTTTTGCATATGTGAGCTTCGATAAAATCCCTTTATTACACAGTCAGAATCTCTAATACTGCTCTGTTTATATATATTTTAAAATAAAACTGAATGTGGTGGCTTTCCTGTGTTTTTGTGACAATAAATACTACCTCATATCCATTATACACACAAGGGCCTTTGTACTTTCCTTTTCCCTTTGGTTTACGTGTTCATTAGTGATAGACAACAGCACGTGTGCTTTTGGAACTGTGAGTATGGCTTCCTCAGAAAATCCAAATTAATTCCAAAATAGCGGTATTTGGGTACACGTATTGTAAATATAAAAAGAGATCCAGATCACAGTCCAAATGCTGAAGTCTGGGAAATCCACAGTGGTTTGTGACATTACTCCAGAGTTGCTGAAGACAGGTCAGAATATTGTTGTACTGTGTCTCAATAGGTTCTTCCAGACCATTTGGAGCACTAATATCATCCCAGATGACTGGAAGATGAGGGTTATTCTGCCTCTGTTTCCAAAGGGAGATAAGACCAAATTTAGCAACTGCAATGATACTATGCTGTTGTCAATCCTAAGAAAAGTATTTGCTTCCATACGAATGTCTTGAATCAATGATGCATTTTATGGCAAAAGCCGGAATGCTCATTGCTGCTTCAGTCCTGGTCATTCTACTGTTGACCAGATTTTCACCTCAAGACAGTTTTGGGAGAAGATGGCTCCATTTAATAAGCTGTCCATAGCCCTTTTTATAGACTTCTGTCAGGTCTTTTATTCACTGCAGGAAACAAATTTGTGGGGTCTGAGGAGGTAACTGTACATCGCTCCGAAGATTGTGTTATTGAAGGAGGAGTTCTATAGTGGAACAAAAGGCTGGGCTTCAGTCCATGGCAGATGCGTGGCATGGTTTCTTATCTCCACAGGAGTGCAGCAAAGCGGTGTTCTTTCACCACCATTATTCAGTATGTAGCCTGATTGCTTGATGGATAAGCTTGAGGAGGCAGTGGTATTGGGCTGAACATCATTCTGCTTCAGATACACCAGTGACATTGTTTTGTTGGCTCAGTTTGATGAGTTCCTGCAGTTGATGGATGATCTTGTCAGGCAAGAAGCAGCATGCACTGGTCTGGTGCAGCTAAAACTAAGTCCCTGGCCTTTGCCATCAAGCAGCTGCCAACTCCAGATTGCAACCAAATCGGACATATAGTAGGTGATGGCTGTCAACTATTTGGGTAGCGTCATAGACAGTGCTGGAATATGCTTGAAAGTTGCGGTAGCAGCAGCTGATGCTATGTTTTGGGCCCTTCGATGATCTGTGTGGAGACATTGTACCCTCAAGCTGTGGATCTATAGAAGCACAGAAACATGGCTGTTGAGGATGGTTGAAGAACATTGGAATAACATTTTAGATTTTGTTAAAGACTGCGTAGCAAAGACTGGATAAAGAACTGAAATATGTATCTGAAAACTTGAAGATAAGGACTTCATTCTAGGGTAATTGTCAAGGTAATTCAGTGTCTTGTAACAGCCCTGACCCTGTGTCTTTTTCAATGAGGACCTTTGCCTACTTGGCCATATCACTGCAACCCAAATTCTGGCAAGGCATGGCAACAGCTAACTTCTCAGGGTATTCGGTTTCTTGTGGGAGGGGAATATAAGAAGGGAGGAAGAGCAGCCAGGCCTCTAGTGAACCAGTGCATTGTGCTGGACCAATGGCCATCCCTAGGAAGGGTGGTTTTTTTGTTTTGTTTTTTTTTCTATCATGAGAAAACTTTAGTGTCTTAGAATCCAACTGACGTTCCACATGGAGAGACTAAATTTTAAGTGGAAAGCTTTAGCTGTTTCCCATAGCATCAAAGCAGATTGTCTGTTGTGGAATTTTTAAAAACCTTGAGATTATATAGAACTACTGTGCTTAAGGCCTTCAGGGGAAGAATATAAAGCAAGTTAGATCACTATGAAAAATGAGCACCAGGGACTCCAATACATAATAAGGTATATAAATAAGTGTCACACAAAATTGCCATACAAAAATAAGAAACAAGACTTGCAACATTCTTCCACAGAATGGCTTTATAGAAACATGTGCAACATGCATAGAGCTGGAATATAATACGAACCCCTGCAGACTCTGAAATTTTGCAAGCTGTAGGATGCAGGAACCCACAGAGAAGGAAAAGCAAAAGTTTAATGGCATTTTAAATGTTCTGACTATACAGCAGGCAAAATCTGCACTATAATCCCTTTCAGAATTCTTTTATGTGCTGTAACACAGGCAGGAGTTCTGCGTCCATCCTTTAAATCTGACTGTGACCAACCAAAGAGCAAGTGCTGACAGTTTGGGAAAGGACAGCAGTTAAGGAAAATGGGTTGCAAAGTGAGGGGCTAGAGTATAACTGAGGTTCAAGTCTCTCTAGTTCTCAGCTCTCCCATTGTGTATGTGAACAGTTGACATACCTACACATTCCACTTTTTGACCGAATCCCACTTGCAATTAATATTTCTTCCAAAGTGATAATACTAAAGAACCATATTCTGCCACCTTTACTTGCATTAAATAGAATTTTACTCCTTAAGTAGTGTCACAGGTTGGCTGCCCTTTAAGGATAAATTGGGCTCAGCCACACCTGTGCTGCATTAGCGACACTCCCTTCCCCGTAGCTGGTCCTGATCAATCCAAAGCTTTCTTCACAAGTTCTACGAAAACTGCATTTGGGAGATGAACCACAGGGAATAAGTTGAATTCCTGTGATAGGCCCTGAAGTAGGGTCTGGAAGGACTCCAGGGAAACAGCTTTGGAGGGAGCACTGCATCCAAGAGCATAGAAGAGGAAAAGGTAACCAGAAGGGCTGAGACTGTGAGGGGACCCCAAGGAAGAAACCTGGGCATCAGTGCTCTATCTCAAAGTAGGGAAATTTAAAAAGGCCAGAAAGAGCTGGAAACTGAGCCCAGAAGGCAGGCTAAGGAATCAAGAGGGGCAGGATGATTTCTTGTTTGTTGGGTCTTTTGTCACCCTGAAAGGGGACTGAATGTTGCAGGTGACCCAGCTGAAAAGGTGAGCTACGTGAACCCTGGGCTGGAGGAAATTAAGGCAGGGAGTCCCTGCAGCACCACGCTCAACCAACAGGGGTGCTATAGGGCAGGCCTGCCATTTGACAGTAGTCATTGAAATCAGTGCCTGCTTGTAGAATAAGATCCAGATTTTTAACGGTATTTAGGTCTCGCTGTGCTCAGCATTGTAATGCCTAACTGAGCTCAGAGCCTAAATCTCATGTGAGATCCCCCAAATCACGTTAGTATACTATGCTATTGATGAGGAATGCATGAAATCTAGTTTGGATAAAATAAGAAAAGAGTAACCTGAAGGTTCTGTTCTGCTCTGAAAAGTGCCTTTGGAAAAATGTTACCAACTTATTCAATAATATATTCTCTCTGTTTGGGATCTGAGTCAAGTCTGTTGATTTTAATTGCACAATCAATTTGTTACTGCTTGTATTTTGCTATCCTACAGTGCCAACTAAACTATGAGGTGGGTGGTTTGTTTGTTTCCTCACGCATCTTCAATACAGTTATTAACTCAAGTTCTAATACTGCTGGTATAACTGAAGACTGAATATAGCTCAATGTGATAAGTGAACCAAAAAGGACAAACCTTGGCCTTCAAAACTCCAGTTGAATTTACAAGGGTGGCAGTTAAAACAAAACAAAACCTCCTACTTGAAAACAAGGCCAAATTTGATCTGAAATTAACATCAAAATTTGCCAACTCAATATTCATGTCTGAGTGACAGCAGATCTCTGGTTTTCATTAAAACACTGTATTCTGTATTGTTGCATGCTCTCTTAGTGTCTTCATCAGACATTAAGAAACTTCTGTTTTGGTCATGAATTTGTAGCTTGTAGCAGTTTCTCTTTTAAAGTAATGCAAAAGGACAGAAAATGTGTTAGCAACTGAGACACAGTAGAAATGGAGATTTATAGATGGATATAGTAATTTCAGTCCACAAAAATGTATTTTTCATCCTCGAGCCAGTAATGATCTATATATTTGTGTATACCACAGGACTGTACCTGATTGGCTCACTTTTTTTAACTCACAGGCAGCAAATCAGAATGCGGGCATTTGTTTAAATGAATTGTCTAGTTGACATTGCTCTAGGCCTCAGTATTTTTGTTGTTGTTTTTTATTTTTATTGTTACTATGGAAACTTATTTAACTTATTACATGACACTTGTCACCTACTCCAGTTTATATCTTTGTCTGTAATAGAAAATAGCTGAGGTGATGTCAATTTTTTTTAAAAAAAATCAGTGAAAGATTTAAAAATATTTTAAAAATTTATCCAATTTTGTAGATGCTTCTTCAACTTGAAATCAGATCAAATTAATTAAAGAAAAATACTTGTGTGAAAGATACTTTGCCCTGCCCAACAGACTGACTGCTATTTGTTACATTGGCCAGATAAACCATACAAGTTGTGATATTTTCATTAAAAAGTAAGCTTTCTTTTGAAATCAGGTGAATAGGAAGTTACTTGCCTCATCAAATAAGCAGTGAAGTAAAACTCCATTCAGTGTGATAGCACTTCCTCTCAAACGTGGGTATCATCATCAATTTACAGTTAATATAATGAAACGCTTGAGAATATTGTGCTTTTAATCTATTCAGATTCCGTATTCCACATCTAACAGTTTTTGCAAAAAATTTTAAAAACACAAGTCTCAAGCTTCCTGGAATTGCTGCCTGAGCTCAGCAGCATGTTGTAAAGGGTGGGATGTGGGGAGAGAAATTCTGAAGAAACCCAGCTGTTGAGCACATAGGAGAAACAAAACAAATACAAAACAAACAAAAAGAGAAACCCCCCCAAAAAAGTCTCTTTGAAAAGACATTTATTGCATTGTCCTCAAACACATCTTTGTCTGCCGCAAGACCTGTTATTAGCCAGCTGTTTAGTTAACTGAAGTATTGATCGAGCTGTCACATGTTCTTTGTCTGTCAGGAACAAGGGAAGGTGCTGACCCTTTTCAGGAAACTGTAGTGACAGGTCTGTAATTTGATAATCGCTTGTTCAGGAAAGATTTCACTTTGTTCCCTGATGTGAACTGCAGCTACTGTGATTTCCTTTGATTTTTTTTTTTGATAATGCCAAGCTTAACATCCTAAAAGCTTCATCATCTGATAAAGAAATGTAATACACCTGCTATGGGGGGGGTTCACTTTCCAACTGTATTCCATTGGATTGTGTGTTGTTGTTGCAGAGAGGTTATGGGGTTTTTTCTTGTTTAATTTCCATTTTGATTCCAGCATGAGAAGAAATAAGAAACATTGTCTGTCAAATTTTTGACTTTTCATTTTGAAATGCTACTTTGCAGCAGTTTCATGCTGCTCTTGTTCTTGTCAGATGATTTAAAAGAATTTTGGCCCCAAAGTACCGCTGCTGTTTGTTGTTTGTTGATAGCAATTAAGGATGCTAAATAGCAATTAAACTCCAATTGTACTAATCACATGACCTCAAGCACCCTGAGTGAGGGCCTCAGATAAAGAGACATTCTCAGATGCCAAGACAGACAGATGTTGTATGCATACCTACATAGATCAGATAAGCATCCAAATGGAATTGGATCTCCACAAAGTACCTGAATGGAACTGAATCGGCACACTTTTTCAGCTTCATCAGCAGAGCTTGTAAATACATTGAACTACAGCAATCCAATCTGCAGTGCTTTTTCATTGGGTCATAGAAGGACAGAAGGAATCATTGTGGCCATCTAATCTGACCTCCTGTATAGCACAGGCCTTGGAACTTTCCCAAAATAATTCCTAGAGCATATAGTTTAGAAAAATCATACAGTTTTGATTTAAAAGTTGTCAATGCTGAGAATCCACCATGACCCTTGGTAAAATTATTGCAATGCTTAATTAGTTTCATAGTTAAAAATGTACACCTTATTTCCAGGCTGAATTTGTCTAGATTCAGCTTCCAGGTTGTAAGATTCTCTTTTAAAATTAGCCTTAATCAAATAACAATGATAGATGACATTCCCTATCAATTAACTTGTTCTACCAAAAAGCTCCTACCCACTAAAAATTAATGGTACTCATTAACAATAGGAGTGTCTGTCTTCTCTTTCTATGTCCCTGAAATAATCTTTCTTATGCCACATATTGGTGTAGTTGACCCTGGATACAGGTTGTAAACCTTTCTTTGATGAGCAAGACTGCCATCTTTTCATGATTTTTCTGCACTTATAGTTGGATCAAAAATAATCACCTTTCTCTTGTCACTCCAGTCTGCAGGAACTATGCTTAATGGTTATCCACTCCAGACACAGAAGTATTATACAAATCAAACACATGATGAATGCATCCACCAGTGTGGAGTGTTGTAGCTAATTCTTTCTCTTTTACTTCCTTCCCTCTTGAGGTGAATTGCTTAATTATCTTGATGTGGCTTGCATCATACCCACTTTGCTGGTTCCACACTGACCCACCTTTTCTTTTTTCTGAAATACATAGTTTAATTGTGAGGGTTCCCTCAGTGAATAATTTAAGGAGCAGAACGTGACATATCGTAACACACCACAGTCTGCAGTTTGGATTGGGAGTTTGATATTTCTACTTGGCTCTACAAAGGTGAACAGCACTATCTGAACTGCTGCTCTGATGACAAACGATGGTTCTCTCTAAGAGAAGATGCAGTTAAAAAGACAGAGTGATGGATTGGAATGAGTACATCCAGCTCTGCTATCAAAACAATAGCATGTTAATTGCACAGACCCCTCCCCCAAAAAAGAAACCATTCTCTTGCTAATGTTCTCCCTCTCTGCTGGTTGATAGCTGATCTTAATTTTGATTGCTTTACTAAGTTGGAATTTTCAAATTCCTATTCAATTTCCATGGGATTCAGGTTCCTAACTCCCAATGGGTCCTTAATTAGTAAATACTACTCCTTTCCACTTCTGTAGCAGCTTTCAGTACACGGATTCTCCCCACCCCCTCTTGATCAATGTAAACATTTTACTGATAGGTCAAATGAGATGCAAGGAAGTTAACTATCTTACTGACAGCCATTTGCAGACATTCCACTTCATTTCTGAATAGCATTTTTCACAGGTAGACAGCACTGCTGATTCCATAGCAACTAGAGCTGGTCAGAACTTTTTGACGGAGCATATGCTGTTTGGTGGAGACGTATCATTTCATTTTAATAGTTTTTGGTGGGAAGTGTTTTTGTTTTGAGCCCATGGCTCTCTGCTCACTTCAGATAAGTGAGATCCCAAATTGTAGAGCTCAGGTTTTCAGTCTGAAAATGGACATTTCAACACTGGAACATTTTTTGCAAAATGAATTTAAGGTTTTATTTTTATTCCAGTGTGGGGAAAAAAAACCAAATTGCTAAACCTCAGAAGTTGCTGTGAAATGGAATTGTTGTTCTCCAGACAACTCTAATAGCAACTTCCTCTGATTTAATCTGTAGATTTATACCATATTGGTTTGCCTGTCTATCTATCTGATATAACCCTTGTCACAGAAGTTGGTGAATTCCCCTCTAGTGTGAGTCTTTATGGGCACTGTAGACCTGATTGCACAGCCATTCAAATAACCCATATACAACTCAAGGTTTCAGTAAAATCGGAATCTGTGTTTGTTTCCAGCAGAACCACTTACGTGACTGTGGCATATGATACGTATGCTTTATTGTGACTTTTGTCCATATATAAAAGACTCACTTTAAAAGGCATATTTACTAGGGGAAGAAGTGAACATGGCATAGAGAAAGGGGTAAGATGTCTAGGCCCATTTGGTCTCATTTTTAAGTAACTTGTGTATTTTTATAGTTAGATTATAAAAGTGCAAAGTATTATTTTTAAAGTCTTTCGTCTGAGGTTCTCAAAGTATTTACAGACCTAAACAGAGCCTCACAACACGGTGATGTAGAAAAGTATCATTAGCCACACTTTACAGATGAGGAAACTGTGGTCCACAGGTCCAGTGGCATGCTGGCATTCCCAAAGGCAGTCAATGATAAAACTTGGAAGTGAACCCAAATCTTGACTCCTAATGCCCTACTATTAGTTCCAGATTGCACATTATGTTCATTTCTTGTATGAGAATGAAAATGAGATTTTTTTTCCACTCAAAGCTCTTTTCTTTCTAAAAAGATCTTCATTTTATTGTATTTTTGCCCAAAATTGCACCCAGCTTTCTGGAATGTATCTCCATTATCTTCAGTAATGTCTTTGAGTAACTCAAGTAATAGATATGACTTGCCCTTCCCCCTTCCTTAGCCATCCTTAATGTTTTAAAATAATGGGCATTTTATTTTGAGCACAGTGCAGGAGGTCTAGTGCTGGAAATATAAGGAGCTGTGACAACTACAGACTGTGCTGTGCTGTAATTCTTCAATTATTTAAAAAGAACGATATTGTTAGAGTGTTGAGACCAGCAGGAAAGAAGTCAGTAAATGTAGTTTTCAGACCAAAAAAACCAAAACAAAACAACAAAAAGCAGATTATCTTAAAACCGGTTCAGTGGGTGAGCAACAGCACCTCTGAGTTCTAAATTTCTTTAATCTTAGAGAGAGAGAGTTGCATTTTTACATTTCTGCTGATTTCATTCCCACAGCTCTGCTGTCAGCATTGCCAGTACTGGCTGTCCCTTTCACTCTAATTATTGACTAGTCTGTCTGTGGGTATATCACACAGCTTGTTATCTTCCCTTCCTTTGCTCATGTCCAGAAAAGCATCATCACAAGACTGTTCAAATTTACAAGTGTCTGTTTTCTTTTTGGTGGTCTCGGCTAGTTCTCCCTTCAATGTACATGAGATCTTTGGTCTGGCAGAGTGTGAGATCAGTCTAGTTCATTAGACTCTAGCAATGTGCAGACATCAGATGTTTGGGGTTGGATTGGAGATGATCTTAAGCCACGAATTTTAGGCACTGATCAAGTTTCTGGTCTGAATTACTCCAGAGTTAAGTGTTTTGATCATGGGATATCTAGTTTGGCTACGCATCCAAAAGTTCAGGTGGTACTTTGAGTTCTGAGTGAAGATTCTGATCAGTTCTCATTCACTGGTTTTTCCAGTGAGTCTTGGAAAATAAAGTGAAATATATGCAAAGTGAAGTAACATCCATTTCACTTTTCCCACCCTGTGAAGGTTCACACCATTTCAGCATCCATGCAACACACATGCATACTGGTTGATTCTAGTATTTCTGCTTGGTCTGTCCATCACTGGCTTATGTTGTTCAATCCATTTTTTGACTTTTACTAAGCCCTTGGGATCAATAATATTTTGTTGCAGTGAGTTCTATAGGCTAGTCATTTATTAGTTTTTAATACCATGCCTTTGAAGTTCATTATACCTTTCCTTGCTTAGTATTATCAAAAAGGGATTGGCAGCACCGTAAGTAAGTGAAACTCACAGTCAATATCATATTCTATCTATATCACTGTTTTCAGAAAAATGCTAAGCTTTGAAAAAATGCATTTTGTTAATATAGGAGTTCTCAACTTGCCTCTATTTTTGCTTCGTGTTTGGCTAAAAATTTGTTTTTCTTCATCTGACTTTATGTATGTATGTGTCTTCCCTCTCCTCAAGTGGGTTCAGGGAAGCAGCAGGAAACAGTCCAGGCTCCTGGGGTGCTAGAGGGATACATAAGAGGCTCCTCCTCCTCTTTCTCCCTGCAGCTCCTGCTGCTTTCTGTTATTCCTTCTCACCTTTTCTCCTGCCTGCCTGTTATGTCTCTGTGCCCGCCTCCTTCCAACCCAGCACCCCACCATCTCTGTGCATCTAGAGCAGAGAGAATACATATGCACCAGCAGCAGATGCAATTTTCTACACTCTGGGTCCTAGTGGTGCTCCCGCCACAGTCTGGCACCTGAGGGAGATGCCTCAGTTCGCCTCATGGTAAGGCCAGCCCTGGATAAGCTATCGTGGGTGAAAAACCCACTTCTTCAGATGCATGGAGTGAAAGTTAGATGCAGACATTGTTATGCTAACACAGGAAGGGAAGGAAGTTACCTCACAAGTGGAGAACAGTGTTGACAGAGCCAATACAGTGTTGACAGAGCCAATACAATCAGAGTGGATGTAGTTCACTCTCAATAATTGATGAGGAGGTGTCAGTTCCAGGAGAGGAAAAGCTGCTTCTGTAATGAGCCAACCACTCCCAGTCCCTATTTAAGCCCAAATTAATGGTGGTAAATTTGCAAATGAATTTTTGTTCTGCAGTTTCTTTTTGAATTCTGTTTCTGAAGGTTTTTTGTTCAAGTATGGCTACTTTTAATTCTGTTATAGAATGTCCAGGAAGATTGAAAGAATACTTGAACAAAAAAACTTCAAAAAATCTGAAGTGGGTTTTGTACCCACAAAAGCTTATGCCCAAATTAATCTGTCAGTCTTGAAGGTGCCACCGGACTCCTTGTTGGTTTTTGTCGATACAGACTAACACGGCTACCGCCAGATGCTTTTATCTTTTATAGGTCATTCTTAAGTGACAGAAGGCTGGGCATATGTCTTTTCTCTTCAGACTATCAGGTTCCAGATTCTGCTTTTTGTTTTATTTACTGCCTTAGTTAAAAGGATATCTTAAATGAATTATCTGTACAGACATTTATGTACTGGCAGAAAATCACAGCAGCTCCAGGAACTACTTTTCCACATTTAGATGATAAATATTTACACATGGTTTAACAAACAAGATCTCTGTAACATAAAAAATAGTCCTAAAAGCTATTCATCCATTTCTGATCAACCAGAATACTGGGAATAAATGAGGAAAGAAGAAAAGCCTCTTTAAAGCACCTGAAAACTCAATCTACATGAAAGAAAGTACACTTATAGGTTGTTACATCACCAGGGTTTGTTTAATATAGGTCTTTAAAACATAACAAATAGGATTTCTCACTGGTTTTTTTTGTTTGTTTGGGAGCAATCCTGCACTGAGAGGGATAGACTAGATAACATAATACTACATTTCCATCTGTAATTTTCAGTGAATCTCTGAAGGTTGACTATTTTGAAAGGTATTTAATTTATCCGTGTGGGTTAGTTTTATTTTAATAATGTTTTAGATAGTGTGGTTTCTGTATTAACTTTAGTGTGCTTCCTCCCTCAGACATAACGCTAGTTCTGTTTAGTTTGGGATTATTCTTTTAAGCTTTTTTCCACGGTTGTACATTGAAAAGCTGGAGCATTTCTGCAAAAGAGCCATTGCTCTGGTTATGTCACATTCTGAAAATCCTTATTATTTAGAGAAATACAAGAACCATTTCTAGTGTCCTTAGTCTAAACAGCTAACACTATAATATACCCATTTTACAGATTTGAAAACTGAGCCACAGACATTAAGCAACTTGCTACAAGTTACATTGGCCTTAATTCAGCTGTTCAGTCCTATTTAGCAAAACACATAAGGACATGCTTAGGTTTGTCTCGGTGGTATTTAAACCTGTGTGTGTAAGTGCGTTGCTGAATAGGAATGGATTTAAGTACATACTTAGATGCTTTGCTGAACTGAGGTTGTGGTGATCTATTGGCAAAACCAGGAATAGAATTTAAAAATGCTCACTGATAGTTCTCTGCTTTCATCCATTAACTCTGCCCCATGATGTGTTATATTACTGTGATATTAAGTACAGTTCCCATGGTAATCGGAAAAGGTGGATTAAAGTTAAACATAGTCATATCTGCCAAGACATACATTTCCTTCCACTCAAATCCTCTTCCTCTCCTGCCCCATCAAACTGTTGCAGCTCACCTCCCCTACCTAGACTCTTGTCGTCTTTTCACTACAGTACTATGGGAAAGAGTAGCCAAAATATTTGATTACACTCTGGCATTTGAGCATGATTTTGTTTAACATAATTTTGAATATAGGTCTCCTCTTAGATTGGCCATTTGAATCAGGGATATTACCTGTTGATAGTCAACAGCAAAGAAGTAGCTTGTATCAGTACCTGGGAACTCTAGGGTCAGCACTAGAGAAATGACTCCACATTGGTGGTCTTGGTCTCCCGGATATCCACAGTGCATCTACATTCACAGCACACATGTATCACTTGCTGAATGTGCAATAAGGGGCACGCTCCATGGCAGTGTTTCTCAGCTAGCAGGTCATGGCTCTCAGGAGGGGTCATGAAAGGCAATCCGGGGTTGTGAGATGTTGAACATTTTATTATCATCTAAAGCAAAGAAAATACCCGCTCCCCCACACATGCTTACTGTTCAAGATCAAGTACTCTGTCAACCTTTCGAAACACACATGCACACAAACACTGATTATGTGGGCATATTGTTATCATTGATGCCTTTGTTCAGTCTTTGTAGTAAATGAAAGGTGGTCAAAGCATTTCTTGAGTTCAGATTGCTCTTAGCTAGGAAAGCCTTGGCTGTTCTTTAGCCATCCGTAAAGCATAACACATGCCAAAACCCTCATGACCAATGCCCCAGAAGGATTCCCATCACTCGGCAGCTGAGCAATGCCATAGCTGTGATGGACTTGGAGTGAACGGAGGCATCATTTTAATCCCCTAAAGCTCAGTGGGGTCTCTTTCGGCCAGGCTTTATCACAAGTACAATTAATAGCCGTGGCTAATCACATGTCACTACAATGCCGCATGCTCAGGGGAAAATGGAAACATACAAGGCTACCAAACAGGCAAGTAGAGGAGCATGAAGGACACCGATCTGGAGATAGGGCAGTACGAAGTACCACTGTGAAACATAACAATTGACTATCCTTTTTGAAGAGGCACTTCCATGTAGCATTCCTCGCAATTTTGTTTCTAATAATATCACAACACTATTTAAAATCCTTTTAGATAAGAACTGCCGCCCCCGGACCCATCTCTTTCTCTCTCACTGTCAGCTGACACCTGTCAAGGAAGAATTGTGAAGGGAAGGACTGCTCTTTACAAGGGATTTAGATAATGTTGATATATTGCTTAACTATAGGCTGTAGACATTTTTTTCCAGTAGCTCCCTTCTATGACTCATGTACTTGGCTGGTAATCATTTGCTTTTGTGTATGGTGAAGTGGAAGAACACAAGTGGTTTGATAATATTAAATTATTTAACTTAGCTTAGGAGAGAGAAAAGTATTGATATATCAAATATATTAAGTATTATAATGCTATATATCTTATTTGTCAATGGAAACATTGATCTCTTTATGTATCAGATGTAGAGTATGTTTGTAATAGCTACTGTCAGAGAACAGTACTGGCTGATGGCTTAGTTCAGGGGTCGGCAACCTTTCAGAGGTGGTGTGCCGAGTCTTCATTTAGTCAGGGCTTCGTATGCCAGTCCGGAAGGGTCGGAGCTTCAGGTGGAAGGAGAGGGGCTGCGGGGGCTCAGTCCACCTCCTTTGAGGGTTTCCCTGCAGGCTCCTGCCAGCTGGGGTGCCACTGCCTGCCCCAGTTAGCTCTTGTTGCTAGCCTGAGTATAGGGAACCCAGGCTGACAGCAGGCTGGCAGGAGCCAGGTCGGGGGAGACCCCAAAGTGGCAGCAGGCTGAGCGTTCACCCGCCGCGGCTTTGGAGTTTCTTCTTCAGGCTCCTGCCAGCCGGGGTCTCAGCTCCCGCTGGCAGCCTGGGCTGCTTGCACCCAGGCTGGCAGCAGGAGCTGAGTGGGGCAGACAGCGGGACCCTGGCTGGCAGGAGCCTGCAGGGTAAACGCCAAAGCAGTGGCAGGCTGAGCGCTCAGCCTCCTACCGCTTTGGGGTTCCCCGCTGGCACCTTGCCAGCCGGAGTCCCACCTCCTGCTCCAGTCAGCTCCCGCTGCCAGCCTGGGTGCAGAGAATCCAGGCTAGCAGTGGGAGCTGAGTGGGTCAAGCGGCAGCTGGCAAGGCGGCAGCGGGGGGAACTCCAAAGCTGCGGGGGGCTGAGCTTTCCCCACGTGCCAGCGGAAATTGGCTCTCATGCCACGTTTGGCACACGTGCCATAGGTAGCCGACCCCTGGCTTAGTTAATAACTTAATTCATGGTCTGGAAGGGGAGATAGATTCACAGATATTTGTGGGGCAGCTGTGAATATCAGTCAACACAGTGAGGAGGGAGGGGAAGAGAAGAGACACACAGAGACCAGAAAGGTGGAAACAGAGGCAGAAAGTAGCAAAATGAGATTCATCCTGGGGAAAAAATAGAAGATAAGATAATTCATATGGGAGAAAATAGACCCTTAAAATGAACTAGAAGGAAGACACCTAGAGTGCTAGGGAATAGCAAACTACATATACGTTTGCAATGTGGTGTGGCCACTGCACAGGTCAATGTAATTTTGGACAACATATGCAGAAGCTTTGCTCTTCTGCAGAGAGGCAGGACTCCGTCTCTATATAGCCCCCATATGTCTGCACTTGAGATATTGTAGTGGTTTCTGGATACCACATAACCTGACAAACAGTGATTGAAAACATGCCCTTCCACCTCCATCTTGTCACAGAGATCCATACAGATTGGAGCAAGTTCAGAGAGTGATATATCGGGAAAGATTAAAGGAGTTAAATATATATGTCTTGGCTAAGAGACAGCAAAAATCTTCCTGACAGAGTCTGAGCTGACGCATTAGTATTTCATTGGCCAGTAAGAGTGGTAGTGGAGGTGGGCAGAGCCTCCCACAAAGAGATTTAAGGGACCAGTAGGTAGCTGGGGCACTTGGTGAGAGCAGAGATTCAGGATGGATCGCAGCATGTGTCTCTTTTCCCTTTCTTAAGACTGGGGCCTTTTAAGACCAGATGTATTTGCATCTGTCACCGATGGCCCTCTTATCATCCAGTATAGTCCAGTGTGATGACAACACAAGATTGCTGCTGACTGACAGGCATGAGAGCAAATTCAGAATGGCAGCCAGAGAAAGCAACAGCTTGGAGAGGCAGTGTGTGCCATCCACACTGGAGTCCTGATGGTGCTCTTTTCGTGATCCTTTTTTGTTTTGCAACATTGCGTAGAGTTGTGTGGCTGTATCCACAAAACGGTTACTTCACAGTCTGATGCTGAAATGCAGCCACCTGCAGATTGGAGTAAAACACCCATTAAAATTTCACAGTGGATGTAATGAAGAATACTTGAAGCAATTGTAACTGCTGAATTCTGTGTATTTTCTCCTCATTCCTTCTCCCTTTCCAGCTCCTCAACCCACTAGCTGACACAAGAGAGAGAATGATATTTATATCAGGTTTCATTCTTGTTACTGAAAGAGGGGACGGGAACATTGTCTAATAGCTAACATAGAGGTCTAGAAGCCAAGAAGGTTTTGGTTTTATGCCAGTTCTACCCCAGACTCTCAAAAGTTACCTAGGGCACAACAGTTGACCTCTCTGTGCTTTGTTACCCCTGTGTGAAATGGAGAAGATCAATAAACTACTTTGCAGGGTGGGCTCAGAGAATTAATGTGTGATTTAAAATGCATCAAGATCCTCAGATGAGAGGTACTATGTAAGCAAAAGCATTATGTTTTATAAGCATTATGTTTTATTAGCATTGTGCTCACGGAATGAAATACTCTGTTTTACACCATTTCCATTTCTCTTTACTTTGAGTATTACCCAAACTTGCAAACCAGTGGAAATGTGCAGACAGATGCCATGTAAGTTTCCAGGCACCACTCTGGCACTCTTTCTTAGCTGGATAAGTCACAATACACCTGCATTGTGATCTGCCAGATTTAGTCCCTGGTACTCTTCAGAGCAGATGTTGCCAATAGCGTAAAAGGATGCCAGATAGTCTAGTTCTGTGAAGTAGAAAAAAATGGATTACATTGGTACCATTTTCCTTCCTCATTACACTCTCTGATGACACTGAATTTATGCTGGGTCATTTCCTGTTCTATTAATATTGTCATAAGAATTAGGTATTAAAATTGTAATGGCTCATACAGTCTGGGAAAGATAATAGTAACCTGCACTACTTGGACTGTATAAGTGTTCTGTAATTCAGTTTGCTGCACATTTCCATTCTCTTTGTTTTCAGCCTCTGTGATCTGCAAGAACCATAGGCCACAATTTTCAAACATAAGTGCCTAAGATTATTTTGGCCTCAACGTATATGGAACCTGATTTTTAGAAATTCTGAGCACCCATAAATTATTATTATTTATGCTGCTGTAATGCTTATGAGCCCTAATTAAGATTAAGGCCCCCAATGTGGAAGCACAGTACAAACACATAGTAAGACTCAATCTGACCCTAAATTGACAAGGCAGACAAAGCATGAGAGAATCATATTATCAGCCCATTTTGCCTTTTGGGGGACTGAGATACAGACAAAGTGACTTGCCAAGGCCACACAAGAAGGCTGTGGCAGAGCTGGGAATTGAACTCCTAAATCACAAATTGGTTCCTTAAGCACCAGTCTGTCTTTCCCCATTGAAATATTAGGTGGCTAGCACAGGGTGCTTTTACTGAGGAACCTAACTTTAGGCACCTCCTGTTTAGAAATACTAGCCACTGACATTGCCACACTAGAAATGAACAGCAATCCAGGGCTTAAATTCAGCAGAGCTCCGGTAAATATATTCAAACCTGTGGGAGTCCCCCTGCCTCCTGCGGGGCTGAAAGCACAAGCCCCAATATGCCCTGTGACATGGAAGCCCCAAGCCCTGACACGCCTCAAAGGGCTAAAGCTCCAAGCCCCACGAGTTCCATGGGGCTAACACCCCAAAACCCAGTGTCCCCCATCCCATTACATCCATGGAGCTAAAGCCCTGAGCCCCAGTGCATCCCATGGAGCTGAAGCCCCTGTCCCTCCCTCCACTGCAGGGCTAAAGCCCCAAGACCCTTCACCTCCAATCTGAAGATTGGAATGCTGAAATGAGAGTATGAGGAGGAGCTCTGGGAAATAATCTCTGAGAATTTAAGCCCTGCAGCAATCTGTCTAGTCTGGTATGCCACCTTATTTTGAACCAGTAAAAGATATTACCACACCCACCTTGTCTCTCTAATATCATGGGAGCAACATGGCTACAACAACATTCTGTCATCTACCTGGTCTCTAAGAGGAAAGTGAAAGCCTTTCATAATGGGCCTGCCTAGGCGTGCACTGATGTGTGTATGGGAAGGGCAAAGAACAGTTTTCAGTGCTGTTTCTGTATTTCTGCTTTACTGTACCTCCAAAGAAACAGATTTGTATTAACATTTTAGGTGGCAGGAAGATAGTGTGACTTTATCCATCCCCAAGTATCAATCTATCCCTCACTGCAATGGTAGGTAACAAAATAAACTAGTGAGAAGAAAGGATAAAGAAGCGTAAAGGGAAAAAAAACAATTAAATCAGTTATTTCTAGGCACTAGTATTTAAGAGGTATTAAGAGGAGGCCAAATCCTGAAATCTTTACTCCATAGAAAAAGGTACACTGATTCCAGTGGAATTTGGCCTGAGTAGGGACTATGCCATATTTGCTCATGAAAGCCAGAAAGCCTCATGTCTGCTTGGGATTAAGAAAACTCAAAAATTGTATGAAGGGCCTGTCTCTCAACAGCAGGGGAGAAAACATGTTAAACAATATACGAATATACGATCTGCATGGTAAGAATAATGTAAGCGGCTCTGTATCATTTCTGTTAAACATATAAAATCTTTATTGCCCCCATTAATGGATCCCAAATTCAAGAAGTAGTGTTGGAAACCAGTGGAGTAGGGCAACCTTTTTATTGCAGAATCAATTAGGATTATGCTGTACTTTTAAAATGCACCACTTCATTGTAAGGAGCTTAAGGTGTGAATAACAAGGCCATAAAATGTTAAGAACTATAATAACTGTAGCTTCTATGGTACTTTTAACTGTGTGGAACTGTAATGTGACAAATAACATAAAAAACGCTTGCTAAAATGATCTTAGATTAGAAAGGGGTGAGTGGTTTTTATGGAGGAAGCCATGATCTTTCATCTCTCTGACCTTGACTAGAAAGAAATCTCAAGTTACAGAATCACAGTAGATTAGGGTTGGAAGTAGGGTGACCAGATGTCCCGATTTTACAGGGACAGTCCCGATTTGCAGGTCTTTTTCTTATATAGGCTCCTATTATCCCCCACCTCTTGTCTTGATTTTTCATACTTACTGTCTGGTCACCCTAGTTGGAAGAGACCTCAGGAGGTCATCTAATCCAACCCCCTGCTCAAAGGAGGACCAACCCAACTAAATCATCTCAGCCAGAGCTTTGTCAAGCTAGGCCATAAAAACCTCTAAGGATGGAGATTCTACCACCTCCCTAGGTAACTCATTCCAGTGCTTCCTCCTAGTGAAATAGTCTTTACTAATATCCAACCTGCACATCCCCCACCGCAACTTGAGACCATTGCTCCTTGTTCCATCATCTGCCACCACTGAGAGCAGCCGAGCTCCATCCTTTTTGGAACCCCCCTTCAGGTAGTTGAAAGCAGCTATCAAATCCCCCACTCACTCTTCTGCAAACTAAACAAGCCCTCATCCTCTTATAAGTCATGTGCCTGAGCCCCCTAATCATTTTCATTGCCCTCCTCTGGACTCTTTCCAATTTGTCCACATCCTTTCTGTAGTTCACAGCCCCAAACTGGATGCAATATTCCAGGTGTGGCCTCACTAGTGGTGAATAGAGGGGAATACTCACTTCCTTTTATCTGCTGGCAATACGCCTACTAATAAAGCCCAATATGCTATTGGCCTTCTTGGAAACAAGGGCATACTGTTGACTCATATCCAGCTTCTCATCCACTGTAATCCCCAGATCCTTTTCTGCAGAACTGCTGCTTAGCCACTCAGTCTCCAGCCTGTAGCAATGCATGGGATTGTTCCAATCCTAAGTGAAGGATTCTGCACTTGTCCTTGTTGAATCTCATCAGCTTTCCTTCGGTCCAATCCTCCAATTTGTCTAGGTCACTCTGGACCGTATCCCTACCCTCCAGTGTATCTGTCTCTCTCTCCAGTTTAGTATCATCCCTGAACTTGCTCGCCCATGTTATAAGAATGGCTTACATTTATATTTATATTTAGCCATATTAAAACACATATTGTTTGCCTGTGCCCAGTTTACCAGCTATCTAGATTGCTCTGTGTCAGTGACCTGTCCTCTTCATTATTTACTAGTCTTCCATTTTTTGCATTATCTGCAAACTTTATCACTGATTATTGATTACCTGGAAAAAACATAAAATCAAGTTGATAACTAGAATAGGGCCAGGAACCAATCCGTGCAGGACCCCACTGGAAACACACCCTCTCAATGACAATTCCTTATTTACAGTTACATTATGAGACCTATCAGCTAGCCAGTTTGTAATCCATTTGATGTGTGTCATGTTGATTTTATATCATTCTAGTTTTTTTAATCATAATGTTGTGAAGGATCAAGCCAAACACCTTGCAGAAGTCTATGTAGAGAACATCAACACTATTACCTTTATCAACTAAACTTGTAATCTCATAAAAAAGATTAGGTTAGTCTGATAGGATCTAGTTTCCATAAATACATGTTGATTTGCATTAATTACATTACCTCCCTTTAATTCTTTAACAGACTCCCGTATCAACTGCTCCATTATCTTGCCTGGGATCTGTGTCAGGCTGACAGGCCTTTAATTACCCTTTTCAAAAATTGTCCCAACAAGTTACCTGGACCTGTTGATTTTAAAATATCTAACTTTAGGAGCTTGCATTTAACATCTCCATTGTTACTAATTCTTTCCATCATATGATGAAACTATATCATCTGTCTTTTTTCCAAAACCAGAACAAATTATTTATTGAACACTACTGCCTTTTCTGCTTTATTATTGATAATTCTACCATTTTCATCTAGTAACACATCAATACTATTGTTAGGATTCATTTTTGTTCCTAATATATTTAAAAAACTCTTTCTTAATGTCCTTAACTCTGCTGGTCATAGATTTCTCCTTGTGTCCCTGGCTTCTCTTGTCAATTTTCCACAATTCCTGAATGCTGATTCACATTCATTACTGTTGACTTCCCCCTTTCTTCCATTTGTCACATACTATTTCTTTTGGGTTTTTTTATAGCTGCCATGGTCTCAAGCCTTTTTGATAGGTGACTTGCTCTAAAGATCAGTGCCAGAGAGAGGAATAAAATCCTGGGTCCCCATTGTGTGCTCTGTCCAGTAGACCAAGCTGCACTTTAATTTACTTGTTGAATTTCCACACGCATATGCCCAAGGGCTATTTAGGCACATGTAAGTAAAATAAAAGAAGATTATATATGCCTCTCTAATAACCAATTAGCCTATCAGGACTATCAATACCTGGAGTATTCCAGTGTGTTGGAAAATGTCCTAGTATTGGTGGTAGAGGTCAAATATACAGTTGCTCATTTCTATTACTGTCCAGAGTTATGGCACCACTGTGAAAACCCTGTATCCTTTTTTCTGTTCTGGTGTTCTGTGCTGGTGTGTGCATGAGTCTGCTGAAGCAGAACTGGAAGAGCTGCCACATGGGAGGAGTCGTTCTTGCTAGCAGTGAGGAAAGCGTAGAACCAATTAATGATTTCTAAAGTTTTGGGTTTCTTTACTTGTTGTGCATGAGAATCTCTGAGAAGTGGGGAGAAGATGGTGATTCTTGCTGAGTGCTCTCAGAAGCCCTAAGACAGCCTCTGCCTACAGCAGGAAGACCAAATGATGGCACAGAAGGCAATTTACAAATGCAATCATCCTCTGCTTAGAGAGCACAAGATGAGCAGTTAAAATATTGCTTGCATCATTCTTAAATAAATGCTGAATCCTGTTAACAGCTTGCAAAGCATCACATTCTAACAGACAGGGAGGGTGGGGTGCTGTGCTGTGCTGCCACATACTGAGACTCTTGCTTGGAGCAAAGGGCGTAAAAGAATTATACCTTCACATTCACAGGTTTTCCTCTGCCAGGGAATAAGGTAAAGCCACAATGTCCAGTCCCACCACCGCCTTCCTCTTTTTTTTCTGTTTTTCCTTTTTTTTGTGGACAAATAGGAACTTTATGAACAAGCAACAGATCATGAGCTTTCAAGTGCCTCTATTCATTTAAATTACCTTTACCAACATCTGGGCTTGTCTGTGAATTTGTCATGCAAGGCAAATTTTAAATGCCAGCGAGACACTCAAATATCATCTTTTACCATGGGAACAATGCAGGTATTAAATACAGAAGTGTCTGAAACTAATGAGGGAGGGGGTGGCAGGGAAGCGATTTCAACAGCAAGATTAATCTGGAGTGACTTTCCCCACCCAGTCTTAATCATAACTGCCAGACATCCCCCCACCCTTACCCAGTGCTGGTCAGACCCTCTTCCTCTTCCTTCCAAATCACAGTTTAAATCCTCATTGTTACTAAGGCCAGAACCCTTTCGTTCAAACCTGTCGCTAAATGTTGTCACTTGCTACTCTACAGTATTGCTTAAATCTCCTCTCCCTACCGCTCAAACTCTAGTGCTCTACATGCCCGCATGAGTCCATCCTCTCTTAGCTCAGCTATATCAATTTCCACATTTCTGACCTCGTGCTTCAGAAATCTCCTTTTTCCCTCTAATCTCTTCAGTGGCATTCTGTCTGTTTCACACGAAGTTCAGCCTCTGTGTGTTCCTCTTCAAAGCACCCTATAGCTGCACCCTGCCTGGATCTCAGCTGTCATTTTCTCCTCTGAATTCATTCCAGTTCCCATTCATTAGTTTGCCCACCCAGCTTCAACTCTGTGGCTTTTATTTTTAGCTTTTTATGTACCACGTTGAGGAATATGTTCTAGATAGACAGATTTGTGCAGCACCCAAACATGAAATGTCCTTCGTCTGTCTCTGCTCTGAGAAATTACCCACTTTTCCATTTATTCCTTCCATAAGACATTCAGCACTGATCTCTCCTCCACACCTAAGCCTTATTTCTCTGTAGAGAGAGAGATTGAACCATGAAAGATGATGCTGTATAATCTTAATAGTAGAGATGGTCAGTAAAAACAGAGGTTCTGTCTGTGGGGAAAAAATTGGTTTTTGCTTTTTTTGGTCAAAAACCTTCAAACTAAATATTTTCAATCAAAAGCAAAAAATTCAGTTTTCAGCTGATCCTTTTCAGTGCTCAGCAATTTGGGGGAAGGGTCAAACATTGAAAATGTTTCAGTTTACATATGAAAATGTTTTACTTTTTTTCATTTTGCAGCCAGATTCTTTTGTGGAAAACAGACACTTTCTGTGAATATTTTTTGCTTGATTGACAACCCAATTTTCCATTTAAAAAAAGTTGTAATGGAAAACTGTTGGGCCTTCTTGCTTAATAGCCACTAGGGAAAAGGATGGGCAATGAATCTTTACCTTGGACTGCTGACCTAACACTAATAATCTGAGGGTCAACTGATAGTGTTTCCTGGGACCACTTGGAGTGGATTTAGAATGTAAAGTATTCCAGAATCCAGGCAAAGTCCTGCCTTTGTCTCTGTAAAGTGCCATCTGTGTCTGAGTTGGCATGCCAGTAATAATAAATCCCCTCATTCCCATGGAGATGGCAATCGCTGGACCAAAATTCAAATTCTGCTTTTAAGGAGTGAATGAACAGTCATAGGGAACCCTTCATCACCTACCCCTTTCAGGCAAAGTCTCTCTCTCTCTCTCTCTCTCTCGGCATCATTCACATCAGTGCCACTATAGGAGTTATAAATGATAATAGATGGCACAATTCAGGCGGGATGAAGAGAATGTCACCCTTTATGTTATAAGTGCCCTCTCCTAAGGCCATATCCTCAGTCAGCCTTGAAAAATGATCCATTCACACTGGTCAGTTAATAATTCTTGGGCCTTATACAGTCCTTTTCATCTGTAGTTTTAAAAATGCTTTACAAAGGGAAGTGTCATTGTTCTCATTGCATTTGGGAAACTGAGGCACAATGAAATAAAATGACCTGCTTTGTGTGACCTTAGACAAGTAATCAGATTCCAGGTTTTCATGACTCCAATCTAGTGTCCAACTGCGCCAATGCCGGTCCCAAGCCCGGATGAAAAAGGAGGAAGGTTGGGCGTGGGGCTAGCAACCCCATCCCGTAAAAATTTACCCGCTACAGAAACACAAGCAATAGATAATTCAGAGACCAACTTCCTGGAAAATGAAGGATCTTCGTTTACCCGAAGACGCATGATGCTAGGTGGTGAAAGCCGCAAGGAAGCCACTAGGCCGACTACCCTTCTCTCAACCAGGAGAACCACCATTGGTACGTGGAATGTCAGAACCATGTATGAGACAGGCAAGATGATGCAGGTAGCTTCTGAGATGAGATGAGGAACAACAACCTGACAATTTTGGGAATCAGCGAGACCAGATGGACACAAGCCGGACAGAGGCAACTGATGTCAGGAGAACTGTTGCTGTACTCTGGACATGAAGAGAGCGATGCTCCCCACACCCATGGAGTAGGCTTCATGCTGTCCAAGCTGGCACAGAGGGTACTGATTGGGTGGGAGGCGCACGGCCCCAGGATCATCACAGCATCCTTCAGAACTAAACAGAAGAGGATCAAGATGAACGTCATCCAATGCTACGCCCCCACCAATGATAGCGAAGATGCGGTGAAGAACCAGTTTTACAGCAGACTGCAGAAGGTCATGGAGACATACTCAAACAGAGACATCGTTATCTTTATGGGGGACCTCAATGCCAAAATTGGACTCAACATAGGATACGAGCACGTCATGGGGACCCATGGACTAGGAGAGATGAACAAGAATGGCGAGAGATTTGCAGACCTCTGTGCACTGAATAATCTGGTCATAAGCGGATTCACAAGAATACCTGGGTATTGCCGGACAACGTGACAGAAAACCAGATTGACCACATCTGAATTAGTAAGAAGTTCAGAAGTTCCCTTCTAGATGTTAGAGTTAGAAGAGGAGCAGATGTGGCATCCGACCACCACCTAGTAGTTGCTAGTATGAAGCTGAAGAAGACCTGGATGGAAGGATCACGTAGAAGAATGAAGTACGATGTCAGCCGCTTGAAGGTCCCCAATATTAGGGAAGACTTTGGACTTCAGTGGAAGAACAGGTTTGAGGTACTACAACAGCTGCACACTGAAGAGGAAGACACTGTACAGTACAAATGGCAGATAGTTAGAGACACTGAGAGCAACATTCCAGGAAGTGGTCGGAGAGAAGAAACAACATCACAAAGAGTGGATCACAGCTGAGACCTTGGTCAAGATGGAGGAGAGAAAGCAGAAGAAGGTAGAAGTTAACAGCAGGACTAGAGCGGCAAAAGCCAAGGCCCAAGAAGAATATGCAGAAGCACACAGAGCAGTGAACATTAGAAAGAATAAGAGAGAATACGTGAATGGACTGGCAGCTCAAGCTGACCAGGCAGCGTACAGCAACAACATGAAACAACTGTACGACACAATCAAGAAACTGTCTGGAAAGTACAGCAACCCAGAACGACCCGTTAAAGATAAAGAAGGAAAGAAAATCCCAGGAATAGAACAGATGAACCGATGGGTTGAGCATTTTGAAGAACTCTTGAACAGACCAGCACCACCAAATCTTCCGGACATTGCCCCAGCCAATGTGGACCTCCCGATCAACAGCAGCAAGCCCACCAGAGAAGAGATCAGGAAGGCCATCACCCTGATGAAGAATGGGAAGGCAGCTGAACCTGATGACATCCCAGCGGAGGCCCTGAAAACAGACTTGGATGCTTCAGTCAAGATGCTGTACCCCCTTTTTGTGAAGATCTGGGAGGAGGAAGTGATAGCCCTCCTTTCAGTCATTTGGTATCTTATCAAGCTCCCCAAGAAAGGTGACCTCAGCAACTGCAATAATTACAGAGGCATCACACTTCTATCAGTGCCGCGCAAGGTATTCAATTGAATCCTCTTAGAAAGAATGAGGGACGCCGTAGACCCACAGCTTCGAGATGAACAAGCGGGCTTCGGGAAGAACAGATCTTGCACAGACCAGATTGCAACGCTCCGCATTATAGTCGAACAGTCCTTGGAGTGGAACTCATCATTGTACATCAACTTCATCGACTATGAAAAGGCATTCGACAGCGTTGATCGACAGACCCTCTGGAACCTCCTTCAACACTACGGCATCCCAGCCAAGTTGGTCAACTTGATTAAGAGGGAATGACATGCAGAGTCATCCATGGAGGGCAGCTCACCAACAGCTTTCAGGTGAAGACAGGAGTTAGACAAGGATGCTTGTTGTCGCCGTTTCTCTTCCTTCTCATCATCGACTGGACCATGAAGAGGTCCACCAGTGAATGCAGAAACGGAATCTAGTGGACTTTGTGGAGCCAGCTTGACAACCTGGATTTTGCCGACGACCTTGCACTTCTCTCCCACAGTTACCAGCAGATACAGGAGAAAACAAATGTTGTGGCAGCCACATTGCAGGTTGGACTCAACATCCACAGAGACAAGACCAAGATCCTGAAGATTAGCACCAGCAGTAACAAACCAGTCATCCTGAATGGACGTTCCCTCGAAGAAGTGCAGTCCTTCACCTACTTGGGCAGCATTATAGACCAGCTGGGAGGTACAGACGTGGATGTCAAGGCAAGGATCAGCAAAGCAAGGGTGGCCTTCCTACAGCTCAAACATTTGGGGATCCAAAGAGCTGGCCTTGAAAACAAAGATTCGGCTGTTCAACTCCAACTCCAATGTAAAATCAGTACTGCTGTACGGGGCTGAAACCTGGAGAATGACACAAACTTCCATCAAAAGAATCCACACATTCATCAACTGCTGCCTCAGAAGGATTCTCCAGATCTGCTGGCCAGATACCATCAGCAATGCCAACCTCTGGGAGAGAACCAGCCAACTTCCTGTAGAAAAAGAAATCCGGAAGAGAAGATGGAGCTGGATAGGACATACCCTGCATAAATCACCAACTAACATCACCAGACAGGCTCTGAGGTGGAACCCCCGAGGCAAGTGGAAGAAAGGCCGTCCAAGAAACACCTGGCGACATGACCTTGAGGCAGACATCACGAAGATGGGATACAACTGGAGTCAACTCGAAAGAATGGCCCAGGACAGAATCCTCTGGCAGTCTATTGTTGGCGACCCATACCCTGGAAGGGGTGGCGGGCATAATGAAATGATGAATGAATCCAGTGTCCAGTCCACTGGGCAATGTTGCTTTCAAGGAGTTAGAAATCATTTATTTAAATCCATGATTTTAATTCTGCATATACTTTCTGAGTGTACCTTTGGAGAGTAGTTGAAAATTTGGTACAGACATTTTAAAAATTCCACAAGCCAAATCCTGCTTTCATCTGAAGACAACGGGACCTAAGCCCTATTGCTGAGAGCAGAAGGAGATTAAAAATAGGGGGCAGGACTTAAATTCAGTGTAGGACAAACTGACGAGAGAAGGGAAATTGGACATGGCTCATCTTGCTGGGTCTCTGATCGTTATCGGCTGTTACAGAGAGTATTTGCTGAAACGCCAACACAACAAGACAGGCTAAATATCCAATGCCAGCATTTAACTTAGTTTCTTGATTTTTACTACGTTGTGTGTCTGGGCTTTAATGTTATTCTACTTGCTTTTTGTGTCCCTTACATAAATGAACACTCTCCAACTGTGATCTGTAATATACCTCATTAAGCTTCAAGGATAGTAACTCCTTATTTAAAAGTAATTAAGTGAGGTTATACTGCAGAGATATTAAAGCTAAACATTTTGGTATTTCTGTAATGGGAACAGGAGTAGGAACAGTTCAACATTTCCTAGTTCTACCCATTCCTTATACAGGGGTTGGATGGATTTGGAGACTGGCCAGAGGACACTAGAGCATCAGTTCAAACTTTACTTAGATGAGAAGTGACATGCCATTAACTATTACCTTGATGATTTATCTGAAATTAATTGGTGGTCTCACTTCAGTTCTATCCACCAATATATGTTCAACACATTTTATATCTAGCTAGCTAGCTCCCTTTTACTATTGATGAACTACAAGAGAGTGTCCTGGCTGCACACGTGGAAGTGTGTGTGTGTACACTTTCCACCTAGCTGATGTCAGAATTCCAGTTGAATGTGAACGGTTCTATATGTTACACTAGAAAGAGAGGAGCATGCTGCATTTGAGTGTGTATTTTGCTATTATGGTATCTGGGTAGTAAAACTTGAGTGGTTTTATTCAGCAATTGCACTGATAGGAAATGAGCCTAATTAGCTTTAACTCTATCAACCATGTTTTTTTGAGGGGGATAGAAATACTAGTTTGCCTTTTCATAGCATCTTCTGTTTGAAGATGGAGATTAGTTGAATGAACCTGGTAATGCCCCTGTAACGTAGACATGGTATTACACCCAATTCATAGGCAGATGAACTAAGCTCACATTGTGATTCAGTGGCAAATCTAAAAACAGGAACCCAAGACTCCTAGGTCTCAGTTTCCTTCTGCAAATACTATCTCTTACCCCTCAGAGTAGGCTGAGCTCATCAGTTAGGCACTAGATTGGGGGGGGGGGCGGGGGTTAAGTGAAACTGCACTGCTGGGATGTCCAGCTTGTTGTTGTTGTTTGTGGGCTAAACCATGGAGGGAATGCAAATAGTTCCCAAGGGGTCAGCTATCCAATCAGCATCTAGTAGCCCGCCCATGTAGGCAATTTATGGTTTATCTGCAAATGTGGGATTCTCCAGTGTTGGCAAGGTGAAAGCTGGCCTGCTTCCCATAGTGGAGAGTTCAGATCAGTCCATATGCTACAGATGTGGGCCAGGGCTTAAGCCCCTATGATATTTGTCATTATAGCCAACTGGGGACTTCCAGAGCTAAATGCATACATCTCTCTTGCCACAACTTGAGCTATGGTCTCATAGTTCAGTGCTGTAAGTCTTCATACTGCACAGAACAACCCACACACATACTCCCAGCCTCAGCAGAGCCCAGAAAAAGGGGTTGCTTGCTCCAATGAGGAGCAGCTGATTAGATGCTCCCCTACGAGGATAAAAATGAATCAAGCCCTGCACCAGAAGATGAGATTTCTCTCTCACCTGGTTAATTTGATTTGTGTTTATTTAATTGCTCATATACTCTTATAAAGATTATTCAACTAGGAAATTCATTAAACATGACAACCAGCACCACACAAATGAACAGCTCGTTGTTGTCCTTCCTAAGCAGAGACTTGCTGTTCAGGCTGTGCATGCTGCTTACCAATTACTGGGCAAACCACCAATTATAGCAAACTTTTAATTTTCCATTTAATCAATCTGCTTAGATTTACTCTTTAATATCCATGAACCCATTCTGCCCTTCTACTTTATTCCCTGCTGCGTCTCAGGAAGATGTGTGCTGGAGCGGCCTGAGAATTAATGATGCATTCCCAAAGGACATTTAAAGGATGCGGGGGAAGGAAGGGTGGTCAAAATGTGCTCTTTCAACTGAAGGGAGAGAGAATAAAAACCTCATCTGAAATGCCAGCAGGCAAAAATGAGTATCTGCACCTTCTGTGTAGAAAAATGTTCCTTCTTCTCAGCGCGTCTGATAGTACAGCAGCCTGTGACTCAGACTTGGGTTCTCTTTCCTGCTTTGCCACTGACCTGCTGGGCAAAGCAGGAAAGATTTGGGCAAATTCTTTTGCCTGTCTATTTCTTTGTTTCACCATGTGTAAAATGGAGCTAATTATTCTTCTAGCCTTTGTAAACCATTGGATGATCTGTGCATGAAAAATGTATGTAAACTTGGCATTATCATTATTACTGAATATTTCTAAAATAAAACATTTTGGCTGATTATTTCCAAATATATTTCCAAATAAGTTTCTTTTGCAAAGCAAATATCATAGCTAATAACTAGGTAAGCTTTAAACTACTCCTCACATTGAAGGCAATGGGAGTTTGACAATGAACCGGAGACAGCATAGCATTTTGGAGCAGGCCTGACTACTGTCCCTATCCCTTTACAGGCAACTTACTTTTGAGTACCATAATCACATCACTAAGAACAGGGCTGGGCTGAGACTAGTGAAGAGCATTAAAGGACTCTTAGGGACACCTCCCCTAAATGTAACAGATTAATTTTATATAGAGCATGTGTATGAAGGATGGTGGATTGATGACGGTCTTTAGATACTATTGAAAAGAGGACCACGTGCACGTGAAAATAAGTCCCTGTTCTGGTTCTTGTACCACCCTTAGTACTTAAGCATTTGAGCACCTTCCTGTAGGGTAGTGTTTTGATAGAGTTATTGTTTAATAAATGTACGTGCTGCTATGTGACGATATTAGGGAAGGGAAGTCTGAAGAACTGTGCCTCGCTCTTGGAGCGGAAAGTGGTGAGGTCTGTGGTGGTCACTAGTTCCTGTGGGAGCTTGTTCCTCAGTCTCAGACTTAGTCTCAAGATAGTGCTGTCTCCTGCACAAGATGATCCTTACTCCTATGGTAAAAAGTTCCATTGTGCCAAAGGAACAGGGCTGTCCATCACAATCATTTCCCAGAGCTTCAGATGACCATCTTAGGTGTGCTGGTCCCAGGCCATATTGTGGCATGCAGTTAAGACCAAGATCTTGGCTTTGAGTCCATATTTTATAGAAAGCCAGTGTAGAAAGTGGAACACAGGTCTGATATGCTTGCAGTAGCTCATATTGCATCTTTCTGTACTAGCTGGAGTTTCCACAGAACTGATGGCTTCATACCCAAGTAGACTGTGTGTTGCTGTTGCAAAGCCAGAAGTGACAAAAGCACATATAATTGAGGCCAGGTCATCATCCACCAAGACTGGACAGAGTCTTCTGCCCAACTGGAGATGGCAGAAAGTGTTGCTAAACTCTCACATAACTGCATCTGCATGTATCAGCAGGGAATCCGAGAGCATTCCTCAACTACAGACTCAATTGACCGGTTATGACAGTTGCACTGCGGCTGTAAATTGTTTGCAAAACTGTTCCTGTTTTGAGCATGAACGTGGAAATTTCCCATGTTGCTTTTTGTTTTGTTTTTCCTTGTTTTGTTGTTTGTTTGGGGGGTTTTTTTGTTTTTGTTTTTTTTTTTTACAAATCTGGCCCATTCTGCAGATTGCCAACAAAATGCAGCAATTTCTCCTTTTGCTGCGAATATTTTGTCCACTCCTCATTTTGCTCCCATGCACTATGTGATGTAGAACATAATGTGAAGCACTGCAGTGTGAAATCCTTGAAAGCCTTGTCTAGTCTTGTGTGATTGATATCTCTGAATATAGTTGCAGTTTACATTTATATAGCACTTTTCACCTTGAAGGATCCTAAAGCTCTTTTAAAAATAAAATCTTTAAACCTTCTTACAGAGAAAGGAAGAATAATTCCCTCCATTGCAGGAATCGCTGGGTGAAATTCTATGGCCTCTGTTATGCAGGAGGTCAGACTAACCGATCAAAATGGTCCTTTCTGGCTTTAGAATGTGTATACAAGAATCCCTTCACAGACATGATCCCACCTCCAGGGAGGGATGCAACGGCTGTTTTATCAGCACAAATCAACCCTACATGACAGTTCTGGGCCGGAACTGTAAAAGAATATTGTATCCAATTGAAACTGATAAGGTGAACTTTATACAGGGAACAACATAGTTACACAAATTGGAATTTCTGTGGCATCAGCTAGAATTTGAGTAAAGGGATTGGGAAATGGCCAGATTCAAAACCTCACTGCAGAAGAGACCATAAAGCAGTTTTACACATCTCTTCCCACTGCTTCTCCTCCCAGTCTCCCCAAGACTAGCCTGCCTGTTATCTGTCTCCTCTCAGCCTCCCCCACAGCCCAGCCATTCCTACTTCTCTCTCCCAAATAGTCAGGCCTGTCTGGGAACAATGAGAAAATGTACAGTGTTTATTGTATTTACATTATAGCCCATCCTGTAAGATTACTACTTATATTGGGATGAGACTGAATAATTAGTTGGGGGTAATGAAAGTTTACACGGGAGAAGGTTCATCAAGTGAGCCCCAGATGTCGTTGAATCAACCTTGGGTGGTTGCCAGAGGGAAAGCTACTAAGCCTCCATTGTAGAGGAGTAGTGTAAGCCTACTCCTGTAAGAGTCAGGAGGAGGTTGTACCAAGCAATTTTTTTTTAAACTGTCTTTAAGTTTCTGGTCAATGTCAAGTCTCACTTGCTCACCTAAAACTTTTTTGCATTTCTACTGTAAGTGTATCTGCTTATCATTCCGTGCAATAAATCAGCAAGATGGTTCTGTCTTCCCACCACAAGCAATAAAAATATTATTTGGCTGGAACTTTACCTCGTTCTATGCTGCCCCCAAGCAGACCTTCAGTCCTGAAGGATTTTATTTTTTAGAGATGAACCATACTATTTTAATGTTCAGCTTTTTGTCCTTTTAATATGAATCACTGGCTGCTTTGCTAAGTCAGTTTCAGCAAGATTTTTAGCCAAAGAAAACACAAGCCTACAATGGAGTAATATTTTCTTCTTGTTGTGTTGGCTTCCTCAGGGAAAAGGGATTATTGCATCTTTTGGAAATTACTTTCACAAGCACCATTTGTAGGAATATAAAGCAGTACCTTAGAAGAAAGGAGGTGCTAAATGGGTTTTAACTTTTTTCCTCCTCTTTCTGGCTGGGCTCAAATCTAGTCAGTAAACAGAAATGTCAGATCCAGAAACTGCACACAGCATTTGTGTAGATTAAGAAGCTGAGTTGTTTAGGGGGGGAAAGCATTGGATGTATTTAGATAAAGTTTAAATAATTGGACTTGGGGTTAATTTTTCATTGCAATGCACAGGAATTGAGGTGGACTTTCCCCATGCACCATGTTCAAAATGTAACCCCTACTGTATAAGCACACAGGCAGTATCCAACCTCAGATTCATCTCCCTGACCCTTAGCCTCCCAGCTGTAGCACAGCTCATTGCTACGAGGGAATACTTCTAATTTACGCCATTGCTATCGGGTTTCTCAAACTGTGCTGTTGGTTAAAGAAAGGTTCAGTCCAAAGTTACAGAGCTCTTTTCAGTATTTTGCCTCACCTCACTAAGGGAACACATCGGAGGCACATTTAGATAGCAGGAAGCCATACGAGATCATCCCGATTCCCTAATCTCACTCCTGAGGGTCCAGTCTGTGTATGAGATGATAGGATATGGAGGAATCCCATATGGTACTCTCCCACAAATAGAGTGGCCATCCCACAGCCAGTAATGTCGATACTTCCCCCTCAGATACTGGAATACTCTGAACAGATTCAGAAGCTGGGAAAGTCTATTTGTGTTTGTGGGTCAGAAACTGAGGTGGCTGTTCTCTGCTAAATCAGCATATGGCAAATATTGAGGCACAAGGTATATTTTACAAAAGCGCACACACTTCTAACCATCTAGATGTGTAGAGTCAAGTCATGAAGGAACTATAGCAGGAGTTTTGCACATTGTTGTAAAAATATATGGCTCTATATGTCAATTTGGGGAGCTGATAACCAGTCTTCCCCAGGATAGTCATATACGGAACAGTGATTTGACAGAAAACACCTCTTCAGTTTCTGGTCTCACAATAAGATTATTTGACCCCTCTGCATATTTTCTGTCATAATCATTCTCCTGCCCTCACTTTCAGGGTTTGACCCAAAGCCCATTAAGGTCAGTAGAAATGTTTTCCTGGATGGGCTTTTGCTCAAGCCTGTAATGCTCCAGCAAATTTTGAACAGTCAGTGATAACCATTAATACTAAGGGAACCAGAGAGACCATTTTTTTGGTACCATCTGGTATCAAATCATTTTTCCTCACCACAACAAGGGAACCTCCATCTGAAGCAACTCAATTACAGTAATTAGGAATCAGATACCAAGTCCATCTGCTTCATGTTTTGGTGCTTTGGTCTGACCATCTGGCACGGCAGATAGTGCATGCATTAAAAATGTGATCTTTAGAATAGGCACTGATCTTCTTTGGGATAAATCCCCTTTCCTGGCAATACCCAAGTTCACTTTGTGTTCCTCATTCTCATAGTAATAGCATTCACCTTTCATGCCTTGAAGCCTGTTAGAGCTTCCCCTCGTCCTCTCTTGGTTCTTGTCACGCTGACAGAAAATGGGCCAGAGTCCAAAGTGCAGGCAAGGCAACGCTGCTTGTGGTTACCAAGCAAGCATAATCCACAGCTCTGTACACCAGTAGAGATTTTTCCTTCCACACTCCTCTTTCTCAGTAGGCATTTCATGACTTGGCTCTGGGGAGGCAGTACACTGTCCTGTTGTCCATCTGTCCCTTCCACAATGTTCTTTTGAATCTTCTGAGTATTGAATCGTCAACGAGGATTGTTTGTCTTCCGTGGACAGTTGGAGAACTCTCTGAGGTTAAGCTTGATATTCTTACAGGCTGGGTCAAGCTGCTATCCACACGTATGCTCTATACATACTTTCATGGATTCTAAGGCCAGAAGGCACCATTGTTATCAATTAGTCTGACCTCCTCTAAAGCACAGGCCAGAGAACTTCCCCAAAATAACTCCTAGAGCAGATCTTCTAGGAAAACATCCAAACTTGTTTTTAAAATGGTCAGTGATGGAGAATCCACCACAACCCCTAGTAAATTGTTCCAGTGGTTAATTATTCTTAATTACATCTCTCCATTTCCTTGCATCTGCTGGATCTTCAGAAGCATCCTCCATAGTTTCCATGTTGACGACCTGGTATTGATGTAAAAGATCTAGACGTGTCGATTTTCCTCCTGCTTTTCTTTTCAATCTGCCCTTCCTGCCCTGTCTCTAGCTGGTGTGGAATGCAGCTTTGACCTCTTGCCTCTGGCGCTTACAAACTGTAAGGTCACCTTCCTAACTTCCTCTCGCTCCGACTCCTTGGTGGCCAGCTCCATTCTTCCTTGAACCTTGTGTTACGTAGCTGCAAGCAGTTCTTTGCCCATGTTCAGTGGCTCTATCTTTAACACTAGATAACTCACTCTTCTATATTCTTTTTCTTTTCTAAAGCCAACAAAATTTAACACATGCACGCTGAATCCCAAACTAAGGATTTGATCCTGCTCCATTGAAACTATAGCAAAAATCCCAATGGGAGAAAGAATGAGAACCTCATAAAATCCAGGAACTTCAACACTGATGGGAATGCTGTGTTCCTGTGAGAGACTGATTCTTACCTCATTTACACTGATGTCATTATTTTTAATTGGCGGAATAAACCTATGCTTTTAATCTAAGTCCTGTTTCTGCAAGCATGGACCTTGCTTACTTTTATACACAGGTTGTCCAACTGAAGTCCCCTAAGGTCTCTAGAATCATAGGGTTTGATTATGATGTCACTTAAGCTCCAATCCAGCAAACAATTAAGTACTTGAATGTAGCAGGACTACATATGTGTGTGAAGTTAACACATGTATTAGTGTTTGCAGGATTGGGTCCTAAATGAGATCAGAATCAAGCCCTATTCCTCAAGAGACGGTAAGAACAGACAGAAAGGACAGTGCAGTGAGATAACGGTAGCATATTGTCTTTAGCTATGAATTTCTTAGCACTGGTGTATATTATTCAACCTTCTCCTTGGTAAAATATTTTTATCCCGAAAATGAATTGGTAATGCAGTCTTTCATTATATTAATAAAAAAAGAGAATCACCACATCACTAAAAACAAAGCGCAGACTATCTTGTGAAATGGCATGGTCTACCATTTCTGACAATTCTCTTTTTATACGGAATATGTAAATGCATATCTCTGTGTATATATTGTGTTCTGTAGCTTTGTAATGCTTAGATTTTTGTCATGCCTGCCTGGAAAATAAAATCCATCAAATAATGAGGAAGTGAATAAGCTAATGATACACGTTAATTTCATTAAAACCTGTTTTAAAAAGCTATCATAATCTGATTATACAGATTCAAAGAACATTTTTAAGACTCTGTTTATTACTTTTACTTGGCATGGGCAGTTGCAGATGCAAAGATACCACATCTGGGTTTATCATCAAGCACTAGGAGCAGCATAAAGAGCAACTTTCTCCTCCTCTTCCTGCAAAAATATTCACAAATTACCCAAGCAGCAGGCACCAGGGGAGAAGTAGCTCCCAGAGTTTTGTAACAACAGGATTTTAGTCAAAGACATGACAAGTTCTGGTGTCCTGTTTTGTAACAACAGGATTTTAGTCAAAGGCATGACAAGTTCTGGTGTCTGTTGTTGGGAACTTAAACACAGGTATTTTAGTTACAGATGGAGTGAGCTACATAAAGTGTCTGTAAATAGTATGAATTCCAAGAAAATATCAGCAGAAGAGATTGAGTTCCGAGAATTGAGGTCAAGTTTAGATCAGTCTCAGCCGGCTTGTGTCCTAGTCCAGAAAGAGCCCCTGTGGCAGGTGTTGGGGGGGTGCAAGAAGCCATCAGTCAAACACTCAAGCAGTGGTGTTAGATTTGGTAAGATAAGCAAGGTGGACTTGTTCATTGCTTGGAACAGAAGCTCAGGAAAAACAGTTCTACCTGGAGTGGTATTTATTAATCTGTAGATGGCATCATGGAGTTCCACATATTGAAAGCTTGCAAGATGTCAGTGGAATTACTCCTGTCTTAGTGGTCTATGTGAGTAGAGAATCTGGTAACTGATTTTACAGTGGGAAAGATACCAGGAATAGCTCCAATTACAAACTCCCACAATCATTTCTTACATAATTATTATTATTTTTATTATTATTTAACGTATGTGGTATGAAGCATATCCATTTTTTAAATTTAAGATTTGTTTAAATTTTGCTTTATTATAAACATAAAGGGTGAAAATTTGTGCAAAAAATAAACTTCACAATTCTCTGGATTAAATATTGGGGACAGAAAAAAAAAGGCAACAAACAAAGAAATGTCAGAGTATTGGAAATGAAAGCAGTCTAATGCTGTGGTTTATTTCATGAACAGTGCATTAACAGTGCAAACACATGTGCATGATGTTCCACTACTTGCCTTACTTTGAGAGACAGCCTCATATTTACATTTAGACTGATTTATTAACAAACACATCTACCTAATGGAATGGTTTGGATTTTCTTAACATAGTCAGTATTTTCATGTACTTGAGTGGTCCAAAATTTACATGAAAATCAATAAAAAAAAAATAGCTTTTGTAAAATCCAAGAATTTGGGGGTAAAATAAACAAAGGGCCTTACGTACATGATGGAGCTACTTGCTGTCAAGGTTTTATTAGTTCTAGTTTGTGATGAACTTCAGAACTCCCTTGTGGCTTCACTATTCCTTAGTATATAGCTGTCCCCGAATCCTGTCACTATAAGCTTTATCCCGTACTACACCACACCATCATGTATTCCCTTTAGCCATGTAGATATGGTGGACCAGATCCTCAGCTAGTGAAAACCTGTGTAGCTTCAATGAAATCAATGAAGGTGTATTCATTTACCCCACCTGAGAAACTGCCCTGAGATATGCACACTATATCTAAATAAACAAAAACAATCCGGTAATTTGCATAGTATTGTGGGCACCATCCAGATAACATGCACCATTTAAATGTGATATCATGATCATTGTCTCTAATTTTTAACTGAGTCTTCAGGATAACTGTTCTGAAATGTAAAGACAGACAAGGTGGTGAGGTCCTCTCTTTTATTGGACCAACTACTGTTGGTGAAAGAGACAAGCTTTCACCAACTGAAGTTGGTCCAATACAAGACATGACCTCAGTCACTTGTCTCTTGCATATCTGGGATGAACATAGCTACGACCTGAAATTTAAATACCTTCTCATGGCAGCAATGCAAAGTGGAAAAAGTTCTAACAGAACTAAAAGTTTAAAAAGCTATAACCTCCCTTTCCTCCTCCACAGAATATAGAACTAAAACACTTGCCATTTAACTGTAATTTTCAAAATGAGCAAGATTTTTTGTTCTTAAAAAAACCCTTCTTAATACTCCTAATAATCCTATTCATATTCTTGGATGAAATAATAAAAGCGGCTTTTTTACAAAATGAACATTGTGAATCAAAATTCTGCACTGGCAAATTATCATAGAGACGCTGCCATGTTTGTGAAATGTAGGCCTCATTGTATTAAGATAAAGGAGGTTCCTATTCATGCCACAGATTGCTTGTCTTTTTGAAATATATTTTGTAGTCCATTTAGTCCATTTTCATAGCATGAAAAGAACAGCAAATTGTAATTAAGTGCAGTAGCGTATACAACACTATAATAATAATTGCCGGAATTATATTCACAATTTTCCTCACATATTTTGCAGATGCTTTCTCTTTTATCCACACGCCATGTAGTTCATGTTCCCATTTTGTAGACGTTGCCATCAATTTGTTGCCACATGTTTTGTGTCACTGTGTTTTTCTCCTCCTTTGTGGAAGAGAACAAGGGTCTGATTCACAAAAAATGTCCTGCGGGTTGCATTATTTCCACCGTTCTCCAAGCCCCTGGGGGCATCTTTCATTATACGTCTGGTTTGTCATTTGCTCAGCCACATACTGGATTATCCACTAAAAAAGAAACTGCACCAATTGTGTGTTCAGCCTATCGGTCTGAAAGTTCAGAACGTAACAAGCACTTCTCCCCGAGAATGAGGAACTGTGAAATATATTTGACATTGAAGTTTTTATTAATTAGAGCTGGCATTTGCAAGTAGGAGACTGCCAGAGTGCCTGTAAGTGACATTATTTGTGCCATAGGCAGCAGGGGATGCGGAATTGGAAAGTGAAGGAAAAGGTCTCCAATTCTGCTTTAATATGGTAGTTTCATTGTCCTGGAGAGGACTTTGGGCTTCCAAACCAAAAAGATTTAATATGTTCAGTATTAAGATTTCCTTCTGAATTGCTAACCCAGGATTAAAGCAAGGTGTAGGTGATTTCACACAGTGGGACACAGGCTCTGTTGATGCTACTGGGTTTTTTTTTTTGTTGTTGTTGTTGTTTTTTTTTTACTAGCCAGCTGATCAATTGACACCACAGTGGACTTCGGAAATGAACGGATTCCACCACGAAGTGATTCTGTGTGCTGCAAGACAGTGTCTATTCCTCAAAGCAAGATTAGGCACAGGGGATTCTCAAGCAGCTCAGAGAGGCAAATCAAGAGAGATGCTAAATTCAGTTAATCTTCCTCCACCCCCGGTGGGTGGGATTGAACCCCAGAATCTTCTGCACTAAAAGTATGAGCTGTTACCATTTGAAGTAAAGGGTTACATCCACGTGCTAGTAGCAGTAGTAGTTTATTATCTTCTTGTATGCACTAATGGTTGATTTAGAGGAGGACATGTGACACACACCAAATCAATGGATTATGTTAAACACCTGTTAAGCCCCAGCATCTTTCAGTGACTACATATTGGGACTAGAGTTTTATGATCTTTTATCGCATAACTCTACAGAGCTAGAAATGGGTGGCTAGATATACATGGAGAAAAAAATAGACTTCCAGCTTCCCAGTGGGGTGCACAGCAGTTGACTTCAATCATAGTTGTGGGTGCTTGGCAGATGAGCAGCACAACTCAGCTTTTGGCCAAGCAATTGACAGCAGTTCAGATAGGCATCCAGGAGTTAGATCCTTCTATGGCATTTATCCCAACTTCTCGATAGTGCAGAGATGAGCTGGCACTCTCAGGACATGAGAGATTTTTGCAGGGATTTTTGGCACTTGTGCCCATCCCTGCTGGAAGTAACTCACAGTGCTCTGTGTGTTGGTATTTTTGCATTTCAAATCCCAGATGGAGTTCAAGAGTGAAAAATAACTTTCCACTGCAGTCAATATAAAGATAATGAGACCTATGAGCCATTAGAAAGTCAGTTCACTTCTGTTTGGATGCCTGCATAAGGGTTTAGTGCCTGCCTTTAACTATCCATGATCAAAAGTCTGGGCTTAAGCGTTTTAGTTTGAATAAACACATATTTGAAAGATTAGAAATGGAAATTCCATGCTTTGGAGAATACAATACATTGGTGCATTGTAGAATATCTCTCATGCCCTTTCTGTTACAAAATGCTTCAGAGAGTTAATTCAAGACCATGGACTACAAGTGGTATAGATCCTCAGATATTATATGGTACACTGAAGTATTTAGTGAGAGCCTCACACATAATACAGAAAAATACTAATCTGAGTTCCTCACCATCAATAATTAATCGTATCCTTGTAAACCCCCCAACCCCAGCAAGTAGGGAAAAACTACAGCATCTTCATTTGATGAAAGGGGAACTTAGGCACAAAGTTGATTAAGCAAGTTGTGCAAGGTCACACAAAGAGTCTATGGCAAAGCTGGTCTTCCCCAGACTCTAGGCCATCCTTCCTAACATTATAATTAAAAAGGGATTTTTTTTTCTGATGTAATTTCAAAATAGATGTAGAGTGAGTGAAATGAGGCATTACCCGAAGGCTGCTCAAAATATTAGAACCTCTTGCAATTCCCCAGCTTTCGCAATGGAATCAGATCCTATTTTGCTATCTGCTTACATACATGCAGCATGGGATAACCTATAACAGCCTGCTTATTTACACAAAGTCCACTCCCTTTTCTCTCCATTTTTACTATGTGTAAACTGCCACACAAACATTTAATTATTATGGAACCATTATTAAATGACTGGCAGCAAAGGACTTAGGTGTTCTAACGCTGAGCATCACCATGCCTTATAAATGCTTAGGAAATCTCAAGAACACCACTGAGATCCACAATGCCTGAGTTAGGTCCCTAGGTTTGCTATACAGTGAAAGGGAAGAGATGGGCACCTTGGAATGGGATTCACAAAGGCCAGCATGCAAGGTGAGGACCACCTATGCTAGCCGGTGGGAGATGCCAATGAGAGGGCTATGTGACAAGTCCCGCCCCTCTGTCAGATAAATGTCTGAGTCAGAGCTGCAAGGAGGCACCTGTCTCTGCTTAGTGCTCCATGAATGGGAACCAGCTATCAGACTTAAGACAATTTAGGCGCCTAACTCACTTCTTGCAGAAATGAGTCAGGTACCTGCCTTCCTCCACATCTAGTGACTGGAAAAGGAGGAGGAGGTAGTGGTGCCGCTCCCCTTATAATGTTTAGCCCAGTGGTTAGAGCATGTGGCTGAGAAATGGGAGACTCCTTTCCCCTCTCTGGCAGAGAGGAAAATTGAACCCAAGTATTCCAGATCCAGAGGTGAGTGTGCAAGTCACTGGGCTAAAAGTTATAGAATAGGCACCATCCCCTCCTCCTCCTCTTCCAACAGAGGTCATATTTTGAATGCTGGTAGGCGGCTTCTGATCACAACTACTGGGCTGGACCCTGCACCCAAAATAGGCATTGGCTTGCCTATCTTTTCCCACGGCATGGGTTGCTCTGGGGCTTAGGTGAGAGAGAGACATTCAGATACCTACTGGGAGGCAGCAGAACACCTAGGGAATTGTACCTGAAAATGTAGGTGCTGAGTGAGTTTATTCACCGACAGAGTTCCATGGGAGTTTTGTGTATTGCTATGTGCCTACAACTGTCATATAGGCACCTAAGTACCTTTGTGGATCCCACCATGGATAATCACAGATCCCAGGTTCAGCAAACCTGTAGGAAAAGAAATATATTCCCTGCACGCAGGCTTCCTGCCGCACACACCCACAGATGTGTTTGTGTTTCTGTATTTTCAGGAAAAAAGAATCACTAGCCCTTTAGAATACCAACCTCTTATCCATTTGCTGGCAATATATTTTTGATCCCTTTCAGTACTTAAAATCACTCCTACAGCTAGAGCTGAGCAAAATGTCCAAGACATGGGCAAAATACAACTTCTTAAATTATCTGCCTTTTTTGCGGAGCGGGGAGGGGGCAAGATGTATTTTTCTCCCTGAATGGCAAAATATTTAATTGGGGGAAGCTGTCTCTTGGGGGCCCATAGGGACAGGTCTTAATGCCAATATAATTGAATATCTTTGTTGAGTATGTAAAAGAGGAAGCAAATGCCATGTTAATGAAAGTCAAAGGTGGTACTAAATTTGGAGGAATTGCAAACATAAATGAAGACAAACAATAAAAAGAGACCTAGAGGGATTAGAAACATTAATAAAATAAGATTTAGCTTGGAGAACTAATTTGAAAAACATATCCCAGTTGGAGTATGTCAAACTTTTGGGGTGCAGTTCAGACTAGTAAGGGGTTATTGTCTAGCATTGCTAACTTTCTAGTCTCACAAAATCGAACACCCTAGCCCTGCTCCTTCCCCAAGGCCCCGCCTCCATTCACTACAGTACCCCTCCCTCGGTGGCTTGCTCTCCCTCAACCTCACTCACTTTCACTGGGCTCGGGCAAAGGGTTGGGGTGCAGGAGGGGGTGAGGGCTTTGAGGCCAGAAAAGAGGGGTTCAGGGTACAGGGCGGGGCTCTGGGCTGGGGCAGGGGTTTGGGGCTCGGGGTTGGGATATGGGTTTACGTTGGGCGGCTCCCAGACAGCGGCACAGGAGGGAGGCTGAGGCAGGGTGCCTGCGTGTCCTGGCATCAAGTGGTGCTGGAACAGTTTTAGTAGTGGGAGTGTTGAAAGTCCCTCTCTGTTTCCCCCCACAGACTCCACCTGAGTCTGGGAGTAGGGCTGTGTCTCTGGGAAGGGAAGACACCTGGACAAAGGTAAAGGGGCCGAGGCCACAGCTGGGGGCAGGCATGGGGCCAGGAGTGGAGCCCCAGGCAGGGGCCAGCACCTGAACCCCAGGCAGGGGCCAGCACCCGGGAACCCACATGTGGGGCCCCAGGAGCAGAGCTCCGGGCAGAGAGATCCAGGTGTGGGGCTGGTGGGCCCTGGGAGCATAGGCCTGGGAGTGGGGCCAGCACGGGGACCTGGGGCCATCATCCGGGACCCGAGTCCCACCCAGATGAGATGAGAGGTTGGGGGGGACAGAGGTCCAGAAGTAGAATATAGGTGTAGGGAGCATCCCCCACACCTCTGCTTCCTGCACCTATGCTGACAACCTACTGCATGCACCCCAGAAGCCTCGAACAGACTGCAGGTCTGGGTCCTAGGTTGTGGGGTGGGCAGGAGGCTGCAGGCATCACCCCCCTGCTCCCATTGGCCGGGAACTGGCCAATGGGATTGCAGAGCCAGTGACTGGGACGAGGCAGTTTGCAGAACCCTGTGGCCTCACCGCCTAGGAGCCGGACTGGCTGATCGCTTCCGGGGCACAGCGTGGTGCCAGCCAGGATGGATAGGGATTAGCCTGCCTTAGCACCGCAGCACTGCTGACTAGACTTTTAATGGTTCTGTTGGTGGTGCTGACTGGAGCCACCAGGGTCCTTTTTTGATCGGGTGTTCCCTTGCCTTGCAACCCTCGATGCCTTACAAAGTTTTTCTGCTCTAGCTCCCAAACTAAGTCATTCACAGTCAGCCTACAAACATGCAGGTCACACCCTGAGTGTGTGCTAGATAGGCCTCAGTAGCTCTGGTACAGCAGCTTAGCTACAGCCTCACCACCCCACTCTGGCTTCTACCAGCCTTGGTCACAACCAGCAAGGTGACCTCATCACACTCCCAATTCCCAATTTCCTCAAAACCATGTGCCCCTGAAGTGTCAAGTCCACCCATGGACCACTGAGAGAAATAATAAGGATTGTTGCTCCTTTAAAGAAATAAAATTGCATTACAGCTTAGTAACTAGGGTAAATACACCCTTCCCTTTAAACACTGCACTGAATTGGTTTATAGTAAAAATACAACAACATATACACAGGATTAAGTGTGTTCAAGTGTAAGGAATGTAGATATGCTTTCTGGTGCTTCAGACTTAACTTACCAGGCAAGTAGATTTCTTGCTAGCATTTTCTTCTTTCCAGCCATGGCTGACTGTCCTTCAGTCAGGACCTTCCCCAGAAGCATGAGGGGCTGGTTTCCCTCGTGTTCCCAGGTGAAAGAACTTGGCCTAAGCAGGTTTCCCACGTATATTCAGTTTCCAGATATTTCCACTTCCCCTTGGTTGTAAGACCCAGCTGTCTCAGCTTTCTAGATCTCTGTTCACTGGTGTCTGTATGGTAATGGATGCCAAAATGGCTTTCTATCTCTGCTTATATCTCTCAAAGTTCAGTGAGGCAGGATGGCATCATGCTGTTCTTCGTTTCCTGTGGTTTTCCCATTCCCCTGATGATTTTAATGTGCTTCCATTGTTTTTGGTCACATCTTGCTTAATTTCAATGGAGACAGGTAGATAGCTGCGATGTTCCCTCCTGTCTGGAAGAGACCTGTTTCTCCCTGTGTTCAGTCAGACTGTTAATGAGTATCCATAATTCTCTACATAATGTTAATACATACAGTTCACAATTATATTAACCCCTAGTGTGGCACAATCTTTCATGAAACACCTCACTCAATCAACTTTTATAATATAGCAATATTGTATACAATCAGTTGATTCAATTGCTTATCACTTGAGGTTCAGACCCTCTTTCTTTACAGACTAGCAAAACTTTACAGCGTAAATTTATACCAAGCTTCTCTCTTCTGGTGGGTATACGCTCCATGCGGTCTCCTCCTGCGCTTGTTAGCTTGATACCTTTATTTACCTAATATGTTAATAGGCATTATTTGTCTCTGCCTAATGACCGGGCTGGTGAGAAAGCAAATACTCATTTCTTTTTCCAAGACAGACCTGTTTACCGACTCCCCATCATGTACCTGGTTTAAATACATTTTAGTCATAATTCCTGCATATATCCTGCATATATCTCTTTATACACACCGTATACATAGATCATGCAAGAATATGAGTTTTCCAAAGGCACATTGTATGAAACCTTTTAGAGCCAGATTAAAACCATGGTGAGTCGAGATGCACTGAATTAGTCAGGCCGGCTGAAACTCACTATCTTCTAGCAGTGAGCCCCTTGCCCTCTGACACTGGGATGCTCTTAGGATCCCACAGTGAAAAACCCGAATCATGAGGTAAACATAGGGATGATTGTTGAGAGCAAATTAGATGAGTTTGTAATGTAATATGGCAGCACAAAATGCAAAGTAATTTTAGGCAAGTTAACCTTTTTCATCTAAAGGAAAAATGTTTTTTACATGAGAAAATTCCCATAGAGTAATTGTTCTTTGACCTTTGCAGCCCACAAGTACATGCAGAGAAAGAAGTATTTGTGACAAGGATCCTACCAAACTGGTATAATGGAACTCTTATAGCTTTTAGTAATTTCAGTGACTTGGATACCAGGAATGCAAAGCATTGGATAAGCACCTGATATTTCTGTTAGAAGAATGAGGTGTAGTGAAGTGACAGGACCATAGGACTAGGAGCCAGGAACTGCTGGGTTCTAATTTTAGCACTGCAACCAATTTCCTTTGCTATCTTGGGCAAGTCACATAGTCTGCCTCAATTTCTCCATTGGTAAAAGGAATATGAAAACTATATTACCGCCTATTTTGTTAAGATGTTGAGAATTCATTAATTAATATGTGTAAAGCTGTTTTAAATATGTAAACACCTATGGAAGTGCTAGGTATCATTATTGCACTCCCGTGCTGTGCATTATCCCCCCATTCGTCAGTCTTTCACTAATTAGCCATGGAGATTTCAAACTCTATACCTCAGCACAGATTGCTTTTCAAAGGGTATGATTCTAAAATATTCTGCGCACCTGCCGCTCCCACTGGATCTGGCATAACGAGTGCAGTGTGACCAATATTAAGGACATTTCAGATTTCCATGGTCAATCAACAATAGCCTTATTTCCTCTTTTCCCCTTCCTGTGTACTGTTCAACTTTACGCAGCTAATAAATTCAGACATTACATTTCTGGCATTTAAAAAGAATCCTGTATTAGTGACTCTGATTATTCCAACTGTAGCATTGAGGCTCTTGGTGAAATGTGCTCAGTGTTTCAATTATTATTACCATGAAATAAATCCAGAGTCTGTTCTTGAATGTTCTTTGCCCCACCCCAAATAGCCCTTTCATCTCCCTGTCCCTGAAGGATTCTATTTCGGTGTTAACACTGAATGGCATATAAATAAGATAAATACGGAATAAAACACTATGGGAATTTGAATTAATTCCTTAAGTATAAAATAACACGATAAAAGCAAAACCTGGCTTTGATTTTGACAAAATATTTTCTGGGAGAACAAAAAGTGGTCCTGAGGAAAGTTCTGCCATTCCAGGATTTGAATGAAAAATGGTGCAAATCATTTAAACAATCTTTAACGATGGTTTTGCATGTTATAGTACAAAGGGAAGTGCAGCTAATTATTTAGGCAAGTGGAACGAGATTCAGTTTCTTCCCACTAAAAGATACTCAAATAATCATTGATTTCTTTCTGACCTAAGTAAGGAAGAAAGAAGCACAAGGCTGAGGGAACGTATCCACCTCAGCCTCTTGACTGCCTGTAGCTGGATATCCTTCTCCATAGCCTCTTTGATTTCCATCGCCTTTGCTGTAGAAACTAGGAGATAGTGCAGCATGTTAATGGACTCACTGTCCTGATCTCCTTCCCCCAACTCACTGATGCTGGGTACGCACGCCCTGCTCAGGGTGTCAGCTAACACCAGTAATGGTTCTGAACAATATTTGATCTCTACCCGCCATTGCTGCAGGCACAAGGTGTGCTGCAGTGTTTTTGGAGCACTAAGGAGAGACTTTGCTGTGATTGTCCCTAGGGGTTTGTGGTCTGACTGCTCTGGGTGACCACAGTTGTATTGATGGAATCGCTGCACTACAAATGCCACAGCCAGAAGCTCTTTTTCTATTTGTGCGTACCCCTGTTCAGCCTCTGACTGGGCTATGCTGGCATAAGCAATTGGCTGCTCTTGCAAAAGAGCTACAGCCAATCATCTCTCTGATGCGTCACACTGGAGTGTCAGTGGCCTCTTAGCTGGTAGTTTTTCAGGACAGAGGCATTTGTTGCCAATTGTTTCGCCATGTTAAATGCTTGTTGCTGGAGACCTGCCCAGTCTCACTCAACATCCTGCCTTGGGAGTTGATGTATGAGTTCCACTACTGCAGCCAGGTGCAGACAGAACTTGGTCAGAAAATTTATCTTTCCTGTGAAGTGCTGTACCGCTTTAACATCCACTGCAGCTGGCATGTCTCTGACTGTCTTGATCTTGTTGGGCTCTGCTTTCAGTCCCTCTGCTCTGAGCAGCTGTCTAATGTATATCACTCATGCTGTTTGAGTCATATTTTTTCTGGGTTTAGTTTTATGTCCTTGTCCCTGCACTGCTGTAGAAAAGCTTGTCATTTTCTGTCATGGTCTCATTCAGCTCCTGTATCATTGCTCCCTTCACCTATAATGAGGATATAGTCTGCAGTTATTTTCACCCCAGGCAGTCCTATCCATGCTTGTGTGAGCCTTCTGGGTGTAACACTGACAGGCCCCAGTTGTTGGCAGGCAGGATCAAACCTGGGACCTCTGGAGGGGAGGAGTGGAGAATTATGATGATGTCACTTCCCTGTCTTATATAGCTTTTGTGTCTCATGGGAGCCCTTTTTCTTCCAGTGGAAAAACACTGGCATTCCAAGGTGGGGTCCAGTACCAGGTGACTCAGTCACGTGTTTCTGTAGGGTCATATCAACAATTACTCACAGGCTGTTCAGCACATCCACAGGAAGACTAAATTATTTCACAGTCCATTGTCTTTGTTGATGGGCCATCAGCCCTGTCTGGTTTTTTCCATTGTTGTATCTGAAGGGCCAGTTTGGGGTGTCACCTAAAGCAGCACATTTGAAATATAGATAGATGGTCAATATTCCCCTGCTTCAGATAGAAAAATGATACATGTATACAAATTGGATAAACACATTCAGTAGCTCATAACCTTTTCAATGATACTTCACATGACCTTTCTTGCATAAAACATTTTAGTTATGCCATATTCATAACATAACACTATTTCTATGAAGAATATGGAGTGTAACATCAGTCACATTTTCCTACATTCTGCATTGTGCTCTCATTATATTATTACAATATGCCTACTTTTTGTAATGGTGTGATCAAGTCTATAACCCACTGTGGCATATCTGAAGTTACTAGGGTGCAAGGGGAAGGTACACGTGTACACATGCATGAAGCAAAAAGTGTGTTACAGTATAACAAACTACAGAAAAAATATAGAAGGCCTATGCTGCTTCATAAGTGATGTGAGGAGATAAGCAAGTGGCAAGAAAAATACAGACTTCTAATCAGAGAGGTAAAAAGAGTGATAGAAGAGATAACAGGTCCTGTACTGAGAAAATGTCAAGAGGCTGAAGACGCTAGTCAAATGGGTGACCTTTCAGCCTTATATAAGGGTACATCTACACTACCCACTGGATTGGCGGGAAGTGATCGATCTATCAGGGATCGATTTATCGCATATAGTGTAGACGTGATAAATCGGTCCCTGAGCGTGCTCCCTGTCGACTCCTGTACTCCACCTTGGCGAGAGGCAGAAGCGGCATCAATGGTGGAGCGGCAGCAGTCGACTAGTTGCCGTGTGGACAGCCAGGTAAGTCAACTTAAGATAGCATAGCTGAAGTTGGCATATTTTAGATGGACCCCACCCATGTGTAGAGCATGCCTAAGACTATCAAAGAGCTTTAGCAGTACTGGAGGCCCTATCAAAGATGCAATTAGAAAGATTCTCTGCACAAAAGAACAACAAAGGAAAAGATGGGAAGAATATTTTCATACTCTTTTAAATAGACCAAGCTCAAGCAAATGACTACAAATGTGTGATGAAGACCTATCACTAGAGCTTGATATTGATTGAGGAGCCATTACAATGGAAGAAGTTAGAAAAGCTATCAGTAAATTCAAAAAAAGGAAAGCACCTGGAGAGGATAACATTACCGGAAAGATGCTTAAAGCAGGTGATGAAACAGCCCTCCAGACTTTCCTTGTGTTTTTGAATAGAATATGGAGTGAAGAAAATAATCTATGGTATGGAAGAGGTAAAATTGCCAACAAAGGGGGACCTTAACAACTGCAACAGCTAGAGAGAAATCACATTACTCTCAGTGCTTGGGAAAATCATATATAGCAACAAGAAACAAATAGCTCTCCAACTTAGAGGGGAACAAGCAAGTTTTAGAGCCCTGAGATCATGTATAAGCAATACTGTCATTCTCAGACATATTATAAAATAAAGGGCAGAGTGGCAAACATCTCTTGTGATACATTTTTTAGATTTCCAGAAGGCTTTTGCCAGCATACAAGGAAACAGTTTTTGGAAAATTATGGCCTACCCTGGAATACCATCAAAAATGATTAGACTAATCAAAGATCTGTATGGTAATGCCAAATGAGCAGTTAGAGATGGTGATAACATCAGCCAGCAGTTTGCAGTGGCAAATGGAGTAAGGCAAGGATATATTAACACCCCCACTATAGTTTGCACCATTCATTGATTGTGTCAAAATAACCACAGAAATCAACCAAGGAATTTTATAGACAAATGGTAAAGCACAATCAGATAATCTCGTTTTTACTGATGTCATTGTTCTGCTCAGTTCAACACATTACTTAATGGAAGAAAAGGTCCAACTTTTGGCAGACACAGCAAAACAAGTTGGGTTGTTCATCATCACAGGGAAGACAAAATATATGGCTATCAATATTCCAAAAGCAACCATCAGAGTAGATGGAGAAACACTATGTAAGTTATTTTACTTAGCTGGGAAGTGAGTTGTGCAATGATGGTGACACCATGGTAGACATCAAGCAATGAATATCAAAAACAGCAAACAATTTTTATAAACTTTACATTTGGAAAAGTACCATGATCGTTATGATACAAAAGGATGTATTTTTTAACTCCAGCTTTGTATCAAGTCTGTTTGCTTTCGTGAAGCAGACTCATGGAAACCCATCACACCAATTTATAAGAAGGTCAACTCATACGAAAGTAAATGCCTGTAAAAAATTTTCAGACTCTATTGGAAAGAGTTTATTACACCATCAGGAATTCAAAGTAAAGCACGCCAACTTAAAGTATCGAACATGGCAAGACAACAATGATAGACAAATTTAGGACACGCTTTAAGGATGCCACCAACATGACTTTTACATTAAGTTAAAATGTGAATACCAGTTGGAAAGAGAAAAAGAAGGTGATCCAGAGAAACATTATTTAGAGCAACAGAGAGAGAGGCTTATTCCATCAACATGCCACTCAGAAGTCTGAAAAGACCAAAACAAGACCAAAATAAATGGTAGAACCTGATGGACACTCTATGCACTTGAGGGTGCGTGATGAAGAAAGAATTGCTGCTTTCTACAGAGGGGAGCTAGATGAGTCTGAATCTTGGTTGGGGAAGAGAGGGCGCAGTCTCTGAAGCATGTCATCCATCTTCTCTTGGGCCCCACTAAAACTGTTCCATTAGGAATTCAGAGGGTTCCGTGTGAGCCCAAAGGGTGGGATAGGGTGGACTCAAGGAGCAGGGACTCTTCAGTGTGCTACACTCCAGAGGAGGCTGGTATCTGTACCTAGGTTGATGCTACTTTAGCATTAACTCATCACCTGCACCTCATAGGCCAGTGCCAGCCATGTTGTAAAGAGGTGAAATGCTGGTGCCAAAAGGCCTGTCCCTCATAGGACCGGAGCTTCCCTATTGCTACCAGAGTTGTTCATAGTTGGTAGATAAGGTGCCAGTATATGGCTCTCAGGAACATTTAGCTTAGTTCTTGGGTTACATAGGACAAATAAAGCTGCTTGTTGTGCCCTACAAATGGCTCCCTCAGAGTGCTTGTTATATAAGCCCGTAAAACATGTCGGTCTTTGGTGCCAGGAGGCAGAAGCAACACCCCATTGCCTCCCTTGTCGCCCCAAGACACCTCACCTAATATATGTTAGAAAGTTGATAAGATGACCTTTGTAGATCATTTCTTCAGGTATTTCTTCAGAAGGAACAATATGGCCTATGGAAAGTAAGAGAGGAAAGCTGCATTTCTTAGCTTAGAAGTCATTGAACTTCCAGAGCCAGGGAACTGATTTTACATGTTTAACAAGGACAGGTGCACTTCCCTCTGCTTCAGATGTAAAAATAAATACAGTTTCCTTCTTTTTAAAATGTGTTTCTGGTATATTTTGAATGTTGACAGATCACTGTGTAGTTGATGATCAGTTAGTTAATGTTTGTAAACCACTTTGGAGATATATAGCACTATATAAGTACTAAGCACTACTATTATTATGAGTACACATCAAGATCTTTAGATACCTGTTGGGAGTGCAGCAGACACGATTTTAATCTATTAATAGACCTCTATCAGTGCAGTTGTTCAGAGACTGCCAAAATATTGCTATTGTAGAATAATTCTTTCTTTCCCAAATAGCACTGGTGTCACGAATGTTAATAACATGGAGACAGAATTGCTCCTCTCATCTTCTTCCCATTTTTGTACATACAGCATGTGAGTGAGTCTGTCTCCTTACAATGACAGGAGAAAATCTTGTCCTAGTAAGACTCCAATCATGTGCATAAAGTCTTTAATTTGGGATTTGAGTGCCAGATAATTAGTAGCTGAGATGGAATCACACTGCTTCGTGAGTCCCTTTAGCCAAATTAATAAATGAGATTGTAAAAGGTTACTAGAATTGACCTTTAATCCAGCTTTTTCCTTTATAGAATGCTGTAGATAGTTGTATTATCCTATTTTGAGAAAGAGGGTGGAAGAGAAGGTCAAGAGACTAAAATTTGTCAACGCAGAGCCAGATCCTCTGCTGGTGTAAACTGGCATAACATTGTTGGCTTCAGTGGAGCTATGTTGACTTAGACTGGGGCAGAGGATAGGGTTCATACTCTCTTGTATCAGCAGGGCCTGCAAATTGATGTAAAGCAGTTTGGAAGAGTAGATGAAAAAACCTGCCCAGTGGGCAAGATCGCATCTGTAAAAGAAAGATCGCAAAACTCAACTACAACAGGCTTTGCAGGTAGAGTAAGCCAACAGAAGTTGAGTTAAGGTCAATGAAGAATGTAAAAGGGAGGAAACAGCAAGTAGGGGTGTGAGAAATACATTTTTAACTCAAGTCCATGTGTACACCTCATTTGTGTAAGCTTCTGACATCTGAAAGTAGGTTGCGGATATTGACATGGCCTGTCCTGGAGATGTGCATTCAGACAATTTAGAGTCTGAGGTAAAGGTCATAATGTATCTGACTTGAAGCATAGTAGGCTCGTCTGCCCTAAGAAGACTCCACGGCTTGGAACTGGCCCAGCAGAAGCCAGAGGGGCTTGGTGCCAATAAGCGCTAATGGGAGGGATAATGACTCTGCAAAGGGTAAAGGAACAACAGTGATGGAACACTGTGGGTCAGGAGAGAGGTGAGCACAGTCAGTCTAACAGTAGGACATATGGTAGCATTTCTGGGGGCAGAGATGATCTGGGTGTCAGGAAATCTGGGTTCTATTCCCATCACTGACACTTGTTTACTGTGTGAACTGGAGCAAGTCAGTTCCCCTCAATGACTCCATCTGTACAATGGGGACTATAATGCTCCCTGCCTTTGTAAAGTGCTTTAAAGATACTGTTTCTGACACACAAAGCAGTAGATATACAAGATGTTCTTCTCTTTGCAGTGTTGCCAGACATATCCCTGCCCATGCCTCTCAGCATTACAGAAGCCCATTGTTATTCTTCAGTCTCTCTCTCTAATCTGTTTTTTCCTCTATCACTGTGGTATCTAAGAGTTACCTCCTCCCGAACAATCACTACTCTTGCATTTACCTGTATCGTTTCATAAATTAATAGATTTCATGTGCGGAAGGGACCATTATGGCCATTTAGTCTGACCTCCTTCATAATATAGGATTCAGAATTTTACTCAGTAATTCCTGCATCTAGCCCATACATTGGGGTTCAGCTATTTCAAAAATATACGTAGGTCTGTATGCCAAAAGTCTACCATCAGGATTAGCACCCCATCATGACAGGCACTGTATAAAGACATGGTAAGAGACAGACCTTTCCCTGAAGAACCTACAATCTAACTAGACCACACAAACAGTGGCAGGGAAGAAATATTATACATCTTTGACAGATGGGGAACTGAGGCATAGAGATTAAGTGACTCCCTTCAGTTTACACAGGCAGTTTGCAGCCACACTGGGAAATGAACCTTCTGAGCACAGTCTAGTGCCTCAACCACACAATCATCCCTCCTGTTCTGACAAGAATATTTTTTAAAGGGGGATTTTTTTTCTTTTGCATCAGAAGAACAATGTGTGAAAACTGTTCCTGGATTCCTGACATATTAGTCAGTCTCCATCGCCAGTCATAATAGTCAAGACTCATAAAAACTGCTGCAGTGATGCCATAATATTCCTGTTCATGGTTTGGTAGGATCTCTTTTGATATATAGCCCTGCACTCATCACTGCTGTTGTCAGATAAGCAGCAGCATGAAGATGGAAAGTCTCCCATGTTAATTTTCAAGGGGCATGCTCTCGAACTGATACCCAGGGCATTAGCCCCCCTATGCTGAGTCAAGACTCAAGCCCATGAAGGTATCAGCCATTGTACACGTGCAGTAATCAGATTTGCTGGTCACTTAGTACCAGCATTCCCAGCTGCACTTAAAAATGTGTTCAGAATAGAAAACGTTGGAAGGGAGGACAGCTTACAAACTTGACAGCCATTTTTCAGGCCAAGCAAGATGTGCTTTTTATTGCAGAAGCCAGTTTGCAAGGAGAATCTTCCCAGAATGCTAATATGGAGTTGGTATTTGAGTAGGCTTTTGCCACAGCAGATCTTGGTACTGCCAGGGCAATTAAACTTTCCAGCTGGGCTTTCCTGTGTGTGAGGAGCTACTATTATGATTATTAGTATTACTGTATTTGTATTGCCCTCAGGCTGCAGTCAGGATCGGGCCCCCATTGTGCTGAGTGCTGTACATGCACAAATGAAGAGGCAGCCCCTGCTCTGTGGAGCCTACAGTCTGAAAATGAAGGCCATTACTTTTTCAGCTCTGAGTCACAGTGCAAGGAGAAGCACCTGAATGGGTGGGAGTGGGGGAACAGATGCAGAAAGAAGCTGTTTAATAACAGCTGGTCCTTCTCTTTCATCCCATCTTCTCTGTTGTCAAACTGTGATGGCTGCAAAGGCATCTGACCAGCAATGTCCTTCATCAATTTCACCTTATGTCTGAAAATCAGGCCCATTCTTCTTTTGGTGCCTGAGTGGGCCTAGAGCATCTGTATTTGGAAATAGAATGAGGAGTACTTGTGGCACCTTAGAGACTAACAAATTTATTTGGGCATAAGCTTTTGTGGGCTAAAACCCACTTCATCAGATGCATGGAGTGGAACATACAGTAGGAAGATAGATATACAGAGAGAGAGAGAGAGAGAACATGAAAGAGGGGGGGGGGTTGCCATACCAACTCTAATGAGACAAATCAATTAAAGTGGGCTATTATCAGCTACGGAAAAAGAAACTTTTGTAGTGATGGCCCATTTCGAACAGTTGACAAGAAGGTGTGAGTAACAGTATGAGAAAACTTGGAATGGGGAAATAGTTTTAGTCTGTGTAATGACCCAGCCACTCCCAATCTTTATTCAAGCCTAATTTAATGGTATCCAGTTTGCAAATTAAATCCATTTCAGCAGTTTCTTGCTGGAGTCTGTTTTTGAAGTTTTTGTTGTTGAAGAATTGCAACTTTTATGTCTGTAATTGAGTGTCCAGGGAGGTTGAAGTGTTCTCTGACTGGTTTTTGAATGTTATAATTCTTGACATCTGATCTGAATGTTGCTCTAAAGGTATGTGCAGAGTACTCACTTGTTTCCTCAGCCCAGGAAGGACTTAGAGGACCCCAAAGTCTCTTTCAGGCCCTGCTTTTAGGACACGGTTTATTCATTGAAACAAAAAACTTGCAAAGTAGCACAGAACAAGGCTATTCCCCTGACCAGTACAGGCTGCAGGGGCCCAGCAGCCTTTCACTTTTTGCTTCAGCTCTCCCTGCTCCAGGAACACACAGGAGCCAGCTTCTCTCCTTCCAGCTGAGCTCTCTCAGCCTTTATAGGCATCACTTGAACCCTTTCCAGCTGGGTCTGAAAACAGAATAGGGCTAGCTGGCCTCTGGCCTTTAAGGGAGCAGACCACCCTGTTACAGCATATGTCATCCTTGGCTGAATAGACATGTTAGGAATGGTGGCCAGCTGAGGAATTCACATCAGGTTCCATATCAGATTCCCAACCCCACCCCTAAAATGAAGTTGGGGGAGAAATTAAGGTAGGGGGGTTGGTTCAGGCTCCTCCCTGGATGTAAATCAACACAATTTCCTGGGCTGACTTCTGTGCTCTTCTTAGAGCATCCAACTAAAAGTGTCTCGTTAGGTTATCCCAGTCTGGCGGTAAGAGTTGATTGTCTGTGTCTGATCAAGGGCTGAACGTACAGTAGACATCATAATCGGCAATGTGAGAAATGTGGTGATTTCAGTCACATCAAACTCTTGTGGCAGCTTCATTTGTTATCCATGTATTAGCCATTACATTTCATTTAAAATTTTACCTTGTCCAAGCCCCCATAGAATCATAGAACTGTAGGACTGGAAGGACCTCAAGAGGTTATCTAGTCCAGTCTCCTGCACTCATAGCAGGACTAGGTGTAATCTGGTATTATTATATGGCAAAGCTGAAGTTCATCCAAAACTATACACATTTCATTCAGGTCTATTGTATTGAGTATCGGACTGTGCCATTTGTCTGGCTTCAAACCAATTTTCTGTTCTGCACTGGTGAGGCAATAAACTAAGGTGTAGCAGGGAGACTCCTTCAGATTGTTCTGTTTGATGCATTGGAACCACTGGCTTGAAGCGCTAGTGCTCTGTGGATCACAAGCTGGGGGCATCCTGCCCATTGCTCACTAGGAAGTTGGGGACCTACAGTTCTGGAGCTGTAAAACTTTACCTGTCCTGCCGGAAGGCAGGGTCTTATTCACAGGGACTCAGCGGTCAGAACATTGAAAGGAGGATAATCTGGTGATTAGGGTGCTGCCCTTGGACTTGGGAGAGACCCATATTTGATTTCCTGCTCTGCGACACACTTCCTGTTATGACTTGCATAAGTCACTTTGTCTGTGTGCCTCAGTTCCCCATCTTTAAAATGGGGATAATAATACTTCTGTACTGCTTGGCGGTATTGTGATTAGATTATGAGGTGTTCAGGTAATATAGTAATGGGGAGCGTATAAGTACCCTAGATACAATCAGACGAATGGAAGGTACTTCTAGAGATCATCTAGTCCAGGCTTCTGCACTAAAGGCAGGACTAAGTATAATTACACTCACCTCTGACAGGTCTCTGTCTATCTTGCTCTTAAAAATCTCCAGTGAGGGAGATTCCACAATCTCCCGTTTCACTTTATTCCTGTGTTAACCACCCTGACAGTTAGGAAGTTTTTCTTAATCTCCAACCTAAACTGCCCTTACTGCAATTTAAGCCCATTGGTTCTTGTCCTATCCTCAGAAGTTTTCTCCCTCTTACTTGTAACAACCTTTTATGTACTCGAAAACTGTTATCATGTCCCCCTCAGTCTTCTCTCCTCCAGACTAAACAAATCCATTTTTTTCAATCTCCCCTCAGAGGTCATGTTTTTTAGACTTTTAATCATTTTTGTTGCTTTTCTCTGGACTTCCTCCATCTTTCCTGAAATGTGGCGCCCACAGCTGGACACAGTAGTCCAGAGGAGACCTAATCAGCATGGAGTAGAGAAGACAAATTACTTCTTGTGTCCTGCTTACAATACTCCTGCTAATACATCCCAGGATGATGATTGCTTTTTTTGCAGTAGTGCTACACTATTGACTCATATTCAGTTTCTGATCCACTATAACCCCAGATCCCTTTCCGCAGTACTCTTTCCTAGGCAATCATTTCCCATTTTGTACATGTGCAACTGATTGTTCCTTCCTAAGTGGTGTGCTTTGCATTTGTCCTTATTGAATTTCATCCTATTTATTTCAAACCATTTCTCTAGTTTGTCCAGATCATTTTGAATTTTAATCCTATCCTCCAAACCATTTGCAACTCCTCCCAGCTTGATTATCATCCTCAAATTTTATAATTGCACTATTTGTAATATTATATAAATAATTGATCAAGATATTGAACAGAACCATACCCAGAACTGATCCCTGTGGGATGCCATTTAATATGCCCTTCCATCTAGGTTGCGTTTCCCAAGTTTATTTACGAAGGATCAGAGGCTAAAATAGTGAAAGGACAAGTTAAAAATTTACTTAAACAAGTTAGATGTTAGATGTTTTCAAGTCACCAGGGCCTGATGAAACATATCCTAGAATAGTCAAGGAGCTGCCTGATGAGATGTCTGAGACATTACCAGTTATCTTGGAAAAGTCATGGAAGTTGAGAGAGATTCTAGGGAACTGGAAAAGGGCAAATATAGTCCCAGTCTATACAAAGGGAAACAAGGACAACTGGAGAAATTACAGACCAGTCATTGTAACTTCAGTACCCAGAAAGATAATGGGGCAAATGATTAAGCAATCAATTTGCAAACATGTAGAAGATAATAAGGTGGTAAGTGACAGTCAGCGTGGATTTGTCAAGAACAAATTGTGTCAAACCAACTGAATAGCTTCCTTTGACAGGGTAACAAGCCGTGTGAATAAAGGAGAAGTGGTAGATGTGGTATATCTTGACTTTAGTAAGATTTTAATGCTGTCATTTTCATTGGTGTTTACTGTGTTCTCTGTCCAATCACTGCTAACCTTTTTGGTGAAAATTGAAACAAAAAAGTAATTTAGAACTTCTGTCATTTCCACATTTTCTGTTATTCTCTCCACCCCCAGCCCCCACATCCCCCTTCGAGTAACGGGCCTACCCTGCAGAGTATTAACTCTGCTGCCCGTTAGGTGGAATTTTAAAGCCACAGCACCATAGGTAGGGGAAAGTTAAAATCTTTGGAGGTGTGTGCCACAGAAAATATTCTTACCAGATAGAACTGGAAAATGCAGGATTCACCCAGAACGGGTAGTGTTTCCATTTCCTTTGCACTGGTGTTTACCAGATCTCAGGCCTTCTGCAGTTTTTTCTTGGTGAGGAAAGGGCTGTTTGTGGTCAGAAATGGAAGTTGTTGTTCTTTAAATCCCTCACTTTTTTCTGTTGCAAAATAAAACACAATTTTCACAAATTTTCCCATCTCCACTGACGGTGGGAGGAGAGAACAGCAAAATAAACCTCCTAAAATGTGTGGGGTTTTTAAATCCGTAGTGACAATTTTCTCCTACATTAGCATCAGAGACCCAGGAGATTAAATAAAACTCTACCACATAAAAACCCAAAGAACATGGAAATGGGATTTAAGAAATTCCTTTTGGGAGCCCAAATAATACTCTCCTCCTCCTTCTCTTCCCTCTCCTTTGCCACAGCCAGCCTTCTAAATCCCTGCCTGTCTTTTTAATGGGCTATTGTGTTGCACAAGCCAGCAAAATGGAGGAAACGTGTAAACATAAAGTTCTAAAGCACAGATTGCTCTGCTGATACTCGGTGCATGAGCCTCTCTCCCTCCACCTCCGGTATGTTGCAAGTGTTCATAGGGAAACAGAGATGACTCTAAATTGCTCTCTGAAGGCTCAGCCCATGCGTTCTCTTTTCTTCGGAGAGTCGCTAACACTCCAGATAAACAAAGCATTTATGGTTGTTTTTCTGGGATTGAGAATTTTTGGCCCACAATACTTGCTGGGTCATTTTCTGCCACCTCTTTCAGTCCTAGAGGCTCCAGCCTTAGATCACACGTGCACTTTTGTGCATGTTCCCAATAAGATCCTAAATAGCTTCCAGAGTTACCGTGTGGTTGCAGAAACTTGGCTGATGCTTGCACCAGACAACCATGGAATGTTCTCGGCCGCTCTGTTGGACTACTTCTGGGGCCTGCTGCAATGACTTTGGACCACTCTGGTGGTGCAAAGGAGCCAGAAAGCTTGATTGGTTGGCTCACTGAGGATTTGCCTTTTATAAGGGGGAATCCTTGATAGTGTAGAGCTGAAATAGCAACCTCTTATGCTACTCCCTTTCCAGCCTCTGGTGCAAAGGACATGACTGGAACATTTCTACACCATGATAATCTCCAGCTGCTGGAATAGTCCCTTGGAACTGGGGGCAGCTAGGCATAAACCTGAGCAGCCCAGAGCCTTCTCTGAATTATGCTGTGGACTGGACCCCAGGAGCTGGGAATCACAAAGGTGGCTTCTAGAGTCTTTTCTCCCCCCAACTACTATGAGCATATTTTAGCTGCAGTTGAGGACACAGCCCTGCATTACAGGTTTCCTCAGGCCCATTCTTTGACACAGGCGCAAATAAGCGAGTGACAGAAGTGAACTCATTAGCTAAAAAGCACACAAGCATGTAGGAGCCAATTTACCTGTTTGGTTCTTCAGCAAACAGCTACTCGTTGTTTATCTTTTGCTGCTAGTTTGACAAGATTAAGTCTTATAAATGTTAGTTGAAATTCGGGTCCATTTTCTAGGTTAGGAATATGTTGCATATCAGTAGTGAAGGGGAATGTCGCTTCGCTCGCTTACAAATACAGTCCATTAACCTACTATTGTGATACGGACATGCTCAGCAGGGCAGAAGGCCCCTAAGGCTGTACAGGAATAGTTATAAATGTCAGCAATGGACAAGAACAGCAGAGAAATTCTAGACAAATAAACTGGCTATGATCAGGCCAAGCCATTTTACAGTAAAGCATGAGACAATTTCTGAGAGTCTTTGAGTACAGAATTACAGTGATTTTGCTGATAGCAGCTTTGCCTTTTTGCTCTTCCCCACCATCACATCTTCAACTGAGACCTTCCCATAAGTCTTCATATACAGGCCATGTCTAAGGTCTCATCTACACCAAAGGGGAAAGTTGATCTAAACTACGCAACTTGAGTTATATGAATAGCGTAACTCAGATTGATGTAGTTTAGATTTACTTACCATGGGGTCCACACTTTGCTGTGCCAATAGGAGATGCTCTCCCGTTGACTCCCTTTCCTCTTCTCGATTTGGTGGAGTACCGGAATCGACATCTGAGCAATTGGTGGTCAGTTGAGCAGGTCTTCACCAGACCCACTAAATCGACCCCAGGTGGATCAATTGCCACAGTGTCAATCTCAGCTGTGTACTGTAGACATGCTATTAGTCTTGAAGACTTTTTTCTGCATAACATCTCTAATTTACAGCCTTTCCTATCCCTCCATGCAGCTAAAACTCTCATGTAGACTCTTCTTCTCCTGCATCTCAATTACTGCAACATTCTTTTCTCTGACCCTGACAAATTCCATCTTGCCCTGCTCATATCAACTAAGAATGCGGCTGCACAAATCCTTTTCCTAGCTCATCCTTTTGATCATGTCACCCCTCTTGGCATCTCTCCACTCGCTTCTCCTTCTCTACTGTATCAAACATAAGCTACGTGTCTTCACTTTCAAGTCCCTTCACAACCAATCTCCACCTTTCCTATCATCTCTGACTCAGGTGAAGAGGTTAACCCCCATCTGTGACTGGCCCATGATGCCAGCCTCCATCACTAGATTGTTAACATTTTTAACAGGCATCTTTTGGCTTTCTCCCCTGCTGCCCCTTGTGCTTGGGAGGAACTCCCCATAAACATCTGCAAAGCTAACTCATTATCCATTTTCTGACCACTTCCCACCCACCTGTGCTAGAGGTGCATACACATCCCTCCACACCTGAACACAAGGTCTGGGAAGCTGGTGTAAGATGGGGGAGTCTTACTCCCTTGCACAGATGTGTAGCCAGACGCAGATTTCAGACTCAGACTTTGTGATTACAGTTTTGCTAGTAGAAATAATGTTAGAATACAGATATGTTCCCTGTCCTGTATAGTAAGACCTTTTTGTAAGCCAGGAACATTGTAAGATCTTAACTTGTAAAGAAGCAGCAGATGACAGTCAATCTGGATAATTTTCCAAGTATTTAGTATTGTGTTTGCTCAGTTAAGATGAAATTCCCCATGGGTTGATGGCCTTCACCATTGCCAATGTTTGGAGAGCTTAAATGATAGAGCTTGACTGGGATCTCACTGGTACCCGTGTTGTCTTTCTGCACAGGGATGGATTTCATCCTTATAGTAAATAAGACGAGGAAGACTTTGTAGCACCTTAGAGACTAACCAGTTTATTTCAGCATAAGCTTTTGTGGGCTATAGCCCACTTCATCGGATGCATAGAATGGAACAGATGTAAGATGCATTTATACACACCGAAAGCAAAAAATAAAATTAAAAAAATTGTACATTAGCATACCAATTCTAAGAGGCTGTTTAATTTGGATTAAAATTAAATTAATTAAATTAAACAGCCTCTTAGAATTGGTATGCTAATGTACAACTTTTTTTTTTCTTTTGGTGTGTATAAATGCGTCTTACTTTTGTTCCATTCTGTGCATCAGAGGAAGTGGGCTATACCCCATGAAAGCTTATGCTGAAATAAACTGGTTAGTCTCTAAGGTGCTACAAAGTCTTTCTCGTCTTATTTACAGATACAGACTAACACGGCTGCTAAACCATCCTGATAGTGTCACCCTGGATATAGTGACACTGTTTTTCCTTTCTCTTCACTCTACTGTGACCTCAATTTAATATCAGACAGCATGTGTGGTGTGCACATGTTTAGTGTTAGTCATGCATACAGTGCTGTCACTTTTCACTCCCCTTCTATACAATAATTCATTTTAGTATTAAGCAACACCTTGCTTGTGTATTCTGTAAAATAAGGAAGCCAGTGGGAAAGGATTATCACCCAAAGTTTTCTGCATCTAGATACTGCAGTGATTGGAGTAATGCAAAACTAGAGATTCATGCCAAAGTCCAATACATCTGTGCAAGCAAACCTATTCCTGACTGTTTTGATGTAGTGTCTCATGAATATACCATCATTTTTCATACAGCCCTCTGGATAATGCTACAACAAAGAAAACTCCAGTTATATGCCATTAACAGAAAACTATTTCAGGATTTTAAATGGTCTCCTTTCAATGATCTCCTTTAGGAAAGTTATCTTTGTGGATATGTAATAAGGTGGGTAGGGGATATCTTTGAGGAAGCTGTGTTTGCCTGTGGGGGAAATACTTACAAAGGTTTAACAATCTAAAAATTCCTCTGTGATAGCTCTCTCTTGTTGGGCAATTGAACCTGCAGTAATTAAGCAGTGTTTTGTTCTGGTACAGATTTGTTTACATTCGAGAAAATGCAATGGCAGAATTAAAATTTAATAATATGGTAAATAAAGATCTGAATAATTTACTCAGAACTAATCAAATGAACATTGATGATTGCATTTCTAAGACTGGAAGAAAAGCCTTACTTCCAGAAGTATATAGACAGTGTTCTCTTTTTATTGGTGGGCCAAATGAATTACACAGATATCATCTCAAAAGAAAATGTATATTTCTATTCAGAGACCCTATAAAAGGTAAAGCCCCAAAGAGTTTGCAGTCTGAGAGTACAATTCATTAGTAGTAAATGATTTTTCCCTCCAGTATGTTTCTGAGTTCTTTCTCTGAAACAGTTTTAAACAACTCAGGTTCTGGACCCCTCCCCCCATTTATTAGGGAAGATACTTTATATTAATTTCATAATAATTTAGTTATACAGCAAATAAAGAGAGGCTCATTAAATAAATTTTGCAAAAGAATACTTTAATTTCTTTTTGGAAGGAAGGAGGAAAGAAAGGAAGGAAGAAAGGAAGATGTTTGTCTGATGTGCAGCAAGAAATAAATTACCTGGGACATTGGCTTGACTACAGACCATGAACTTCAGCAATTCATGAGCCAAAAATAAACAGAAAAAGTCTATTGGATCCCCTTCACCATAAAAGAATGAAAGCAGAACTCTGTCCTGTAAACCAGCATTGTATATATGGCACTGGAACATCCCATCAGAACTACCCCACCCCAGTTTTTCATAGAGAATAGTGGCATAACTCTATATGTGTAGCACAGCCACCCACACAAAGGTTGGAAGGGAACTAGTCTAATCCAACATAGTAGAACTACTCTGCCATGCCTGGGGCACCCCTCACTGGGGTTTTTTGCCACTCACAAAACAGGCTGGGAGCACCAAGTCCCAGTTGCTTTGTGCAGAGTCCATCCGCCTCTGAAACTGCTACAATGTCACACTCCATGTGGCATTTCTCCTGGGTATGCAGAACTCTCTGGCAGATGCACTCAGCAGCATCTGGTACCTCAGTTGTGAGTGGGAGCGACATGATCCACTTTCTATTCCATCTGCCATGCCTGGGGCATCCCTTATTGGGATTTTTTGTCACTCACAAAATCCACAAGTTTCCCTTCTTCTGATCCCAAGGGGGACGAGGACGCAATTCCCAAGGTGATGCTTTCCTCCTTCCGTGGAAGAGCGGTCTCCGTTATGCCTTTCCCCCTGTTCTCTTCCTTCCACAAGTCCTGCACAAATCCACTGCAACCAAGCCATGGTCCTACTAATAGCTGCATTCTGACCCCATCAGTTTTGGTTTCCAGACCTACTCAGACTCTGCTCTCAGCATCTGTATCAACAAGGAGAAATCTGTGCTTATCCCGACGCTAACAGTCCACTTCATCGGTGCACACTTGAATTCTGTGGCAACTCGAGCCTTTCTCCTGGCAGATCGTTTCACCACCCTGGTGGCCCTCATGGCAGCCGTATGCCACAACCCAGAGGGTGCTGCTGTCTCTGCCTCTTTGGTCATATATGGCCAAAATTTTTGAAACTCAAGTGCCTAAAATTAGTGACCTAACTTATTATTTAGGCACCTAAATAAGTGGCTTTGAGCAGGGGATTGGACTAGATGACCTCCTGAGGTCTCTTCCAACCCTTATGTTCTATGATTTGCAGTGTCGCTAAGAGCCTACAATTCCCCCTGATTTCAGCTGGAGGAGCTGTTGTTCAGCACGTCTAAAATCAGCTGACTTAAGTGTCTTATGTGAAGCTGGAAGATTAATTTTATTCATCCAAGTTGGAAAACATTGGCCATACAGCCATAACCATAACCCTCCTGGCAACTGAAACCCTTTAGTTAATGGACAATCATAACTGTAAAGTGCATAAAAAAGACCCAGCAATACATAAAACCTAGGGGGCAAACTACTCGCACTAATGAAAAGTTGTATTTGTAAAATAAAATTGCATCAATAATATATTTTTAAAACAAAAATCCCACAACCCATTATAAGCAGCTAGCAAGAAAACCAGCTCTCTCTGTAGTTTTTTCTCATGTTCTGGTTCTAGTATTTTATTCCACAAAACATTCCCTTTTTTAACTCTGTCCTGTCTGAGAGCAAAATGCTTACTACAGATGAGGTTGATATTTTTTTTTCCTCCTCCTGCTAAGGCATTTCCTTTGCTGTGCTCTGGAAATTTTCGAAAAAAGAAGAAAACTCTTCAGAATACATGAGGCAGCCTGCACATTTAAATACAAAGGAAAGATACAATGTAGCAGCCAGCTAGTGATGCAGAGATGTAGTGAAAGGGTTGTTTTTACTGAAACTGAATTTGAAATTGTCTCTCTTAGTTTGTGGGACAGTTCAAATTACTTACAAAGGAAATTATAGGTTCTTCTCAGAGAGAATGTGATTTGTCGTTTATTATCTCTGGCATCGCTTTTCTCAATTTACACTGGAGATACAGGTAAAATACCATTCCTTTGTCTGGGACAAAGTTGTTTATCCAGTCTGCCCCCAAAACAAACATATTGATGGCACACATACATAATTCATTACAAACCATCCAGACATCACACAGTAACATTAATGACCAGCATGTCACCAGTTTTTACTTGATACCTTACATGTCACTGTTTGGCAGCAATGTGTTGGGTGTGCCCTTTGCCAATTGGCATAGAGGGGGCTGTTAGGGGCACAGGACGCTGGGAGGACACAAACATAAATCCCTTATGTAACTTGGGAAGAAAGGTGAAGAAGTTGAAGATTTCAGCCCATGCCGTACCTTGGTTCAAAGGTACTGGATTCACCATTGCAAACCAAGTAGAATGGAAGCGCATCAGTGCTGAGCAGGGAATTCCTTGTTAATTATGATGCTTCTGCCTTAAAAATAAATGCACGTGTTGGTTTGACAAAGTAGAATGTATTAAGCTGCAGTCACTAAGGCTCCAATCCAGAGCCATTAACATCAATGGGAACTTTGCCATGGACTTCAGTGAGCATACAATTGAGCTCTAATATAGGCCCTGATCCAAATCCCTAGGAATTCAATGCACAGACTCCCATTATTGTAAATGTACTCTGGATCAGGCCAATAGTGCAGAATTAGAATACTCTCCTCCACAAAGCAAGGAGGGAAGCTTTAGAAATAGTTAAAGATCTTTGCCATAGAGCGCCTCCATCACCACCTGGTTGTGACATTATCTCTGGACAGATAGACAGCTGTCCCCCCTCAATTCTCCAATGAGCTACACTGTGAGAGCAACCACTCCTGCTCTATGCTCATACAGCTTCCAGCATATAAATCACTCCCAGCTATACTGTATGAGTGCTAGAGCTAGCTACTCATGAATTACATTGCAGGGTAACAACAGCAAACTCCTAGTCCCAGACCTTACCCCAGAAATGTGTGTGTTGTACTGCCCAGCACCATCCAGGACAACACAACCTTATGTAAAGTCCGTCATTTCATAGATAGAAAACGAGATGCACAAATCCTATTATCTCAAATGGAATTTCCCAAACGCTTCAGTCTAAACACATTGGTTTGGATAAAATTAATTTATTAGCTACGGAAAAATAGATTTTAAGTGGTTACAAGTAAAGATGCATAAAAGTCAGAACTGGTAACAAGAAAATAAAACATAAAATGCAATTAATATCCAACTTAAGAAGCAAAATAAATTCAAAACAAAGTTTTCTCTCACCACATGCTAAGCAGTCTTACTGGCTGGATTCCTTTTAGCCAAGCCTCCTTCCCTCAGTTTCTTTGTCCTCCATATGTCATTGATGCCGTGGGCAGAGAGAAAGGGAGGAATATTTTGGGGCCTCTCTTCCCCTTTCTAATATTCGCTTTTTCTTTGAACATCATCTCCAGCTGAGATTCAGGAAACAAAGGATGTGTGGGGACAAGGACCTCCTGCTGCTTTTTTTATTTTGCCAAAAATGCATATTTCTCACTCACACCTTTTTTCCTTCCAAGGAATGGCCACTTAACCAGCTGATAGTCCATTTGATTTTGTTGATACCTGGCTGAAGGGTCAGTTTGTCTTTGAGGAACTGGTTTGTGCCTGCTTTTCTAAACTTGGAACATGTCCCAGTAATATTATACAGCAGAGTCGTATAACTGTACATACAGTGTTGCCACACATATTTTACCAGGACAATGATGATCAGCAAATTATGATACAGACTATCACATCAGTGAACCTTACTGTCTGGCCAGTTCAGATGGTTCTGTAATCATGAAGATACACAAGGCTTTTTATCCTTCATCAAGGTGTGTAATTATTTACCTCTTACACCACAATAATATGCAACACAGGCTTATAGCAAGTACAGGCTTCCCTATAGCCCTCACTCCTCAGTTTCCTAGTTTCCTCTTGAGCTGCCTGTTTCCTCTCCTTATATTCTCCACAAATACCTTGTTAACCTGATTGTCACCGAAGTGCTCACAGTCACCGAAAGTTTGTAACTGCCCTCAGCTGGACGTGCAGCCTTCTCCAGGCTGCAGCTATGCCTGTGATCAGAATACTACGGATAGCACCCTGTCACAATGTTCTTCTTTTTTGTTTCTGAGGGCTGCTTTGGGCAGTGTGTTAAACAAGTATATTAAAGCAGCGTCTTAGGTATTACAATTGTTGTATATTTCCTTTTCAGCTAAGAGTTGGCTCTCTGCCATAAATAGTGCAAAGGCTTTACCTTTTTTTAACTATTATTTGTTAAATTAATTGCAGAATGGTAAACTAAAACACTGTTTTTCTTCTCTAGAGAGAAATCTGATAAAGTCATGTCCAAGATGGTGTATTTTTCTTTGTCTACATTATGCTTCACTCAAGATTTGCATGTTCCTTAGCTTGGGCAAACTGCTAAGTTGTTTAAACTTTCATTGGCTCCACTCTAATTGTAGGTGTGGGCACTTAGCATTTTACAAGATCATGCCCTCATTTTTCAGATTGTTTTGTCCCTCCAAAACATTTTATATGTGTCAGGTCTCTAGTCTTGATCTTATCTCATGACCATTACCAAGCCTTCAGTTTTGCTTGCCACCCAGCAAGAGGTAAATGTTTCCTTTTTGAACATATCAGAAAATACCTTTACCTTAAGCAAATCAACTGTAGCAGTCACTTCTGGTTTCCTTAAGCAAATTTTAATAGAAAGTAGATTACAATAGATGTAATACATAAAAAATATAAGAAGTGTTAAACATTCAGCGTCCTGATTAGAGGTCTGGTGAATCTGGTTTATTATCCTAGGTATAAAAGGGAAACAAAATATGATTTAAGGCAATCAGATACCTTAAATAATGTAGTACACCAAAGGGAACCATGGTTCTGTGTGTGAGTGTAGAGTGATTCTGTGTCCCTGACACTCCAGTAAGTGTTCTCCTTGCCTCTAGAATGCAGTTCATTATTATTAGTTAGTTGTGTTGCAGAAATGTGTAAAGTCCCCCTCCAGGATCAGAGCCCCAGTGGGCTAGCCAGGTTTGAAACACATTGCAAGATTTCTGTGGCAGCGACTATCCCTTACAATCTAATGACAAGGCAGACTACTGGGGGTGGGGGTGGGGGTGAGGAGGAAGGATTATATCTCTGTCTTCATTATGTACCCTGTCTTTTCCACTATTTTTTAAACTTCTAATACACAGCCGTGGGTATCTAGTTACTAAAATCCAATCTACTTATCAGCTTCACTCCTTTTTGTATTTTGATATTTAAAGAGACAGCTGTGAGTGAGATTTCTTTTTTTAACACCATATGTACAGAACAGTAAGGCCCCCATTCTGACACCCGGCTCACCTAGGTCTGGGATGGATGCTCACATCCCATATTCAGATGTGCTAGGAACTAAGCCACCTCCCTGCACCCCCAACACTAGCACCCTTCCTGAGTTTAGCTCAGACTGTGATTGGCTGTGCAGGAACTACTTGCATGATACGTCCTGCTGCAATCGAGTGGGCTACAATCGAGTGGGGTGGGTATGACCGCCCACACTTATTGACCAGAGTGGTTAGGCTGGAACACAAGGGGGAGTTAGTTGCTCCATGAAAAGGGCTGTAATAATTTCCAGCTCCCTCAGCATGAGCAGGGGAGGAATGGTAACTGAGACTCTTTTCACTGTGTGGCCACATTCAGCTGCTTCCTCCGAGACAATTCTAATGTTACAATCTAGGTGTCTGCAAGTGCTTTTATTGTGATCACTTAGTACAGGCTGGCCTTCCTATATTTGCTGGAACTCCTGTGCAACATCAGAAGCAGTCAGGTACTTGCACATCCCCTTCCACCCTCTGATGCTTTTCAGTGGCGGGTGACATGAATCTGTAAAGTTCTTTGGGTTCCTTTTGTTCTACAAGAAGTACCCCCTGGTGCAGATATCCAGTGCAACACCTGCTGCACTGCTTCAGTTCCATGATAATGGTGCTCCAGGCAAATCAGCTGGACTGGGAAGTCTTTGCCCCCACCGTGTACATTGGAGAGGAAATCTCCACACCAGCCTCAAATAACCTGATGAACCAGTGGGTTTAGTAGTACGCTGGATTCAGTGCATTTCAGAGCCCCTGTCTAATGGCTGTGGAGCAGCAGAGGCTGCTATTCCAAACCAATAGCTGCACTGCAGCCCCATAGCATACGCCAGGAGGGAGGGGCTTATTTCCATCCCCTCTCAACCATGCAGAAATAGCCTGCGCCATTGGGGTTTGTGTAGGGGTGTTTTGGTGATAAGGGGAGTGTTTTACTTCTATTTGTAAGCTTTTGTGGGCTGGGGTGGTTATATTTCTGGAACCAGCAGAGAAAGAGAGAGACAGATGCAGAGGGAGCTGATGGACACACAGCTTCTTGGTGGAGGCAGCTTTATGCAGTTCTGGCTGCAAAACAGAAGCTAACACAAAAGTGAGGGGGAGAGTACAGAGCCTTCTGAGCATTTAAAGGGACAGGACATAACAGGGGTCATCTATTTGTTCTGGTTTGGACAAGAGCCTCACACAATGGGGTTCTGGTCCAGGACTGTGTCTCCTAGGTGCTACCACAATACAGATAAACAACAACAATAATAGCTCATCCAAATTAAACAGCCTCTTAGAATTAGTATGGTAATTTCCAACTTTTTATGCTAAAGTGCCACAAGTATTCCTCGTTTTCTTTACGAATACAGACTAACATGGCTGCTAATCTTAAACCAACAGCAATAATAGTTATTTATAATAGTGAAGCCTATTTATTTTAAGGTGTCAGCACTTAAATAATAGTTTTCTAGAGAGAAGGGTGGGTAAGGTAATCTTTTATTGGACCAACTTTCTTGGTGAAAGAGACCAGCTTCCAAGCTCACACTGAGTTCTGGGTCAGACCTGTCCAATGATTTTAAAAGAAGGCAAAAAGTCCAAGGAAAGATATTACCTCACCCATCTTGTGTCTCTAATATCCTGGGACCAACACGGCTACAACAGTACTGCAAGTAATAACTGTCTGCCTTATACTGTTGTGTAGCATCCCTATGAGTTGCTAAAAAGCTGCTGGGTTGCATTTTAGAGGTTACAAGTTTACTCAGGGTGTGGCTATCATAGCCAAGTTAGCTTTTTGCAGAGGCACTTGATTTGCTCCCCAGAATCTGACCCCTCCTTCCCCCACATTTTGCACAGCAGAACTATACTAGTTTTGGTGCCAAGGTAGCCTCCAGGTCAAGCTTTGCCCCGTTTATCAATCGCGATGGGATCATTCTGGACTGAACTGTAAATGTAAAAGTTCATTATGTAATTACCTCAAAAACATCTGCTGCTGCTCCTGTCTTTCTGGGATTGGAATGAGCCTGTCACTATATGCACTAGAAACATTTGAGATTATCACCAGTTCGGTTTTCTAAATTAGAATAAAAAGGATACCACACGGATTCTTGTCAAAATACACTATTGCCCTGGAAACTGTACATAGGATTCAATTCCCTTTTCTGATTGGAGGAGGGCAGGAGTTGCTTAGGTGAAATTCTTCATTTCTTTAGCATATTCATAAAGAACTTTAACAAATTTTAATTCTATTTATAAAATTGGCCAACATCTTGAGACTAGTTCAAGTTTATTATCTAAAAGGAAGAACTGAATCACTGTGTGCACCCTGCTTCTGTAAAAGAAAAATCTTATAGTTAGACTTCTAGTACAAATGAATGCCTCTTTGTTAATTGAAATAGAAAATCTTGATATTTCTTAGGACCCAATCTTCTTTCCATTGAAATAAAAGATAAAATATTCCCAGTGAATACAATTGGAGCAAGATTTGGTATGTAATGTGCTTGGTGGAATTTAAATACTTTGGGGGTTGTTTTTAGTTTGTTTCCTTTTACTTTAAATAACTCTGAGGAAAAGGTTTGTCAGTAGAGCCTCAGAGTGGGTCGTCACTTGCCATTCTGCAGACATAGCAAGAGAAATGTAATTATAGGAATGAAACAATATTTACATTTCCCCAGGTAACCTAGCCAGTTAGATCTAGGGCGTATTTGCTCTCATGTTGTGAAGCTAAGGCATTTTGTCACACAGCAGACCGTATACAACTTTCTCAACTCACCGGGGTTTCTCCCACTTAATAAAAACAATCAAGTTCACTTATTGAAAACTTTATTTCACCTAAGATAAGCATATTTATTTTGCCATTGGAATAATAAAATAGGCATTTCATTTATGAGACTGTCCTAGAAATGGTCACCGTTTGGTCAGCCTTACACAGAGCCAAGAGAAATAAAATAACAAAATTAGCTGCTTCGGTAGAAATAAGGCTCTGGAATTGTTATCGAAGTAGTGTGCATGTACTTAATGGGAGAAAGTCAAATTCAGAATTTTAGGGTGGTACATGCCAATAAGTAATGGTACATAGGTTTGAGGAATACTAAATTGATATAACTAAATCCTTGTGTACAATGTCATTACAATGTAGTGTACAGGGTCACGTCTCGACTGGTCATTCTGGTCAAAAACCAGATGCCTGGCAACAGCCTTAGATATCTTGGCAAAACAATAGATAGATATAGATAACTGAGGCAGAAAAGTTGAAATGTGGTGTCCTGACCTTGTTGCCAAAAAGTTAAAAGGTGTGTTGTTCGCAGGACTGAGATGTCTCACCTTCATTCCTTCTTACAAGCTTTCCCTGCTTCTGTAATTCCCCTGCTTACCTCATCTGCCATGGGTCATTATTCTCCTCCTTTAAAAGTCTTTTGTCCAAAAAAACCAACAACAACAAAAAACCATTTGTTCAACTTTCTGCACAAACTAGAGCTGAAATCAGATCAAAACAATGAATTGGCTTCAAAAAGCTGTCATCACCCACACCCATACACGAGCATCCCATATGACGGTGTATCATTGTCCTTTACTTCATCCTGCTCTCCTCCAACACCGACCTGTGTTTTCTTCTCATGTTTTCCTTTGTCTTTCCTTTCCTTTCCCAGTTCTCCAATCAGATCCGCTAGCCTGGAACCCTGTAACCGACTGAAGACAATTTCTCACCATTAGGAAGTTTGCTCTAGTATTTAGCCTCATTTTTCTATTTCATATTTTTATCACATGACTCTGAGTTACACTTCTTTGTACCACCCTAAACAATGCGGTTCTGCTAGTGTTGCCAAATTGCTAATGGCACGAAACTGATCACCCTTGATCCTGCCACAAGTCCCCGCCGCTGCCCCACACCTTCTCTGAGACCCTGCCCTCACTTGCTCCATCCCCCCTCCCTCCATTGCTTGCTCTTCCCCACCCTCACTCTCTTTCATTCGGCTGGGGCAGGGGTTTGGGGTGCGGGATGGGGATGTGGGCTCTGGAGTGGGGCCGAGGATGAAGGGTTTGGAGTGCGGGGGGAGGAGGGGAAGGGGAGGCTCTGTGCTGGAGGTCTGGGCACTGGGTGGGGCCAGAAATGATGGGTTCAGGGTGTGGGAGAGGGCTCCAGGCTGGGGCAGTGGGTTGGCATGCAGGGGGCTGAATATTCCAGTTGGGGGTGTAGGCTCTGGGGTGGGGCTGGAGATGAGGGGTTTGGAGTGCAGGAGGGGGTGCTGACTCTGACTGGGGGTGCAG
>ML677344.1:9547070-9721629 GCA_007922305.1 Dermatemys mawii | reverse complement strand
CTCGGTTTCATCAAAAACCAGACGCCTGGCAACCCTAGGTTCTGCACAGGTATGGGGGGTTCATAGATTCACAGATTTAAAAGTTGCATGGGACCATTATGGTCATCTAGTCAAAATACTGTCCTTGTCTATTTATGCTTCCTCGTAAGGCTGACACAACTTAGAATATAAAGTAAGACTTTGTTGTCTTTGATGCAGAATACACATAGGCTGCCTGCAGTTTTCAAGCTAAGATTCTAAACACGCTGTTCCATTGCTGGAATGTACTTAATTCTATGGTGATGGGCACAGTATATGAAACAGAGAAATCAAAGCAGGAAAAGACCTGTTACTAGATCATCTTGTACATCCTCCTTTACCACCATGGGTTTGCTCCCCATAGTATATTTTCTAGTACTTTGTACATTTCAGTTTGAAATGTCTCAGTGAAAGGTCACGGTTTTACAGCTTTCTCAGCATGGGAAGTTTTCCCTGTAAGTTCCTTTAAAAAAAATCATATTACAGTTATTCCCCATTGTGCAACCCTAAACACACGTTCTCCCAGTCTGAAGCCCAGTAAGGTGAGGTACTAAATGTTGCTAACTCCCACTGAAGTCAACGGCTGCTAAACATTTTGCCAGAACTGGCCCTTCGTATTTACACTCTTTATATAGTTGTAGACAGATTCTACATCTCTTATTAGTTGTCTCTTAGCCGTGTTATGCCTCTTTTGTTCTTTTCATTTTCCATGTAACTCAGACCCACCAGCTGTGCATATATATAGAATCCCCAGTTGCAGCAAGTATACAGTATAAATCTCCACAATGGTTTTATTGTAATCTCTTTATGCCTTCATATATTCTAAGCATCGTCATCTTAAAAGTGTCATGTCCACCCCTGAAGTTATTTTCCATGTTCAAAACAATAAACTAGAAATAGGAGATTGGGGAGGGGAGCATGAGAAGAATTAATTTGATCTTTGTATTAATTATGAAAGCCTATCGTCGTGATGTAGTTAACTCAGGGATCATCATTTTAGTCCTAGCATACCATCCGTGTAATCCATCTGTTGAAATGAGATGCAAAATCTTAATTCATCACACACAGGCTTTCTAGATATGGCCGAAAAGGCATTGCATAAGTTCCCTTAGCTAAGTGTTAATTAAAACACATGCTTTGCAGGAAGTGGCCTGGGAGCTCCAGGGATTTCTCCAAGATGGGCTATGTTAGTACCAGCATCATCTAAATGAGATACCAGGTGCAAACTTGGTCATGTCTTCAAGGTGCAGGACTGGGAGTCACAAGATCACATTTTCTCACTTGGCTCTGCTACAGTCTCCGTGTGTGACTTTTTTGTACTTCAGGTTCCACTTGTATGTTAATGTGTACCTGCCTCTTAGGAACATTGGACAGACAAGGTGGGTGAGGTAATGTTTATTACTGGAACTTAGAAGTAACAAAAACTTATCAGAAGATTCTGGAATTGATTTCACTTTGAGAGTTAACAGGATGATTTTAAATAGAAAGTTCTGCAGGGCGGGTACCAACAGGCTGGCACAGTTTCCCTCTTTTATAGTGCCATGTATATACACAGTGCTACATAAACAGTAATTTCTAGGCTACAGTAATGATCATATAACATTTGTCAACAGTCTACAAGCCTTGAAACTCTCAGTGCTCCTAAGTTCTACCATGGGTAGCCATAGTATAAAAGTAAATGGCTTCCTAAAAGGTATATTGCCTCCATGCTTGATTACAAAAACCATATTGACTCTTTTTCTAAAGGGAAACCATGCCTCACCAATCTACTAGAATTCTTTGAGGGGGTCAATAAGCATGTGGACAAGGGGGATCCAGTGCATATAGTGTATTTAGATTTTTAGAAAGCCTTTGACAAGGTCCCCCACCAAAGGCTCTTAAGCAAAGTAAGCTGTCATGGGATAAGAGGGAGCATCCTCTCATGGACTGGTAACTGGTTAAAAGATAGAAAACAAAGGGTAGGAATCATTGGTCAGTTTTCAGAATGGAGAGAGCTAAATTGTGGTATCCCCCAGGGAGGTGGCAAAATTTGCAGATGATACAAAATTACTCAGGATAGTTAAGTCCAAAGCAGACTGCAAAGAGTTACAAAAGGATCTCTCAAAACTGGGTGACTGGGCAACAGAATGACAGATGAAGTTCAATGTTGATAAATGCAGAGTAATGCAAACTGGAAGACATAATCCCAACTATACATATAAAATGATGGGGTCTAATTTAGCTGTTGCCACTGAAGAAAGAGATCTTGGAGTCATGGTGGATAGTTCTCTGAAAACATCCACTCAATGTGCAGCAGCAGTCAAAAAAGTGAACAGAATGTTGGGAATCATTAGGAAAGAGATAATAAAACAAAAAATATCATCTGTCATCTATATAAAGCCATGGTACACCCACATCTTGAATACTGCATGCAGATGTGATCGCCCCATCTCAGAAAAGATATATTGAATTGGAAAAGGTTCAGAAAAGAGCAACAAAAATTATTAGGGGTATGAAATGGCTTCTGTATGAGGAGAGATTAATAAGACTGGAACTTTTCAGCTTGGAAAAGAGGCGACTAAGGGGAGATATGATTGAGGTTTATAAAATCATGACTGGTTTGGAGAAAGTAAATAAGGAAGTGTTGTTTATTCCTCATAACACGAGAACTGGGGGTCACCAAATGAAATTAATAGGCAGCAGGTTTAAAACAAACAAGAGGAAGTATTTCTTCACACAAAGCGCAGTCAACCTGTGGAACTATTTGCCAGAGGATGTTGTAAAGGCCAAGAATCTAACAGGGTTCAAAAAAGTACTAGATAAATTCATGGAGGATACGTCCATCAATGTCTATTAGCCAAAATGAGCAGAGATGGTGTCCCTAATGTCTGTTTGCCCAAAGATGGGAATTAGCAACAGGGAATGGATTACTTGATGATTACCTGTTCTGTTCATTCCTTCTGGGGCACCTGGCATTGACCACTGTCGGAAGACAGGATACTGGGCCAGATGGACCTTTGGTCTGACCCAGCATGCCATTCTTATTTAGTATCCTACCTTATTAAAAATGCACACAGCTAATTATTCTGTACAGTGTGTGACATTACAGAATAGAATTACCATAGCCTCTTAGGCTGTGTTAGAATAAAAGAGCAGCACCAAACTTCCTGGCTTGATGGGTTTTACTCATGACAGGAACAAGTGTTTTTAGGCCTTTTTTCCTGTGTGCATAATTGAATGGTTCTGTTCACCTTAGCATCACATGGAGAAATTATTTGAAGCTGAACATGAAGAAATGTAAGAAAAAGTTCATTTTCTCCTTTCCACTGTTTTTTAAATTGTTGCTGAAGAATTAAAATATCAAATTAAATCAGATATTGCCAGAGATGTTGGTGGCACAAACTGGTGAATGATTTGTTTGAATCACTTGTGGCTTTTCAAAACTGGGAAATATGAGAAACTCAATCTATTCTGTGAGCTCAGATGCTTTTTATATACAAACACTTTGTCCCCTTTATGTTTCTTAATTAATTTAACACTTGCAGTACTTACATTCTGATCCCCATAGTGTGTAAGCAGAATGCTTATCCCAGGAGATAAATTGTCTGCCTTAGGTTTAGGAAGTTGTGAGTTGAAACCTTACTGGGTTGTCTTTATTAAATGTTCTTTGTGTCTGTTTAACTCTCACTGTAATATGTATGACTAAATTCTCACCACGTAATTATCTTTATTGGCTATAAACTGACTGCATCTGACTAGAATATTTCAGCTTTTTTTTTTTAAGAAGAACCAAAACCTATAGTAAATCAACTCCAATTTCCATGAACTTTTGTGTACATTTAAAGTTTTGTATTTTGTTTGAACTTTGTAATCCTTGACTAAAATGCTTAATTAACACATATTGGCAGCATCTATATTATGTTTCCATTAAATTAATGAGGCTGCATAGGCACCACTGCTGGCTAATTTACAAGAAAATGTTTGTTTCTGCTTTTCCAAATGTGCGATGTAACCTTAGCAGATAATCCTATTGGCTTTGTGGTTTCTAGTCCTCTTGGTGTGCTCACATTTAAAACAAACCTCTCTATTATCCTCATCTGTTTCCCTTTCAATATGCTAAGCATGAAAAAAATGTCCATCTCCTTAATTGTTTTTCTAAGGTGCACTGGGTAATAGCGTGCAGCTAGCCCCATTGTTATCATATTGCAGGAGGGTGACCAGATGTCCCGATTTTATAGTGACAGTCCTGATTTTTGGGTCTTTTTCTTATATAGGCTCCTATTACCCCGGCCCCCATCCCAATTTTTCACACTCGCTGTCTGGTCACCCTAGGTCTCTTCTCTCTCTTTCCTTGTTGGACCCTTTTATAGCCATCCGTACGCGCTCTCGATGTCTAGCACAGAGGTTCTCAACCTTTTTCTGACTAAAGAAAGAAAAACTTCTGCTATAAAAAATCTATGGCCCACCTGTGCCACAACTGATTTTCTGCATATCAGAGCCAAGGCCAGCATTAGAGGCAGGGCCAGCTCCAGGCACCAGCTCAGAAAGCGTCTCCATAGTGCGGCCAATCACTGGGGACGGCATTCCAGTCCCTGACAGGGCTGCCTCGCCTGCGGATTTGGCGACACGACTGCGGCAGGTCCGCCAATGCCACGGGACCACCAGACCTGCCACAGGCATGCCACCAAAGTCACGGGTCCGGCCGGCCGACCTCTCAGCACCTGGAATGCCACCCCCCTGCTTGGGGTGGCAGAAAAGGTAGAGCCAGCCCTGATTAAGGGGTAGCAAGCAAGGCAATTACCTGGGGTCCCACGCCACCAGGGGCCCCACAAAGCTAAGCTTCTCAGGCTTCAGCTTCAACCTCGGGTGGCAGGGCTTGGGGATCCAGGCTTCAGCACCACAAGGCACAGCTTTGGCCTTCTGTCCTAGGCCCCAGCAAGTCTAATGCTGGCCCTGCTTGTTGGATCCTCTGAAACCTGCTTTTGGCATCAGATAGCGCCCCTTAGGCTTGCCAACTTTCCAATTGCACAAAACTGAACACCCCTACTTCACCCCCTGGCCTGCCCTTTCTTCGAGGCCTCGCCTCCCATTCGCTCCATCCCTCCTCCATCGATCACTCCCTCTCCCCCGCTCTCACTCACTTTCACCGGACTGGAGCAGAGTGTTGAGGTGTGGGAGGACGGTGAGGGCTCTGTGGTGAGGCTGTGGATGAGAGGTTTTGGGTGTTGGAGAGGTCTCTGGGCTGAGGCAGGAGGCTGGAGTGTGAGGGGGTATGACCTCTGGGCTAGGGGTGCGGGCTTCAGGTGGGGCCAGAAATGAGGGGTTCAGGGTGTGGGAGGGGGATCTGGGCTGGTGCAGTGGGGTGAGGGCTCCCACTGAGGGTACGGGCTCTGGGGTAGGGCCAGGTATGAGGGGTTTGGGGTGCTGGAAGGGTCTCTGGGCTACTGCTGAAGCGTTTGGGAGGGGTGTAGGCTCTGGCTGAGGGTAAGGGCTCTGGGGTGGGGCCGGGGATGAGGAGTTTAAAGTACAGCCGGGGGCTCTGGGTTGGGACTGGGTGGGGTGTAGGGGAGGTGAGGGCTCTGGCTCGGTTTCGGGTGCAGGAGGAAGCTATGGGGAAGGGTGTTGGGATGTTGGCGGGGTGCGGGCTCAGGGAGGGAGTTTTGGTGTCGGAAGGGATGCTGGACTGGAATAGAGGGTTGGAGTTCTGAGTGCAGGGTCCCAGCGGTGTTTACCGCATCTCCTTACTGACACCAGGTCCCTGCAGCTCCTAGGTGCATGGGCAGCCACTGAGGCTCCTTGTGTCTGCAGCACCTCCCCTGCAGCTCCCACTGATCATGGCTCCTGGTCAATGGGAGCTGCGGAGCTGGCACTCAGGGCGTGGGCAGCATGTGGAGTTTCTCTGGCCACCCCAGCACCTAGGGGCTGCAGGGACCCAGTGACTGCTTCCGGGAGCGGCACGGAGCTAGGGCAAGCCAAGGAGCCTGTCTTAGCCCTGGGCTCCCACTGCACCACTTTTAACAGCCAGGTCAGGGGTGCTGCCCGGAGCTGCCAGGGTCCCTTTTTGACTGGGCATTCGGGTTGAAAACTTGACCCCTGGAAACCCTACAGCCCCAAACTCCTGGTTGAGAACCACCAAAGATACAGATTCTTGGAGCAGCTTGCCTGAGTGCTGCATTCTCAACAACCTCCCTGAGTCCTCCTCCTCAGGGAATGTGGAGGAGGAATCTCAGCTCTCTTCCACATCATGCCAGGGGATAAGGAAAAGAACACATGTTCTCCGCAAAAGGGGCCAGGGAGAAGGTGTCCCGTCCCCTTTCCACCTTTGGTTTGTGCAGAGAGGGAGAAAAGATCCACCAAAGAGAAACACCGTAAAGGTGTATGTGTGAGGGGATAGAATGACTGTAGGGTATAAGGGGTGTGAGTGGGGAGCAGGTGAATAGTGATACCTTTGACACAGTGCAAGGGCACCCTCTGGTACCCAGGAAATTGACAGTTAGTTCCCGATTTGGTTCCTTGTCCCCTTGTGGAGGGAAAGTGTTTTAACTTGTTGGTGAGGAAGGTCAGGCTCCGTGTTAGGGGCACAGGACTGGGCTAACTCCTAAACTGAGCTAGTCAACATTTTCTTCTTATACAGCCTATTGTAAATAGTTATATAACCTCCACTGCATAGCTGGGGGCAAGGTGCCCTAAAATCTTCAATGTATTAATCCTCATAACAGGTAGGGAACAGCTATTACTCTATATCAGGGGTTGGCAACCTTTCGGACGTGGTGCGCCAAGTCTTCATTTATTCACTGTAATTTAAGGTTTCCCATGTCAGTAATACATTTTAACCTTTTTAGAAGGTCTCTCTCTCTAAGTCTGTATTATATAACTAAACTATCGATGTACGTAAAGTAAATAAGATTTTTAAAATGTTTAAGAAGCTTTATTTAAAATTAAATTAAAATGCAGCTCTCATCAGTTTAGTGTGATCGTTGTTAAGTTTTCCAGTGTCCCCAGGCAGGCAGCAGGGACCCTGGCTGGCATAGGGCAGGCAGCCAGGACCCCACACTGCCGGCAGAGTGCCACTGAAAATCAGCTCATGTGCCACAGGTTGTTGACCTCTGCCCTATATTTTAGATGGGGAAATGAGACAGAGAGAAGGTTAGTGGCAGAGCAGTGAAGTGAACCAGGGTCTCATGAGTCTTAGGATAGCACCTTAAAGACCAGGCTATCCTTCCTTTCTGCAGTGGGTCTTGTTGAAAAGAAAACACCCTGCTGACTGTGAATGTGTGTGTATTTTTGCTGACTCATTCCTCCTGTTTTCACTACCTTACCAAGCTGCCTTTTAAAACCTGTTCTTATTTTTCATTATGGGATTCCGCTGTTTGGCCAGCTGTTGCTATGCTCCTGTCAATGTCAGTGTATGAGGTGACTCTCTCTGTGCCTCATTATTACTTGTATGGAACATACCATACATAGGATGGCTTTGCAAGCTGATCTCTCTCATCTGATGTTTCATTTTCCCTTTCATGTGCTTTCCTCGCCTCTGCTTGTGTTTACAAGTCTTCTTTGAGGCTCCCACAACAAAATTGTTTCATTTTGTTGTTGTCTTTTTTTCTATTGTCTTGTTTCCATAGAAGTTGTGTTGGCAGTTTTTTGAAAGTGCAATGTATCATTATTTTCCATATAAGCATAACAGACATTCTAGTGAATTCCAGATCCGGACTGCATGACCCAAACTACACTCATGTCTTTCTATGTCCTTTTTCTCTGAAAATAACTACAGCTACATAAATATACTTTGTGAACCCAGGTTTTGTTCTTTGGGAGGCATAATTTCTCATTATTTGTTGTGATGCATGGAAACTTGTACCTAGCTAATTCAGTTTGGGATTGTAAAGGCTTGCTATAAATAATAGCATTCATTAACTGCCTGGCTTGGATGGATGAGATAGCTAATACAGCAAACACAGACCCTGGCTAGTATACAAGTTTGGAGCAGTACAATGGGGACTGTATACACAAAATAACAAATGGCTAGGGACAGTAGATTGGGAATTTCAACACGCCCTCTCTCATAATACAAAAATAAAGGAGTATTCAAGGAGACTAGATTTAAATCTCATAAAATGAAATACTTTTTCACACAATGCAGATTAGCCTGTGGAATACATTGCCACAAGATGTAATTGAGGCCATAAGCTTAGAATCATTCAGAAAACAATTAGACATGTTTATGGATAGCGAGAATATTCAAAACTAACAGTAAATATTGTAAAGAAAATGCACACAAGTTTTAGAAAGGATATGCACCCTCATGCTTCTGGGCATAAAGCAAAATTCAAAGTATTGGGACCCTGGAGAAAGGTTATTCTTTAACTGCCTATTGCAGGGTTTCTTCCATTTTCCTCTGAAGCAGCAGGTACTCACTACTATCAGAGAGCCAGTATGGAAATTCCTATATTTCTATGTGCTGGAATGAATGTGTGTGATTTTAGTATATTCTCTTTTCCTTCCAAGAAGACAATTCCTTTGTGTTGGTCTGACCTAGAATGATCCTGAACAGGTAGTCTTCCTGTCTGGTGATGGGATTACACTTACGTTGCAAACCCCTAACACAGATGTAGATGTTCTCCAATCATATGCCAGCTGAGTTTGAACTTATAAAAGTTTGGTGAAGCTGGGTAGATGAAGATGGTTTGTGTAAATGCAACACTTCTCCAATCTCTGATTACATTGTCTACTATGTTATCTATCTTTCCATGGCCATAGAAAGTGGAGAGTATCTTAATGGTCTAAGTACCAAGCTTGGCATTGTTAGACTCCCTGGGTTCAGATCAACCCTTTGTCCTTAAGATATAGATAAAGTGAGTACCTTATAGTTTATTATGTGTGGCTTCTTTGGAAGAGACATTAAAAATAAAGGACTTGCTGTATGAACATTAAAAATGGCTGGCACTTTACAAGAGTGTTGATTTCAGTGTCCTTTGCCAAAATTTCCTCTCCCTATCCTGCTGTGCAGCTTTTGTGAGTCACTCAGTTGTTGCCCTCTGACATCTCGAGGTCTACTTAGACCAGTAAGGGGTTCTGTCATCACTTGCCCTGTAACTTTGGGGTGCCAGGGTACCATGCAGTTATAGTTCAGATCCCTAATATGAGTTGCCAGCCCACAAGCATAAGGTCTCACCCTGACTTCAACCAGCCTAGTTACTCTTTGCAGGATGAAGCAAATAGCCCTTGCAGTCTTAAGTCTCCGCAAATCTGTCCTAGAGTTCTTAAGCACCAAACATGCAGACTATTCCCCACTGGTTCATCGCCCCTGAAAGCGTGAAACCAGCCCCTCAGTTATCAGTTCACTTTGGGATACATGCTTCACACAGTTTGCACAATGGAGACCTACTTAGAGTAACAACAAAGAAAAAGTTTATTTCCTAGAAAGATTCAAAGATGAATGAGTAAGGGAAAGCAAACACATAAGAATTGCATGAAAAATCAGCAAAAAGATGAAACTCCAGGCTTTACACTTCCACTTTAGAGGAAGTCCCTTTCTAATACAAGTTACCGGGAGCCTTTGAACAGTTTCTAGCCCCATAGCTATGTGGAGTGGGGGCAGGATCCAGCATTCTTGGATAGCTTCCTGCCTAAAGGCTGTCCCTCCATATTTACACTGATTTCACTTCAAACCCCTTCCATTTTAAAAGAGATTGCAGCATAGGCAACGTGAAAGAGGGGAGCATAAGGGGTCAAGAGCTGCTCCCTCTCCCCCCGATTTCTGCTTGGCCTGCCGAGGGCAGGGCTGGGAGAGGAGATCTGTCCTTTTCCTGCTGCACCTGCCTCCTGACACATTCGACTCTTGTCCCTGGCATCCAGGCCCAGGCGGGGAGAGAAAGGGGTGGGACCAGCCACATCTCATACTGGTCTCTCCAGGTGGCTGCTCTGTACAGCACAGCAACTGCCCGCAAGAGCCAGGCTGGGAAAGTGGCAGCTTCTGCTCTCCACCCCTCGGCCTGGCTGCCAGGAACAGGAGGCGAGCGAGCCAGAGTCCCCTCTCCACCCCAGCAGGTTTCTGACTCACTCAGCACCTGTCTTGGCAGCCAGACCCAGGTGGGGAGTGCAAGCCGCTGCTCCCGAGCTGGGTTCTCTCAGGCAGCTGCCACGTTGCACAGAGCAGCGACCCTGAGCACCCATAGGGTGACCACATGTTCCATTTTGTCCAGGACAGTCCCTTTTTTTAAGCCCTGTCCTGGCCATCCCGACATTTTTGACAAAAGTGGGCATTTGTCCCGTCTATTCTTGCCGACTTGATCAAACGTCCAGGGCGAGAGGCTTAGGCCAGCCCCATGCAGGAGGTGGGAGAGATCTCAGGCCAGTCCCACACAGTGTCTCATTTGCCCTTTGGGAAATATGGTCACCGTAAGCAGCCACCTTCAGCCGTGTGAGAAGCAGCTCCGTCTCACTCCCCATCTGGGCCTGGCTGCCAGGGACAGGTGCCAAATGTGCCAGGGGAGGATAGGCACAGTGGGAGAAGAACAGAGCCTCCACTCCCCACAGATAATTCTGAGAGGCAGGGAGAGCATGGCATTCCCTGGGCTGGGCTCAGGGTTGGGTGGGGTCGCTGGGGGAAGTGCCAGGAACAGGTTCTATGGCCTCTGCTCAGCTGGGGCCAAGGCTGGCCACAGTCGGGCCCACAGGCACGTGCTTCCCACTCCTGTGCCCCCCAGTCACCCCCAGGAGCCATCAGGATTGGCCGCCCTGGCCCAGGGAGGTGGGGCTGTAAGTTCCTCCCAGAGCAGACACATGGGGCAGTCATGTATCCTCCCCTTTATATTGTGCCCCCGTCTCCTCCCCCAGCTCTCAGTGTCAGGAAGCATGAGTTATCTGTGGTTTGCCAGGGGTTTTTTTTTTGGATAGATAGTCAAAGGGGGAAATCCCCAGTTGCCTTTCCATTAATTCCTACTGGCGCATCATTCTCTTTTCTTGAGTTTCCAATGCAACATTACTTGAGCCCAGTTTTGTGTAAATACATGGCTTGAGAAGTACCCTCCCTCGTATGAGGGGTAGCTACAGTTCCACCACACATTATGAGCAGTTTTCTATACACATAGATTCATAACTACAGACTTTATACATATATTGCATGATGACCATCAAGTTCAAAAGCTTTCATAAAAGACATTCTCGACATACTTTTATAGTATAACACAATATGCTATCAGTTGGTTTAATTGCACATTTTTTGGGTATAAATCTTCTGTTCTCCTTTCAGGGTATTTGGACCTTGTCACCCTCGAAACTGAATGTGCCTGTACTTTGTTTCAGTCATGCTTTAGTTACTTCAATGATTTTGAATCATTTGAGATGGCATGTGTTATGTAAATATACAATGTAGCATTAATGCTACTCCACTGTTAAATTCTGATCATTGAAAGGTTAATTCCTATGGGTTCTGCCCCCTCCCCCCCAGGTTAATTAACTTTTTTGGGTAGTCATAAGAACAGCCATGCTGGGTCAGACCATCTATCCCAGTACCCTGTCTTCCAACAGCGGCCAATGCCAGGTGCCCCAGAGGGAATGAATAGAACATTGTTCCCTCCCTTACTGCCCATTCCCATCTTCTGGCAAACAGAGGCTAGGGACACCATCTCTGTCCATCCTGGCTCATAGCAATTGATGGACCTATTCTCCATTAACTTATCTAGTTCTTTTTTGAACCTTGTTATAATCTTGGCCTTCACAACATTCTCTGGCAAGGAGTTCCACAGGTTGACTGTGTGTTTTGTGAAAAGTCGCGTTATATCAGAACACCCAAAGTGTCTGATTGCACAACAGGGAGAGAGTTGTAGGTGGGGATGACAAATTTAACATAAATTTTGGTCCAGATGCAAGAGCACTAGAAAATAATGGACAGCTCATTAATCTATGTGAAGAATCAGAAGAGGTTGATGATCGTGATATTTTAAAAACATGAAAGAAAACTACAGTGCTTAGTTAGAATACCTGGTGTAAACAAAATGGTTATTTGATAAATAAGAATGTATTCAAACTGATTTTGTAAGGACTGTCACCATTTTTAGTGAATTATATAAATGGCTTCACAGTGAGAGGTGCCACTTTAATGTTAATTTTCCCTGAAGCAGCAGGGAAAATGCTGGTTAGGGCTATGATAGTGGATATCTAAATTTAGTATCCAGTTAAATATTGAGTTTATTTGCCCAAAGCCATTATTTATTTTTAGTTCTATAGTTGTGCAAAGACCTTTAAAGATAAATAGAAGCAGTCAAGTTCTGTGCCTTGTGAAGCTTGTAGTGTGTCTGATCCTGCAAACTTTAGGGAACTACCCACAATATGATGATGCTGTTTTAAACTTTAGTGGAATTACTTGTGGAAGTAAGCATTACTCGTAGTTGTAAGTGTTCACAAGATCAGGTCCTGAATTAGACAATGTACCGAGAAAGTTATTGTGTGCTTATTACAAATACAAAACCCATATAGTTTCAGTTTATAACACTAGACAATCTCATTCTAAATTAAAGTTAATCCATGACTTCAATGCTGAAGTTGAGTTTGAGGGTGGAGGAGGGGAGAGAAAAAAACAAGGCCTTCTGTGTTTTCTGGCACAGAACTGCAGCGATGTTCAGAATAATCATTTCCAGTAGTGGTAACTGCACGTTCACCGTCCATGCTAAGTTGTGGGAGCTGCCAGAGAAGCCCGTGCAGATTTAGCTAAGCATGGAAAATGCACACTACCATGCTGAAGCTCAGTGCCTGAGAAAATATTTTTTTTCATATAAAAGTTAAACTCTTCATATCGATTTCAGTAGATTTGGGTAATAAATCAGCTGAGTTTGGTAAAATGAGTTCTGAATATATATATTGTTCAGTTTTAACCAAGCCTTACCACCTTGTGTCATCATTTAAACCTGTGTAAAGGATGCAAAGTGGGTGTAAAACGTTACCAGATCAGAATGATCTCTTTTTACCTCAGTCTGCACAGAAGGAAATATCTGCACAAAGCCAAGATAGCGGGAAAATCAGGCCAAAGATCTGGTTATTGGCTTAGTAGACTGATTCCACCTTCTGTAAATAACCTTTGAATGAATAACAAAAGGATTTGGGGAAGATAATTGTTTGTTGTTCCCCTTTGAGAACTAGATCATAGAAACATTATATATGTTCAAATATACAAATATAGCATTAGTTGTATGTACAGGTCAGTGTGTATCATTTTACTTTTAACTGTTCTGTAAATATGTTTACCCCATTCCTGGTCATAAGAGGGTACATTATCTAGGACTTTGAGCAGACAATTGAAATTTAAGATTCAAGGGTACTATTTCAGCTCCTTCACTGATTCTGTAGGACTCAATTTACCTACGTGGACAATAACATTTAGTCTACCTCACAGGGCTACAAGTATGTTGAGAGGCTTAGCTACATTGAAGTTGGTCAGTGACTTTTGAGATCCATGCAGCCCATCAGGTAATCTGATTCCCACAGCTCCCGTTGGCTGGGAATGGTGAAACACAGCCACTGGGAGCTGCGGAGGGCCGTGCCTGAGGACAGTCAACATCAGCGAAATGTCTCATGGCTCACAATCAGATTTCCCTAATGGGCCATCTCTGGCCCACAGGCCACAGGTTGCCCACCATTGTCCTAGAGCTTTATGGCCCAGGTCCCACTGGGTACAGCAGGACAAGGAAATGGGGTACATCAGAGGAGCTAGCTGGCTCTGAGATACATAATGGGAGACAGTGGATTGTTTTAAATTATGCCAGTTTGGTCAAGTCCTAGCATTCCCTGCTCTAGAGCCAGTCAGGATTGATGGTATGTAATCAGGCTTCATTGGCTGTAGCCAACTGAGGACCCCGCCATTTAAGGGGAATTCTCAGCTGGTGAAATCTGGCCAATTTCCTTCCCCCATGTGCTGTCAGAGCTGCGCAGAGGCAGGAGACAACCAGACAATCCAGTTGTATAAGTGCAAGATACCATTCCACCATATCATTAAGATAGTGAGAGAAAGGAAAAAAGAATGACTGGAAAATTCAGTAACAGTGAGTGTTGTCTTGCTATGCCAGAACACTTCCAGACTAAATTGGAAGAGTTAGTGAAGACCTGCCAAGAATGGCATTGGGAGAAAAATATTGTCAGGTGAGGAAATAAAAACTCTTCAGCATGGTTCCTCTGTTGGGGACTTCCTGGCAGTTGGCAAAGTGTAGTGGACAAGTAATGAGAAACAACAACAACAAGTGCCAGCCATCTGGACTTAAGCCCAGGCTGCTAGTGATGTTGTGGAACAAAACAGACTCTCAAGTGAGGAAGTCTCTTTGTCTCCCTAGAGAGTTTAGAAAGCCTGAAAACTAAGGGAGGGAGCATCTGAAAACTGTCTTTGGGGAAACAAGATTTCAGCCCCCAGACTTACTATTATCTGAGTTGCGACTTCCATTTTAGCTAAACAATGTAGTCGATAACCTTACAGTAATATACTGTGAAATAATGTGTGTGCTTTAGTTTTAAATTAAGGGACAGATGGAAGATGAAGGGATAAAAATGTGCACGAGGAATACATAAAACTGCTGGGCCAAATTGTGAAATTAACAGGACTGTTTGTGTGAGTAAATGTTGCAAGATTGAGGTGTTTGCCCTGGCCGAGCTGTCTTAGCTCGGTTGCATCTTAGTTTATTGCATTCTGCTTCCTTAAATCTCCCTGCCATTTTCATTGGGTTCTATAGTTTTCTTCCATTTCTGGCCTATTCCACAGACTAATTCATGTTATTACTGGGGTTTTTTCCCTCTAGTATAATACAGTTTGTATTTATTATTATTATCTATCAGTGTTACATTATGGTGATTTTTTTAAAACAAATAACCTCCCATAGAACTCCTATACTTGTTTTTGACTCGTCTTTAAATTTTCTCAATACTGAAGAGTACTGTTTTCTGGTGGTCAGTGATCATGCTGTCTTGCACTCTGGATGCTTTGCGCTGCTCATTCATACCCTTAAGGATCATGCCAGATGATCCAATAAAACACGAGGATCATTTTCGTCCTATTTTTAGAAAGCAGATCCTTCATACTTCGCTCATTCCTTTTCTTATTTCTTTGTTATGTGTGTCTGATGGTATGGCAATAGCAATTAACATGGTCTATTTGTCTCTTTCCCCCTATAATTACTATGTCCTGTTTGCTTGCACCATTTGGCCTGTAATAATTGTCAGATTCCATAAAATCTTAGCTTCTTCATTCTCTAGAGTCCTTTCAGTTCGGTGGCTGTCATACCACATGGTGTGTTTAAATCTGTACTGGCCACACAGGCTCCAGTGCAGACTCTTGGCAACCATTCTGTGTCTGTTCGTATGTTCTCTCCCAGTCAGGCCCTGCAGATACATAACACATGTTCTACCATCTTTTCCTTTTTTGGAGCACAGTCTGTAGTTCGGGGAGCAGTTCTGTCGGTCAGTTTTTGTTTTGATCATAGGGCATAAGGCCTGCTCTTGTGCATTCATTATGAGTCTGTCTTTTGAGATATCCTACTACAAGCCATGAGTTTGTTAATCTTCAATCAGTAATGAATCTGATCTCTCTCCACCAGTGTCTTTGCACTGATTTTTATGTAAATGTTTGATGTCTTTCTTGGATGATTTCCTTTCTTTTATGGTTTCTTTGGTTGGGATGCACACTTGGCCATCACTTGTTATCTTAACCAGATGATTTTTCATGCAGGCTGACTCCTAATATATTTTGATGTTATTCTTCATTGTCAATTGCTTCCTGTATGCATAGAAGACATTTTCCTCCATAGCATCTTTGGATGTACATCCTGTCCACATTTTGAATGATATTCATTACTCTATGTATCTCCAGGAACTTTCTTGTTTGGATGACAGTTTGCTTCTTCTCTTCTTTATTCCACTTGAGCACTTTAGCAGTGTACTGCACTATTGGTATCACCCACATAGTAATGGCTCAGATCATATTCTTGGAGTTGAATTTTGTGCTTAAAGTAATTCCTTAATATTCTTTCCTCACTTTTTCTTTGACTTTCTTATGTTGTAACTCTGACAGTTCCCTGACTCCAAGGTATTTGTAGGAGCCACACTGATAGAGATCTTGGATAATACCTTTGTTAACTTGTATTCCATCTGTCTGTAACAGTTTTCGCCTCTTTATGGGCACTGACACACATGTAGGTTAAGCCAACCTGTAGCTTTATATCTTCACCATACTTTTCTACACATATCAATCTTTATATCTCTTGTGACCAACCATATAGTTGCAGGTCATCCATGTATAACAAATGATTAACCAGTTGCTGCTGTTTGCTGATATGATAACAACACTTTATCTCACAAAGCATCATCTCAGTGGTAACATTGCTACTATAAACACCCATGTTAATAAGAAATCCCCTTGAAAGATTCCTCTTTTAGTTTGGACCTCATCAATGAGTCCCTTCCAGCAAGAGTCAAATGTTCCAGTTAAATTTAGATTGCTGCAGATAAAAAATGATCTTTGGATGAACATTGTGTATTTTCAGTCTCTCTCTCATACAACAAAATATGAGATGCTGTCATATGCTTTTTGGCAACTATCCACACCATCTTTTTATTATTTTTATTTTTGCTTTGCATATTCGGTGATCCTCCTGCTCAGCTTGAGGTGGCCTTTTATCCTTATCATGCTTACTGTGCAGCCTTTTGGTTCAGGAGGCAGCAATCCATTGAGAACTAGCACTTTCCAGATCATCTTTGCCAGAATTGCCATCATAAGTTGCCACATAGTTGGTAAACATGTTATCAGTCAATAATTCATAGGGTCCCTGTGTCCCTTCCTTTTTATGAGAATTGTTTTCCTTGTCACCATGAACATCCATTTTTCAGACATTTATTAAATTGTTCAAGTAAGCAATCCTTGAAAGATGCTCGCTGTTTCAGGCAGGTATTCATGCATCCCACCTGGTCTGGGTGCTTTCCAATTTTTCATTCCTCTCAGTACCTCAACTATTTCTCTCTTTAATGATACTGTGTATTCTTGTTGTGTGGTTTTTACAATTTTCTCTCAAATTCTAATCCAGTCCACTGTCTGGTTATGTTGCACATCATCAGACCAGATTTCCTTCCAGTAGAGCAATAACTCTTCCACGTTACATCTAATATAGTGAATGCCAGAGGAAAAAGGTAGGATGAGAGGTTAAAATAGGGAAAGAACAATTTAAAAATTACTTAGACGAGTTAGATGTCTTCAAGTCAGGAAGGCCTGATGAAATATATGGTAGAATACTCAAGGAGCTGGCTGAGGAGATATCTGAGCCATTGCCGATTATCTCTGAAAAGTCTAGAATCTCTCCTGTCTTCCATGAGGACTAGAAAAGGGCACATATAGTGCCAATCTATAAAATGGGAAATAAGGACAGCCCAGGAAATTACAAACCCTTTATCTTAACTTCAGTACCCAGAAAGATAATGGAGCAAATAATTAAGCAATCAATTTGCAAACACCTAGAAGAAAATAAGGTGATAAATAATAGTCAGCATGGATTTGTCATGAACAAATCATGTCAAATCAACCTAATAGCTTTCTTTCACAGGGCAACAAGCCCTGTGGATGTGGGGAAGTGGTAGATGGGTATATCTTTACTTTAGTAAGGCTTTTGATACAGTCTTGCATGACTTTCTCATAAATAAAGAAGGGAAATACAACCTAGATGGAGCTACTATAAGGTGAGTGCATAATTTGTTGGCAAATTGTTCCCAGAGAGTAGTTATCAGTGGTTCAGTCATGCTAGAAGGGCATATTAAGTGGGGTCCGGCAGGGACCAGTTTTGGGTAGGGTTCTGTTCAATAGCTTCATCGATGACTTAGATAATAGCATTGAGAGTACATTTATAAAGTTTGCGGATGATACCAAGCTGGGAGGAGTTGCCAGTGCTTTAGAGGATAGGATTAAAATTCAATATGATCTGGATAAACTGGAGAAATGGTCTGAGGTAAACACGATTTAAAATATTTAAAAATTCACCAAGGACAAATGCAAAGTATTCCATTTAAGAAGGAACAAGCAGTATATGTGCAATATACAAAATGGGAAATAACTGCTTAGAAAGGAGGACTCTGGAAAGGGATCTGGGGGTCATAGTGAATCACAAGCTAAATATGAGTCAACAGCGTAACACTGCTGCAAAACAACCAAACATCATTCTGGGATATTTAGCAAGAGTGTTGTAAGCAAGACACAAGAAGTAATTCTTCCATTCTGCTCTGCACTGATTAAGCCTCAATTGGATTATTGTGTCCAGTTCTGGGTGCTACATTTCAGGAAGATGTGGACAAATTGGAGAAAGTCCAGAGAAGAGCAACAAAAAATGATTAAATGTCTAGAAAACATGACCTAAGAGGGAAGATTGAAAAAAATTGGTTTGTTTAGTCTGGAGAAGAGAAGACTGAGAGGGGACATGATAACAGTTTTCAAGTACATAAAACGTGGTTACAAGAAGGAGGGAGAAAAATTGGTCCCCTCAACCTCTCAGGATAGCACAAAAAGCAGTGGGCTTAAATTGCAGCAAGGGCAATGTAGGTTGGGCATTAGAAAAAATTTCTTAACTGTCAGGTCGTTAAGCACTGGTATAAATTGCCAAGGGAGGTTGTGGAATCTTATCACTGGAGATTTTTAAGAGCAAGATAGACAAAAGATCTGTCAGGAATGGCCTAGATAATACTTAGTCCTGCCAGGAGTGCAGGAGACTGGATTAGATGACCTCTCAGGGTCCCTTCCAGTCCTATTATTCTATAATTAAAATATTTATTGACTCTGTGCTTTTTCCTATTCTGTTTTTAATGTTGATCTGATCAAAGAATCTCTTGAGGTCTCTCTTAATTCTGTCAGCTCATTATTATTATTTTTAAAATGCTTAAATTCTACGGGCAAACTTCACAGCCATGAACTGATGCTCTGTCTCTTTCTGGCAACACAAGCCACTGAACACAGAGTAAACACTTTAAAAATTATAGCATGAAAATGAAAGGTCTTGAATCACAATGGCTTGTTGCATCATTTAAAGGGCTTCTTCAAGGTTTTTAGATCCGTGCTAATTAATATTGGAAAGTGGCATTAGAAGTAAAGCATTCTGTTTAATTATGGATGAGAGTGCTCCTTTTAAGTGCACCTTCTGATGAAATGAAGAGATCATTATTACCATTATTGTTATTATTTTATACACTCTCCATTAATGCACTTATCCCCTCCTCCCCCCAAACATCAGGCCACATTTCAACAAGACGTCCATTGCTTTCCCACATTCTCTTTTAATTATTGCATTCTCTCTTCACTAATCCAGGGGGTTACACTGGGACCTAGCGCCGTCTCACAGGAGTTGGAAGTATTGTGCTGCTGCTTTTTACTGAATCATTTCTAGAAGCTTGGTGCAAACTGAAACAGATCACTCAGGGAGAAAGATCTTTGAGAGGCTGTTTTGCTTCTTGGGCAGCATATGAAGCCAGGATGTCAGGTTTCCTGTTCTCATACCGTTGTCCTCACTGTTTTAGGTTGATTTTGGAGCCACCTGCTGTATCATTTCACTTTATTCTAAATTTGTTGTTTTGCATTAAAATGGGACTGATTTCTATGGCAGCTGATCAGTGTTCATCTTGGGCTTGATGATTGTCACTGTGCTGCACACCATGGCTAATTGAAACTTTATAGCAGCAGCAGGGATAGAACTAATAGAGTCAAAGATTTTGAAGACCAGCAGGGAATCATTAAATCATAGAGTCTAACCTTCTATGTAACACAGTCCATAGAATTTTCCCTGTTAACTTTGTATTGAGCCCAATAACTTGTTTTTCACTACAATATATCTTCCAGAAAGACATCCAGTTATGATTCAAAGACTCTAAGAGATGGAAAATTTGCCACTTCCCTTGGTAGTTTGTTCCAGTGGTTAATCACACCTTCACTGTTAAAATTTTGTGCTTTCTTTCTAACTTGAATTCACCTGGTTTTAATTTCCAGCAAATTGGTTATTGTTATGCATTTCTCTGCTACGTTAAACTCACATCCTCATTTTCCAAAAGTACAAGATCCTTCCACTTGAACTGAAGGAGAATCTCGGTATTCTTAGCAGTATAAAACCTATGCCACACAGTTGAGCAGGTCTAATTGCATCCAGTAACATACATAGTAGCCAGTGCCTCACATTGTAGTACTGGATTCCACCCATAACTAAACTTGTCAAGTGTGGCACTGGGTGGGTAGGAATTGGAATTGTAAAGGAACCACCTGCTTTCCTAACTTCATTTGCAAGTGTCACAGACCTGCACTAATAGACTGTGCTACATTCACACATTGTGACATGACATCATGGCATAATAATGCTGTGTTACATCATGATGACACTATGTAATGAAGTAATGATACCCTGTACCCTGATGGCATGACCCATCGTCAGTCCTGTGCTTTGCAGAGTCGTTAGCCTGAAATCTCCTGAAAGGTGGGGTCACTGATTTGAACAGGATTCCTCTCCCCCTTCCAGCAGTTTCACACTGGCATAATGGTGGTTGTCAGCAGATTTACTGTCTGCTAGGACCTGAATCTGAGAATTAATAATTTCATTTGTCACAAAGAGAGATGGGGCTGAGCTGCAAAGTTTAGATCAAGAGTGGACCTTTACCAGCATTTGAAGTGCATTGTGTGTTCAGATCCTGAGTTTTGGGTCAGCTCACTATGGCACTGGGAAGTTAGATGTAGTCCAGAATTCAGATTCCTCTCCTACCCCCTTTATACACACTTACTGGGCTTCCTTTTTCATGGCAAAAATCCCTTTGGCTGGAAAGAGCCTCTACTGGAACCCTGGTGTGAACTGGTAGAAGTGGTCACCAGGCATGGGTAGGTCACAGCTGAGGATCCCAAATTCAGGGAAGACCACTGAGAAATGGGGCAAATTCACCCCAAACTGGTGGTTATTTTATCATTAGATCAATGGTTCTCAGACAGGGGTCATGTAACTCTGAGGGCACACAGAGATCTTCCAGGGGGTACATCAACTTATTTAAATATTTGCCTAGTTTTACAACAGGAAACCAAAAAAAAAGGCACTAGTGAATTCAGTACAAACTGAAATTTCAGACAGTGACTTGTTTATACTGCTGTTTATACACTATACACTGAGATGTAAATTCAATATTTATATCCCAATTGATTTATTGGGTAGTAAAAATGAGAAAGTAAGCAATTTTTCAGTAGTAGTGTGATGTGACACTTTTGTATTTTTATGTCTGATTTTGTAAGCAAGTAGTGGAAGTGAGGTGAAACTTGGGGATACATAAGACAAATCAGACTCCTGAAAGGGGTACAGTAGTCTGAAAGGTTAGAGTGACTGCATTAGATTATACCAAGCCAGTAACAAAAGTAACTTCTGTCTCACTACACTGGATAACAAGAAGTCAAAAATAGTCTCCTTAGACATTCTACCCTGGGCTCACCACCCAGACACGAGACTTTACGGTGAGTGGTTATTGAAAATCAGTTTAATCAAATACAGGGTCCTTCTAATCCCAAGGAATCAGCCACTTAGCCAGGTCTATATAAAACTCAGATTTTACCCAATAATCAAACTAAAAGTTTAATAATACAAAGAGTTATAAATTGTTAATAGATATATTGTTAATCATATACATACAAGTGATTTTTCAGTGTTCATAGGTCAGGATCATAACAGTGATGGAATAAACTGCTGACTTGCAAAAGTCTCTCTGGTAACTTCCAAAAGATTAGAAGGTCCTCCATGAAGAGTTCAAAATGCTCCTTTTTGTTGTAAACCCACAGTCCAGAAAACCAGGGCAGGAAAGAGGCAAAAATGGAGATTTCAATGGTCTTTTACATCCTCTGCTGTGTGCCTGGAAATTTACTGACTCAAAGCTTGCAGCCCAGGTGCCTGGAAAATTACTGGCCCATCTTGGAGTCCAGAGTCACATGAGCATATTACATGCTTTGATGACTCACAGAGGCAGCCCTTGCCCATATTCTTTCTGAAGCATCAACAGGAAGACTTACTGGGTGAGATGAGTTTCTTCTTACGGCCCATTGTTAGAATGAAGTGTCCTTAATGTGCCATGAACACATAGCTGTCGAGCCTTGATGTCAATCTTATCTGGTGCACGGTTAGCCAGGAATACAACACATGTATAAGATACAAGTCCACGGCCAATATTCATAACTGAAAATACAAAGATGATAGATGGATTTAACCAGGATAATCGTATTTGATAGAGTGTACCTTTTCCATTGACATCTTACATGACATTTGTTGCATGTATAAACAAGATTTGTTGCAACTGTATAACAGTGATAATATCAATGATATAAATGGTCATACTCAATCACACAGCATCATAATAGTTATCAGGGAAGTCTCTCTTCTCAGAGGGAGAACAGAAAGCACTCCCCCATGATCCTCTTGGTCTTGTAGCAAGAAACTGAGCTGGGAAGTTGAGCTCAGATCCTTTGCATGTCAATGCTTTTGCTGCTATTAGACCTGTGTGCTGAGCCCAGAATACTACTTTGAACGTAACAAAAAATAAAAATAAAAAAAATAAAAAGGAAAAAGTCACAAGTATCTCATCAAGACTACTACAACATCAGAGACTACCGTGTGCCATGACAGATGTTCCTGATGAAGAGGAAGAGCAACTTATGAGGGGAAGTATGGTCCACTGGTTAGGGCACCAGCCTGGGTTCAAGTCTATAATGCTAGAAAAAAACACCATTCTGCTTTTCGTTCAGGCGCATAACCTGTCCATCATCAAGGCCCTGTCTAAATCTTGCTGATTCTCTTTGCATAACATCTCTAAAATGCAGCCTCCATCCCAGCAGCTAAAATTCTCATCTAGGCTTTCTTCATCTCACATTGCAATAATTGCAACATCCTTCTCTTTGGACTTGACAAATGCAATACGTGTGCCTCAGCTCCCCATCTGCAAAGTGCTGATAATTACTGGAGTTACCACAAGACCTCTTCTACTTGGTTCCCCAAGAACTCAGTTTGTCTCCAGTCTCACCACTCAGGTTCCTTTACTGAGCATACAGCAAACCTATGCTGAGTTGATCAGACTCAAGTGTAAGAGGTGGGTATAAGGCATACCGCACATCCAAAGTTACATAGAAAGCTCCTTCCTGTATAGATATTTACACATTACAGTCACTATACATTGCATCTCACGTTTTGGGACTGGTGTGGTTCCTTTGTAGGAACCAATCCCTATACAGCAGGGGTATGCCGAAGGCGGCACACGAGCTGATTTTCAGTGGCACTCACATTGTCTGGGTCCTGGCCACCGGTCCAGGGGCTCTGCCTTTTAATTTCATTCTAAATGAAGTTTCTTAAACATTTTAAAAAGCTTATTTACTTTTCATACAATAATTGTTTAGTTCTATATTATAGACTTTCAGAAAGAGACCTTCTAAAAATGTTAAAATGTATCACCGGAACACAAAACCTTAAATGAGAGTGAATAAATGAAGACTCAGCACACCACTTCTGAAAGGTTGCTGACCCCTGCCATACAGCAAGCTGTGTCTATGTATGCACAACTTACTCGTCTTTACGGTCCTGACTTATCTTATCCATTGTTATCTTGTCTATTGTAAATGGTTCCCTGAGTGTTCCCCCTTATCTTAGCTACTGCAGACATTGTTTCTAGCCTGCTGATCCATTTACCTCCCTAATTCTGTCTCCCAAGATATGAGGCCTCACCCAAATCCAATTATTCATGTCAAGCCAGGCCTACAGTAATGACACTTCCTTAGCTCGTGAGCCTGTTGTGAGGATAAATACATTAAAGATTGTGAGGTGTTCACATATTGTTGCTATAGGGCCCATACAAGTACCTAATCTAGATAGCAACTTGGAGATGTTCACTTTTGTATCAAGGCCCCAAATGGGAATATTCCTTTCTGAGAGAGAGAGAGAGAGAGAAAGACAGAGACAGAGAGAGAGAGATGAACTTTGGTAACATCTCCTTGTAGATTTAGCAAAGATGTGAAAAGTTGTGCCATTTTCAGGTAACCCGAACCCAAGATCAATACAAAGCATTTCAGGCAGAAAATGTTAGTGTTTTTATTATAGATATCTGTTAACAAGTCAAATGGAGCTTGCTTAATATTACATTTCCCATTCCATAGTTTTATAGTCTGTGTAGAAATATCCTTTGACAGAAGTGTATTTTATGCAGTACAGTTGCTATGCAGTGATTATGGACTCTTCCTGATATTGCTGGGCTGTGTCTCCGTGGCACTCTCTGGACAGTAGAAGAGAAAAAGCAGTAATAACAGTATGTCACAAGACACACTGAACTGTGATCCTCACAGACAGTTTAAGTGACTCTGTTCCCTCTCCTGCCTAAAATATCTTTTTTTTTTCATTCAGAGGGCCATATTCTCTATCGTGATATAGCCTCTTTATTCCACTCTGGTGGCCTTAAAGGGCTAAGTCAATGATTGGAAATGGCCTTCATGGAATACCTGAATGTTGGGCAGTAGACAGCTACCAGAATAGTTCTTATGTCTCAAGTGTACTGAGTGTTCTGAGAGCAAGACAGGGGAGGGAGCGGGCATTGCCAGGATGGTGGATGCTCTAGCTATTCTCACTAGCAAAACAATTCCTGGGGGCTGTTGCAGCCAAGGATAAGTTAGAACAGATTCAGGGCTGCTTGGTTGAACGGAGAATCAGGCTCATTGTATTTTAGTGAAAGGCCTAATAAAAATACTGTGATTTTTTTAAAGTTCTTTTCACCCAAAGATCTCAAAATGGTTTACAAGCCATAGCTAAGCTGCCAAAGGCCTCTGTAACATACATAAATATTGGACCTGAGGAAAAAAATTCCCCTGTGGGAAATTCCAATATTTCAACATTTGTTTTCACCACAAATCCTGAACTGAAACAGCAAAATTTTTCTCAAAACAAAGTTTCCAAAAATTGTGATTTGGAAATGTTCAAAAATGTTACAACAAAATGTTTAATCAAAATAAAAGACTTCAACATTCCCAAATTGAAATGTTTCATTTCATTTTTTTAAAATGACCTGGAATGTTTCTTTGAGTTAGCCCAACATTAATCTGCATTTTCACATGGTGGTACATTGCCTTGTGGGAATGGCAATGTGGTTGCCTAATGACTCCATTCTCCCTACCTGGAATACATTTCCCATCATCCATCTGAAGTCATAGCTCACATGGTACACCATGCTACTTTGTCAGAAAGAAGACTGTTGCATCATGGGAAACATAGTACAGTCAAGGAGCCTAGCCCACAGGAAAATGGAGGCCCAAACTACAACTGCCATGAGACAATTTGAAGTTAAGTATTTTAGGTCAATTCAATAATCCAAAATATTTCAATTTGAGTCAAACCCACCTGAAACAAAATATTTCATTTTGATTTTCAGTGTGTGAGGGGTGGGGTCTAAAAATTTCTGCAAAACTGAAATTTTCCCACCAAAATTCTGATTTTACAGAAAATGCATTTGCTGTCCAGAAAGCATTCCAACAGAAAATTCCCTACCAGTTTTAAAATAATGTTGTATCTGCTTTATGGATGGCTGAACCATGACTGTGGGTGAGATATTGATTTTACTTACACTGGTGTAACGCAGAAGTAACATCAGTGTAGAATTGGTGTAAATTAGCTTCTGTTTGGGCCTAATTCCAATATAAACAATTTGCTTAAAGTTCCATTGGAAGCCAGTGGCTCCTGTGTAAAGAACACATCCTCCTTTCATGCTAAAGCCTCTTTTCTTTTCCCAGGGTAGGTTTCTAATTGGTGTAGGGAGATGTGTCATAAACCAGCACCAGCAACAAAAGAGCAAACATTCCTACTCACCATTAGGGATGGCAGAAGAGTAGTGGCAACATATTGCCTACTAAGCAAATAAAAGGTGACACAATAAAATTTGGAGAACCTAAAAACAATCAGTATAAAACATATGAAAGTAGCCATAATTGTCAATTAACCAGCAGTGACCGAAAAGTGAAATTTATCATCATGAATAAAGGATGGTATATTTTTCCTTGCAGTGATATTTAAGGGCTTAAAAGCATCACAGAGAAGCATGCAGGATTTAAAAAATATATCGTAATTGTTTGTTTTAAAACTGCATTAGATTAAGTGTTTTACATTTCATAATTCCCAGCAATGCCAATTGCAATTAAAAGGCAGCTTTCATTTTCTTTTCTTTTGTTTGTGTGTTTAAGATTCTTCACCAAACTAACATAAACATGCAGACTTTTTTTCTTTAGGAGCTCAAGTCTGCAATGTAGATCTGCTAGCTCAGAGCCAATACAGAGATGGATACATCAAACTTACTTCTATGAATGATCCATACTCCTGTGGCTCATCTCATAAGAATTGTCTATATGTCACAGTTCAGGGCAATTGCCCCTGTTTCCCCACTGTGTGACCCAATGAGGGCACCTGCTCCAGGGTCTTCAGCAGTTTCCTTTCTTGGGTAAAGACCCGTGATGCTCTCCCTCCTGCCTGGGTTTTTTGTCCGGGCTGTTCTGAATTCCTCAGCAAGTCTGACTGTTATAAACAGTGTAATTGTCCATAGGTATCAGTTATCACAGGGCCCTTTCTAAGCAAGCAAATTTCTTAAGGTGAAAGCATTAGAGAAAACATATTAAAACAGTAAAAGAACATACATGCATGCTAATAAGCTTAACAGAGATCACCCCAAGTCCAACAAGGGTCCTGGCAGGTAAATAGTCCTTCAGACCTTACACAGGATTTCCTGACATCACAAATTCAAAACAGCTAATAGCTCAGAAGAAGCACACCCAGGAATCGGTGAGTCACTCCTTTATACAGTTTGGGTCCATACAGCTCATGCCCTTTGCTCCCCTCCCAGAAAAATTACATCTAATCTCACTATAAATAAACATATATTGCATTTTAATACAACAGACTCCTAAGATACTCAGACTTAATTCAGCAGCTTTTAACTTAACACAGTCAGGTTTGTCCAGGATGCTGCAGGACAAGGAATATACATTAGGAAAAGTATCAGCTGCTAAAAGTGTGAGTCAGCAGTGTGTGGAGCAAAACCAATGAAGAACATGGTTTAACTGCACAAGTAGCCAAGGACAACCCATGTTTAGCACCATTCCAGAATATGTAGTTCTACTCTGTTCTGAACTGAACAGTTTATTCTTGTAAACTCTTGTGATTAAACGGTGCGCTGTCTAGCTTCTCCCTGTGTCCTCATTTATGTAAGGCATATACACAGATTCCAAATCATAGAAGCTGCTGCCCTGAAAGCTAGAAGTGGAAAAGTTCCTTCACAACTTTGTTTTTGCTCAAGTAGATCGGGAGAGTAGGACGATCTACTTCATTATCTTTAGGATTGTAGAATTTTCCAGATTTTGCAGACATGCTCTTTTGTATATAAAAAAAATCTTTATTACCATCTCAAACAATAATGTTTTTAGCATTTTCTCAATCCCCACTACTAATCAAGTCGATGGCAATTTTTGCCTTTTTAGCATTGTGCTGAAGATGAGCATGTTTATTATGTTCTGATTGACATTTTAATGTGTTATATGGATGTTGGTGTTTTAGATGGTGTACGTTTTGTTTTGGTAGGTGCAAAAGAAATATGGCATGTGCAATTTAGTAAAATGTATTTGATTGATTGGTCCAGCTGCTCCCTTTGTTAGCAAAAGATGCTTTTCCTAATGTAGACAAGGCCATTCACTTTAGTTGCACTACATGAGTGAGGAGTAGGAGCAGATTATTAAATTGCAACATTTTCTTCTGCAATTAGAACCTGACCACAAATCTTTTCAAGTCAGCAGGGGGTGTACCCCTCTGGCTACAATCACTTTAGGTGAGGCCCTCAGTCTAACTAGATATAATCAGATGTGAATTCATTGGGAGGAGAAAGGATTTAACATATGTATTTCCTTGGGCATTCAATTTTACCTTTACCAAAACTGTTGTAATATTCATATAAAAGAAAATATAATTTATAGCTTTGAGGTCTTCAAAAGAGTATCATTCCACACTGAAGCCTTTTATTTTTTCATCTCAGCTTACTTCAAGGTTCACAAGCAGTTAAAGCAACCCTTGTCCTTTTTAAGCAACCTCTTTTTACCAGTTATACACGCTGCTACTTTGACCTTATTTGCCGATGGCATAATCCGTCTTATAACCCTACATAAATACACCACATCAATAACTTTTTCTCAAGGCTATTTTCCCCTGAACCATACAAGAGTAAATTGGTTATTTCTCTTTTCAGTGGTGCAGCAGAGACCATTATAACCTTCCTTGTATGACTCTAATGCAAAACAGGCTTGTAGCCATCTGCTTTTTTTAAGACAGAGGAAGGTGGTAAACTGAAACAGAGATGATTTTTTTCTTTTTTTAAATCTACATTTGAACATGATCTTTTCTACCCTTCTTCCATTTCCACAGAGGAATCGTTTCCAAACTAATGTTGGAAAGAACAATTAACGTTAAATGTTAATTTTCAAAAAGTCCCCCCTTTGTTTCACGTCAGGTTTCCAGATTACTCTGAGATACAGTTCAGGCTTGTGGGGAAAGACATCGGAAACAAGGATCTGCAGAGAGAAGCAAGTTTGAGAAGCCCTTATTAAATTATATTACAGTGTTCTACAGGAATATTCTAAACCACTGCAGCTTAATGACTCCAGCCTTCACTTTGTATCCTGTACATTTTGGGTGCTTAAACTGGATGAGATTCTAAACCACTTACTCATAGTGGGCCAAATCATGACCAGTGGCATGCACTCTCCAGAGGAGTAAAAGTGTGTAATGTAACCTCTTTCTCTCCTGCCTGAGCTATCTTTATCACAGCTCAGTGAATGGGTGGGAGGAGGGCCAGTCCTAGGTGTTTTGTCAGCCAGGGCAGAAAATATTTTCAGTACCCGCTCAGCATGGCCAAGGAGAAGAAGAAAAATCTGGCTAAGCAAGGCTGGTCATCGGTGAGAGAGCAGCCTCCATAGGGCAATGATTTCTGCTTCCACACAGATGTATCGGTGGCCAAAGGTTAATTCCAACTCCTCAGTCACCCCAGCATGATGGCAGAAACAGCTGAGCCAGAGTAGGGAGAAAGTATAATCTGTGCCAGGTAAAAGACTGGTGCATCTTACTTCTGTAAGGCTACGTCTACGCTACAGCCTATGTTGGCAAAACTTAGGTCACTCAGGGGTGTGACTGTTTCACTCCCTGGGTGACATAAGTTATGCTGACATAAGCACTCATGTGCACAGAGCTGTGTCAACAGAAGAGTTTCTCCCACTGGCATAGTTTCTGCTGCTCTCAGAGATGGTTTTATTAGCAGATGAACTCTCTCCCATTTGTACAGAGGGTCTTCAACAGATGCTCTGCATCAATACAGCTATGTCGCTGCAGTACGGTACGTATAGACATTGGCTCTTGCTCTAAGAGTATCAGGGACTAAATGGTTTGTTCCTCTGAGTTACAGCACTGTTCTCAGTCTGCTCTAGGAGCACTGTAACTATGCACTGCCCCTTTCTTAGTGCATATAGCAACTCCAGAGTCTCTATGGAACAAACTATAACAGTGTGAGTTGGGCATCAGGATCTGGCAGTGATTAAATCTCTGACCCTCTTGAAGCAGTTATATGGGGAAAAAAATAGGTGAATGCATACTAAACTAAGGATTGTCATAGTGCACACAAACAGGGGGGTAGAACTAAGTTGCTTCAATCAACCTTAATTCTGGCATTTCCTAGAATTGGAGCAATTCACTTTGCTTAAAGTGTGTAACAAGTTTGTCGTCTGATACGTGTGCACACACAATATCTGTTGCAAGCACTCAGAAATTAGAAAATGCCCTAATTATAGTTTACCATTCAATCATAAATCTGCCCCCCTTGGGCATCCAATTTATGAACCAAATGAAAGAGGGGTCCTGTGTTTAAAAAAACAAACAAATACCCTAGTATGTGATCCCGTATCTAAAAGTTGTATCATGCTTGCCTACATGCACAAGGGGGCAGAATCAAGGTTGCTTGAGCAGTTGTAAATGTGGCATTTCCTAACTCTCAAGTGCTTGACCACGCAAGGGTGACCAGATAGCAAGTGTGAAAAATCAGACAGGGGTGGGTGTGAAAAATCGGGACAGGGGGCGGAGGTAATAGGAGCCCATATTAAAAAAATCTCCAAATATCGGGACTGTCCCTATAAAATCAGCACATCTGGTCACTCTAGACCACACAAACTAAATTATGTTTTTAGCATGCAGGTAAAAAGAAAAATATATTACCGTAAATTACTTTTATGTATCATCGTCAGGATTTGAACCCTGAAGAACAGACTTTTATCATTTGAGCTACAGGATTTGGTGCAACAGCTTGGAGCAGGAGAAAATTGTTGTCTAGGGAATAGGTCACTAGGGCAAGTGCCAGTGTAACACCGACAGACCCCAGTCATTGGTCAGCAGGATTGAACCTGGGATCTCTGAAGCTTAGCGCATGCGAGTCTACCACATGAGCGAATAGCCAATTGGCTATTAGCTAAGGTTGTACAGAAGACTCATTTTATCTCTCTCTAAGTCAAGGGTAGGCAAACTTTTTGGCCCGAGGACCACATCAGGGTTGCCAGATTGTAGGGAGGGGTAGGTAGAGAAAGCTGTGCCTCTCCAAACAGCCTGGCCCCCACCCCTTATCCAACCCCATCTCTTGTCCCCCTCAGAATCCCGGACCATCCAACCCACCCTGCTTCTTGTCCCCTGATACCCCCCCTGTGACCTCTGATCCTAACTGCCCCCCAAGGACCTCACCCCCTACCCAAGCCCCCCTGCTCCTTGTCCCCTGACTACCCGAATCCCTATCCACAACCCTGCCCTCCGACAGACCCCTGAGACTCCCATGCTCTATCCAACCCCCCATTCCCTATCCCCTGACCGCCCCCCCCAAAACCTCCACCCCATCCAACTGTCCCCTGCTCCCTGACTGCCACCCTGAGAATCCCTGACCCTTATCCAACGCCCCCCACCCGCCCAGTCCCAGGCTCCCTTACCATGCTGCTCAGGGCCTCAAAGAAGGCAATGTGCCATTGGGATGGAGTCACAAGGAGCACAGTCCAGTTCTCTACGCACCTCTTTTGGCGAGGCTATCAGCTCTTGGGACACCCAGTGCAGTCTGTGCTACCAGCCCTTTAGAATATTACTGTTCAGTTCTATACTTGATGTGACCAGATCATTCACCAGGAACACAAGCAAGAAAAGGGAAATGGTGATTTTTCAAAACTTTATCTTTGCCATACCCGAACAGGATTTTAAGGGAACAAAGAAGAGGTATTTCTCTAGTCTCAGGACTTTCCCCCTTTGGAGCTGCTCTAAAGAAAGATCACACAAATCTACCTTTTATAATGGAAATTGCTAGGCAACCTAAATATAGGGATACCTATAATTATAGTGTGTGCGTATGTGTGTCTGTCTCTGTGTAAAAATCATGTAGTAAATTCATACAGTTCAGATTTACATCTTCTTTGTTACAAGGCATGAGGTTATAAAAAGGTCTGTTACATTTCAAAATATCTCTTGTTTATCTACTGCTTGACAGCTAAGATTTAGAGTTGATTGTATAAAAATGCTAGGTTTTGAATAAATATTGAAATGATCCCTACAGACACAGACAAATGTATGAATGTTCCTGTAAGCTTCCTCTTGTTCATTTTTTGTTTTAAAAAAATTATTTGTATAAAATACATTTGAAAATAATGTATGGAATTAATATCAAAGCACAGAAAAAATACTCAACAAAAAGCAGACTTTACAAGTTATGTAGTTTAATATAAGATCTCAAATGTCATGTTTAAGAGAAAAAGGTTTCAGTAACATGTCTTTATAAGAGAACATTAATTGAGGCCAAATTACTTTCATAATCCCAAAGACTTGCATATTGCATCCATATTCCTACCATAATAGCGGACCATAATAAATGTTAACATTGAAGGAATACCGGAGATACAAAATGATTTAGTAATGACTTGGCCAAATTCTTACACAGTTGCCTTTTGCTCCTCTGCAGTTTCAGTTAAAAGGAATACTTAGTTCTATTACTTCCTTCACATCTTGTGCCATCATGAGTTATCTAGAAGAACATTCAATTAGCCTGGTACCAAGCAAACTGCAAGGTTTAGAAACTGTGAATTGGGTCATTTGCGTAAGAAGCAAGGCTTGTCTTTAATCTGAACACATCTTGATTCTCTGTTACAGTAAATGCTTTCAGTATTTCTGGTGTTTTTTCTCTATTGAAATTCCTCTTTAAAGAATCCAGTTTTGGGCCCCCCACTTCAGAAAGGGTGTGAACAAATTGGAGAGAGTCCAATGGAGGGGAATGGAAATGAAAAGGGGGCTGGAGCACATGGCTTACAAGGAGAGGCTGAGGGAACTGGACTTGTTTAGTCTGCAGAAGAGAAGAATGTGGGGGGCAGATTTGATAGCAGCCTTCAACTATCTGACGAGGGGTTCCAAAGAGGATGGAGCTTGCCTGTTCTCAGTGGTGGCAGATGAAAGGACAAGTAGTAATGGTCTCAAGCTGCAGTGGGGGAAGTCTAGGCTGGATATTAGGAAACACTATTTCACTAGGAGGGTGGTAAAGCACTGGAATGGGTTACCTAGGGAGATGATGGAATCTCGATCCTTGGAGGGTTGTAAGACCCAACTTGACAAAGCCTTGCGTGGGATGACTTAGTTGGGGTTGGTCTTGCTTTGAGGGTTGGACTAGATGACCTCCTGCTTTGAGGGTTGGACTAGATGACCTCCTGAGACAGCCATGCCAAACCTGCAAAAAGAAAAGAAAAGAAAAGAAAAAAAAACAGAAATTGAGCTTGTTTTTGGCTTAATTGGCTTGTGAATTGCTTGCTGGTAGTTTTTGGCATGTAGCTTGTTTGGCTTGTAGCTTGTTTCTTGTTTGGCTTCTAACTTGTTGCTTGTTTTTTCGATCGGCTCGTGGCACAAGGGGCAAGTATGGGAGAGAGTCAGAGTGCACAGTGGGCCCACCACAATCCCAGACTGCAAGCTGTGGGGGTCTAGTCATAGAGTGTTGGGGTTCTTAGGGATTGGCTCATTCTGAAATGTGAATAGCTTGGTTTTGGCTTATGGCGAAAGTTGCCGGCTGTGTGACCTGAGGTCTTTTCTAAGCCTAATCTTCTATGATTCTATAATTCAGTACAGGAAGAGTCCAACAACATGCTACATAGAATTGCTAGTGTGTGTATGTGCAACCAGTTACAATGTGTGAGTGACCAGGACATGGGCAGTCCTGCCCTGTAGTTAGAGCAGGAGTCAGAAATTGGAGCCAAGGATCAGAACTGTAGTCCAGGGTCAGAGACAAAGTCAGGAATCTGAGCCAGAGGCCAGGTGCCAGAACTAAGGGTCAGAAGTCAGGAATCGGAGACGAGGATCAGGACTGGGTTTTACCTGGAGTGAGGGAAGACTGGGTCCAAGGCAGGCACAGGAGATAACACAGCTGTGGGCAGATGCTTTGAGCAGCCACTGAACTGCTGCTGATTGTTATTTTTTATGGTGAAGCAGACTCCTTTATTGAGTTTATAAACCCACTTTCTGTATTCCTTGTACATTCATGCCACTACACTCTTACCCTGCTCTGCTTTCGTAAGGCAATGTAGCAGAGCCTTTTTCATGTTATCCCACTTTCCTAATACTCTCCCTAAACCTCTCATCTCATTGTTCAGTCTGTCTCCTGAAAGCAAATAAGCTCTTCGTAAACAGTCTGTCTTTCCTGGGAACACTCTCATAGCCGGTGATCAACTTTTTCTTTAACCTCTCATACGTTACACAACCCATCTCTGTGTCTACTCACTAAATATAAATTGTTATTATAAGCAATGGCCAGTTAACATTCTAAATATGAGCACTTCATTGATCCTCACAGAACCTTGAAGTATCACATTATCTTCAATGTTGGGGCGTGCATCATTGAATGTACTTTTTCTATTTTCCTTGGCTCACATTTCTTGCCATTCCCTTTTTTAATCCTTTTTTTAACTAAACTTTTTAATTCCTGCCCACTCAAAGGAATTTTTATATCAATTTCTTCATTTTAGAGCATTTTTTACGTTCTTATCTGCCATTTTATTGACAAATATCTCAACATGTGCTGGAATCCATCCTAGTATTATGTTCACACCTGAGCATACTAACCCTGTTGTCAAAAACAATTTGTCATGTCTTAGATTGCTTCTGCTTTCTGATTGCCGATAATCCTGATAGCTAATCCAAAAAGATAACAACTGCCGCAGACCATATGTCCTTTGTCCAGTTTAGTACTAACATTATTCCCACCAATTCAGCTGTCATGGTGGCTACAAAATTAGATATTCTTTTTGATTTCTTATCTCCCATCTCAGGGATGCAAAAGGTTGTCCCTACACTGCCAGATTTTTAATTTTTAGACGTGTCAGTATGTAGTTGGAAGTGGTGACTCCATTTACCACATAGTAACTCAAAATTTATCCATCATAGAGGATGACTTTTTCCCTATGTTTTATTATAAAATCCTAAATCCATAGCCAGAGAGATGATTTTCCAGGTATAATTTACTGTCCTATAACTAGAGATTTTAATCTCTTCTAGTCCTCCCTTTTTACTTAACTCTTTTACCCACATTTTAACCCTAATAGCATGAGGGAGTTTATTGTGTCAGGCTACATTTAGTCCATTTAATTCCCAACATTCCTCGTATATTTGTCTAATACTCTTATCTCCACTATTTCCCTCAAATTTAGCCCAAAAGGTCAGGTCTAACATTTTCATTCTTAAATTAGTAGGCAGTTCTCCAATAGCTACCTGCATTACAACACCTCCGTGTGTAAGAAATGCACCACCTGTGATTTATAGCGCTTGAGCTAGAATTGAATATAATTTTTTGAGACCCAATCCAGATGCAGAACAAACGGCTTGACACCGGTAATCTATAACTGAATTTATTAATGCTCTATATAGCATCATCAGCACTTTCTTAACTGCTCCCCAGCTGATCCCAGCAATACTTTTAAACAGATCAGTCCTACCTTTATTTTTTTTAATACTTTGTATAGGACCCTTCCAAGTTAGTTTATTAACAAACAATTCACCTAGACTTCAAGCTGCTAACTACATGTGCCTGTTCTCCAACCATTACACTGTTCTGTAAATATTTCTAGTGAAGATTATTCCCTTTGTTTTAGTAATTGAACATTTAAATCCCCAAGCATTTCTACTGAACTGCTTCTGCTGTTCTTAAGAGCCTGTCTGCTGCATCTTCCAATGATTCAGGCAGCATAGCCAATCAGGTAGCCTATGACAGGCCAGTGGTGCTCCTTAGTTTGCCCAGAGACTGACTCTCCTGAAGGCCTGGATTCCTTACATGATGCTGCATTTCTGGAGCCTTACTATTCTGCATCTCCTGCTGGAGACGACTTTCCCTGGAGGAATAAATTCCATTGAATTCTCCTGAGTTCCTGAAAAAAAAATGATAAAACACATGCCTCCTATAGACCAGTGGGAATCTGTTGAGCAGGTTTACATCTGTATTACAAATAGACTAAATAAACAGAAAGGAGGCTGATAGCTATTCTTATTCATTTACATTTTCAGAGCTATAAAAAGGAGTTCTGTGTAATCAGGTCCATTGGTGTGCAACAACATATTTTACAGTGAGAGGCTAGAGAAGCTCAGTCTATTTCATTTATCCAAGAGAAGATTATTAAGAGGTGACTTAATTGCAGTCTATATCTGAGGAGATCCTGACAGAAGAGCACTCTTCCCTCTAGCAGGCAAAGGCATAACATGGTCCAATGGGTGGATACTGAAGGTAGACAAATTCAGATTAGAAATAAAGTGCAAATTTAAAACATTTGAGGATAATTAGTTACTGGGACAACTCATGTAGGGACATCATAGATTCTTCATCGCTTGTAGTCTTTAAATGAAACTTGGATGTCTTTCAAAAAGGTGCTGTGAAGGGGTGGGACTCACCACTCTGGCACCTCCTGCCGACTATCATAGGAATTAGTTCTACGCACCAGAGTGCCTTCCTCTGGTGGTACCTCACCACCATCACTTTCATTCCAGGACCCACCACTCCCAGTACTGCATGGTCCTCTTCAGTAACACTGTCCTCCAACTGTGCCACACTCTGTTTCCCCCCTTTCCAGGGGACCTGCAATCTCCACCCAGCCACTACCTCAGTGGCAGTTATAGTCCTTTGTCCTAGGTCCACTAAGCATGTGGCTCCAGCACCCTTTTCTCACCTTACCTCAGGGCCACAAAGAGCTCTCTCTAGCTTCCCAGTTCCTGCTTGCAGTACTGAATTGTCCCAGGTGCTGGTGTTCCTTCCTCCTGCCAAGAGCCTGGTCTTCTCCCTTCAAGCTCTAGTCAGCTACTGAACTCTGCTCTTCTCTGTGGCCCTTCTTATATGAGTCTGCCAGGCCATGACTGGCTGCTCCTCTCAGCACCTTTCTAATTGGCTGCCTCTGGCGCAGTCTCCATAGGGCTGCCTTTAACCCTTTTTCTGCCAGTGACGGGCAGCTGTTCCATCACAGATGCTCTAACTTAGCCAGAAGTTATGGATTTGACGAAGGAATTACTAGATGAAATCTATGGCTTGCATGATGCAGGAGGCTACACTGGGTGATCATAATGGTCCCGTCTGGTCTTAAAATCTCTGGGTGAAATCATAACCCTATTGAAGTCAATGGCAAAATTCCATTGACTTCACTACTACAAGGACTCCACCATTTGAATCTATTGCACAGAGTAGCTAAACTGAACACTCTTCGGTTTCCAATTTCTGAGCCTTTTATTCAGATGTTCTTTCACTGTACTATTAGGCTATGTGCACAGTACATAGACAGTCGTATATGCACAGCTTGTTATTTGGTCTTGTTCAGTAGACACAAAAAAATTGTAACAGATTGCACAAGTTCTTTCTGAGCAAAGTCAAATTTATCATTCAATTTTCTGTCCAGTTACTGAATCTAATAGCCACTTCAAGTGCACACTTTTGAAAGAGTCTTTGAATGGTGAAATATGAACTATGATAAGACACAGTACAGAGAATTCTATAGATTCTTGTGACTTTTAGAATTACTATCCACAGTATTGGAAGAGGAACAGTGAAAAGGGACATACTGCCAAACAGAGTAGCATATGTTTATTTCTGCCTGTCCTGCTGATTGGTATTTGTCAAGCCCACATGGAGATGGTTTTTCTATTTGCGCAAAATACAAATGTTTTATGTTATATTAAATATCATCAGGTGTCCAATGTGGTACTGAATGGTCACTTGCATATACATGAATTCATAATAACTTGGGACGGCTAATCTTTGGAAAAAACAGTAGAGGATGTGCTGCTGTCTTAATCTTGACTTAAGAAAATGGAAAAGGTTTTGTATTATTTTTTTAAAATATCTGAAATTCTGCCATGAGGAAAATAGCAGGCATTTCTGAATCAAGATGAAATAATATCCATTCCTAGTGAAAGCAGCTGGTTTATTTCTATCCAGGCATGGAAAGTGAATTTTCTATTAGCATCGTATTCATAATATAATTTGAACAGATTTCCACTATGTTGTGCATTACTCCATATATTGCAGGCTTCTTTACAGAATGGAAAAAGTCAAATCTGTTCTGTTTGTCCAGTTTTCAAAGTAGGGTTTTTTTGCCCTTGAAATGTACGCTTAACTCCTATTTTTCTTTGTTTGTGGATTATGGTTCCACATGGGAGCAGTTTAAACAAGTCCTGATTGGACTGTAATCCAGAAAGAATTAAACCATGACTCCTGTTCTGACTTGTGTGGCATAAAAAAAATCCACTAAACTCAAAATAGCCAACCTGCTTCTCAGCCAACTGTATTTTTAACAGATTAATTGCTTTTTTGCTCTGACATGGGAGAAGCCATGCATAAACACTATTGAGTGTGCCTGCTGGGAGAACTCACAGAGGGCTCCCTAGTAGGAGACAACGGATGGTAATATCAACAAAAAGGTTCTAGGAGATTCAGAAAATAGGGGATGGGGAAAAGAACCCAATGCTGAAGCCATAGAGTTTTCATATGTCCTGCCTCTTTCTGCCATATGATTACTGGGTTCACAGTGCAGCACCATGTAGACTCACCAACATAACAGTCATATAACAGCCACTCTGCGACAGACAGCGTTGGACAGGGATGCAATATTCAAACAGAGTCACGGTTCACAAATGTCATGAGCATTTGATGTTTTTTTAAAGAAATGTGCACTCAGATGCCACATCCCATCACTTAGGTTGAGGTGATGGCACCTTTGAAGTGTGGGCCCATATTTACCGCTCCCATCTTCACCATTTCCTTGCACTTTTGTTTTATTTACTTCTCTTTTTAGAAGGGGCAAGGGAGTAGAGCTAACGATTGTTCTATAAATAATACTATTGGTCAAAGGTAATGTGGTCCAGTAGGAAGGCCATTAGATTAGAAGTCAGGAGACTGCATTCTATTTCCAGCCCTGACACTGACCGGCTGTGTGACCTTTGGCCAGTCAATTCTTCTCTCTGTGCCTGATTCCCTTCCACCTTCTGTCTTGTCTATTTAGATAATGAACTCCTCAGGGCAGAGAATGTCTCTTCCTGTGTATTTGTATAGCACTTGCTTCAATGGGCCCTGGATTTTGGTTGGAGCCTCCAGTCGCTACAGTAATAATAAATAGTAATTGCTGACCTAGCTAGTGTCGTGTATATGCAACGTCTATATTTTGGTAGCATTATTATTCACATTTAGCCCAGTGGCTTCTATTGAGTCAGTCTCTTTGACTAGCATTTGAGGTACAATTCCACTAGGCCAAATTTTGCTTCCTCCAAAATAAACAGCCTTGGTGCAGAAGACCCAAAAGGAATCTGTGGGAAAGAATCCAGGGGCTTGGCAGGGAGCATGATGCTGATACTACAGGTCCAAGGGCTATAGTCTTCACTAGCTCTCTGGCATGCACCTATGTAAAAGGTTTGAGCCTGTTGGATCTGCTTAATGGTGGGGCCACTGGCCCCTCCCCTGCTCCACCACCACTTGTTCATGCTGCTGCAGAGAGACACATTGCAAAACAGAGAAGAATCCTTTCATTGCCCTCTCTTGCAGTGGAACAACAGTGGTTCTAGTGTATTCCTGGCCTACAGCAGAGAGTAGGGCAGCATTTAACCCACCATTAGTAAAAGATGTTTTGTTAAAAGCTGATAGGAATAAAAAATTCACATGAAAAAAGGTATATGAAATTTTAAAGAGGGTTTTCATAAAAAAAATTGAAATGTTTTGGGGTTTGGGGCATAGTGACTTATAAAATGCAAAAGGTACTTTTTAATCAGTCTAGTATTTTTTCTGAAGAATCACAAGTATGCACTTGACTAGGAGATAACAAGGCGAACTGTACAAAGTACCATGAGAAACTAATGAAACAACCTGCTCTTTTTTACTGTGTTTAGAGTGAGTGCTTTACCAAAACTGATGGGCTCTTAAATAAGCTCTCTCTTATTAGTGAGCTTGTTCTGAATAGTGTCAGTGAAGTCCAACTCTTAAAAAAAATAGTTCGTGGTTCATTCGGAGTGTGTCTTAGCACCGGATAATTTGGCTACAATGAAACCCACCTCATAATGCAACATGGAGAGTACAATTCCATTTCAGGTCACTGTCCACAGAGAGATTTGTTTGTATAATGAGTCCAGTTATAACCGTTTATCCAACTCCCCATCTGATCTTATAGGAGTTCAAAATCTGATCTAAAATTTGCAGCTTTGATATCACCTCAGCCAGAAGTAGCAGGATTCATGCTCATTGCATTTGCAGTGCAACAGCCTTTTGCTTATGTGTAGAAACATAATTTCATCACCAGGAGGATTTATGCCCTTTGCAGGGTGGCCATCCTTATACGTTTAACAAGAAGCTCTAGGCCTCTTGGTCCATGACTCAGAGACAGACACTTGGTGTGTGGGGCAAGTCAACTGTGAACAAAATATGGTCCGAGAACAAACACGTCTGCTGGTGGGATTCCCTCTGAGACTTCTTTCCACTTGGCTTCACAAGAACTCAGTTTGACTCCAGACTTTGTCACTTCAGTATCTTTATTTGGTATACAGCAGTGCTACGCTGAGTTGATCAGACTCAAACACAGGGGATGGATGCAGGGTACATTACAGATCCAAAGTTACGCAGCACCCCTTGTCCATTATATGCAGTTACACATCTCATTGCATTTACTGTACATTGCATCACACATTTTGGGATTGCGTTGGTTACTTTATAGGAACCAAACCTGGTATAGCATGCTTTGTCCACACACTGTCCATGTTCGATTTACTTTTTACTTTATCCTTACATTCCCAACTCATCATGTCCATTGTTATCTTGTTCTTTGTAAATGGCTCCCTGGGTCTTCCCTCCACCTTTTTTAGTGAGTTCAGACATTCTGTCTCTGAGCTCGCTGACCATCTACCTATCTGAGTTAGCAGAGACATTCTGTTTTGAGCCTGCTGATCTATTGACTGCCCTAATCCTGTCTTCCAAGAAATGAGGCCTCCCTCATGTTTAACGACTCATGTCAAGCCAGGCCTATGTTCCACTGCCTTTGTTTTTCTTTTTATATTAGCCTTCATTTCATGTGCATTCTATCTTTCTGTGCTTTCTTTTTTAAGTGTATCCCCCAGCAACACATTCCCAAGACAACAGCAGTTGTAATCTTTTGAACCGCCATTAATATTAAAGTTCAAAGTACAAACCAAGGACTGCAAACTCATCTCTTCTGTATGGTCTACCAGCATGTTTCGTCTGACTGTATAAATTTGTTTTCCCCAATTCCCTGATGCTCAGCTATTAGTTGGGCAATGGGCAACAATTGCTCTATTTTCTTTTCCAGTGTGGACACCATTTACTTTTCACTGCGGTGTGTAACTGCACATTCCCTTCACACTGTCAACTGTGGTGTGTTGTGTAGACACAGCCTAAGAGTGGTTAGCCAAGTATATTCTCTAGGGGGGAAAAAAAAGCCTATTAAACAGTATAGCATGTGTGTATGTGTACAAGAGGTACGATGGGTTAGTGGTAAGGTTACTCACTTAGGCTTTGAGACCCAAGTTCAATTCCCTGTTTTGTCCCAGACTACTTCTGTGACTTTGGGTAAGTCACAGGGGACAGATTTTCAAAGGCGTGCAAGGATACAGAGAGATACCCAGAGGGATTTCTTTGAGAAGCATCTAAAGAGGAGTGAGGCAGCTAACCTGCTTAGGTGTTTTTTAAAATCCCAGTAGACACCTATTTCTATCTATAGGTACCTAAATGCCTTTGAAAATCTGTCCCTTAGCCTCTCTGTGCCATGATTCCCAGCTGTAAAATGGCCCTTAGCCTCTCTGTAACACAGTTCTCCAGCTCAAGGAGGGGATAATAGTGCTGCCCTACCTCACAGGGGTGTTGTAGCAATAAGTACATGAAAGACTGTGAGGCCCTCAGACACTATGATACAAGAGGCCATGTAAGTACCTAATACAGATGGATTGTATCTACCTTTTTCATACTTGCAAGAATAAATGTGTTGTTTAAAAAATATTTTGAGCTCCTTGGATGGCATTTGCTGGAGATTATACATACAGGTATTTATCACCTTGACCCCTTTTGGTTATAATCTTTCATTGGGCTGCAGGACTGCCTGAGCAATCACAATTGGAGGGAAAAGATGGCAGCTGTGGCTTATTGGGATGCTGTCTGATGGAGGGAACCATGAGAAGAGAGCAGCACCCAGCGCTGGGAAATGAGGGACAAAGAAAGGACAAAAGTGAGTTTCCTGTAGAAAGGAAAGGAGGCTGCTCAGTGACAATTTCTCAGTTTGGATACCCTGACTGAAGAAAGTTATTGGCCACTCTTGTCCTGGGGAGGATTATGCTGGTCTCCAGAGACTGGAAACATAGTACGGTCTGTTTTTATTTGTTTACTCTGACTGGACCTTTTGCCAAAGGAAGTTGACCTGGTTCGGTTGATGCTTGGCCTGAGATTAAATGGGGGATGTAACACCAGTGGGGTCATCTGGTCTCATTGCACCTAGGAAAATACCATGCTATGATTTGTTTGGTTTTTTAATGTAGCCGTAGAATGCTGTGCCTGGCTAGGCTTTGTAAAAATGGATTTAACAGGCTTTAGAGAGGTCCCATCCCAATCAACAGCTCCTTATGCAGTCAACTGGTCAGTGTGCATCATGTCTCCCCAATCCAGTCCCTGAGCAGGAGCTGAGAATCTGTAACAGTCCCTGGCTATGAGAGGTTGCCACCTAGTTTAATCTTTAGAGGTCTCTAGTGCAAGCTCTGCCCTGCACAGCTGCCAATTGTGTTGGACAAGATAATGATGGTCATACCGGTTCTCGTTCTGTGTTTTATCTACTATGCTGTCTTGCAAGTGATTCTGCTTCCTTCCATCCCCTCTTGCCACAAGCTTCCTCAGAGGCTCTGGGAAAGCATAAGGTACATTTGTGTTTCCAAAGTAACCATGCCCAAATGCCTATGAAGCACTAATCTCTGGCTATGGTGTTGAAAGGAAGTTATCCCATCAGAGACTTTAAGCTGTTACTTTTTATTAGTGGGTGGCCCTTTATAAAATTTTTTTTTAAAAAAAAAGTGCCCTTCTTTTTTTCTTCCCAGGGCACAATTATAGGTTTTAAAGCTTAGCTGAAGCAATATTTACAAAGTCCTAATTTTACTTTTTTTAATAAAAAGTAAAAGTTCAAAGTCAGCCGTGAGTGAGCACTGTTTGAAAGCTGCTGCTGCTGCTGCTGCTGCTGCAGCCCTTAAGTTTCAGTTTTCACTGCCTTCCAGGCAGGACTGGAAATTAGCACTAACGTATATAAATGACTTTGTGATACAGGAAGATTATGTACTTGCAGCCCTGGAGAATATACTGTAGGGAACAATCCTGCACCAGCAAGGAGCGATGGTAGATAGATGAGCCAATAGGTGTCTCCCAGCTCAAGTTTCTACGACAGCTTTAAATCTGTCTATATAAGCATTTCTGATGTACCTATCACCTGCTCTGCAGGTGAATTCCATTAAATACAATTGATTTCTTGTACAAAAGAAATTCCCTTCCTGCAAGAGACTGAAATTTTAGTCTCCAATACATCACAAGAGGCTAAATTCTCCCATGTGCAGATGATCGGTGTACTGCTTAGCTCACTTCTGGGTGAATTTCACCCAAAGAAACCCGAACTCTGTATGTTAACCTGCTTTGCCAATGCAATAAGCCTCAGTGACTGTTTTCCAGGATATTTGTGGTTTTCTAGCTTCCCTGTTAGTCAAGGGCTTTCTAAAACTGGCTTTCAGTCAAATGGAAGATGTTATTTTATGACAGTTTTGTATCCTAGTCTGAAGTTAGCTAGTTTCAGTTTCATCTGGATTTCTAGTGGAAGCAAGTTCTACAAGCAAGAGCCCTCTGCTAAAAGTGCTTTGTCCCCAAAACTACCACAGGGACAGACACTCAGCCAGTGTAAATTAGCAGGCCTACATTAATGCTGGTGAACCCATGTCAGGACACACCAGCGGAGGAACTGGCTTGTGATGATCAGAAGTCAGACAACATGTTGCAGACCAAATTCTCCGCTGGGTTTCCATGTGGGTTTTTGATGCCCTTGCCTGGGAGTCCCATCTCAGAGTAAACTTGGCTCTCTCTTTTTGTTGCTTGGGCAGCCCCTAATTTTTCTCAAAAATTGAAATTTGAGGTTGTTTTCCAAGAGTTTGAAAGTCTGGACAAAAACAAAATGACACAATTTCTGCCAAAATGGCAGGGGGTGGTGTTGGGAGGGGCACGGGAAGGAAAAACTCTGTATCCAGCTATGATTCTTCATATAAATGCACCAGGTAAAATGTGTTACATCCACCATTTATCCTACCATTTAAGAGCAGGTTAGACAAACCCCTGTCAGGCATGGTCTAGATAATATTTAATCCTGCCATGAGTGCGGGAGACTGGACTAAATGATTCTCAAGGTACGTTTCAGTCCTGCGATTCTATGAAAAATGTTTTTCCTTTCTGCAGGAAACAATGAAATAATTCAAAGCGAAACTGTAGGATGTTTTACTGTGAACAAAAGGAGCTTTGTTTCTTTTGTTTGTTCAGAAGAAGGTATTTTTGTATACTTAAATGACTGTTCATATCATGGGAAACACTGTGGACTTGATCTTAACCTTCCCTACAATGATCCCCAAGTTGTAAAAGGCACAGCGAGTCTTCATCTACATATTAGGGGCAGAGCTCAGTCCTGATCTGTAGCATGGGATGGGAAGTGTTCCCTTCTAGTGCTTTCAGCAGTGCTAACTGCTTGGAAGGGGCTGGGATGAAGGGCACTCCAACACATGGACTCTATAGCTCGCAGGCATGCTAATGGGAGGGTGTACAAGGAACATCAGTTGAATGACAGTTCCCTATAGGCCCCGGGAAGGACACTTTCTGTCAGGATTGCCTCCCCACTATGAACTCTAGGGTATAGATGTGGAGACCCGCATGAAAAAAGAAATAACCCTGCCCTAAGCTTATTTTACCAGCTTGGGTTAAAATGTTTTTCCCCAGAACACAAACTTCTTCTGTGTCTGGACTTAGTAGGCTGCCACCATCAAGTGAGAATGTCTCAAAAACTATTAGAAGTGGACCACCTGAAGCCCCTCTTTCTCTTTCCACAAAACCCCCAAACTTATTCCCTCCCTGGGAAGCTTGAGAGAAAAGCCTCGCCTGATCCTGCGAGACGTGCCCGATCCAAAACCAGGATCTTACACAATGGAAAACAAGCAGTCAGATTCTTAAAAGAAAGATTTTAATGAAAGAAAAAAAGAAAGGAATAAATCCATTATAACCATCAATAGAACAGCATCTACCATAATCAACAGAAAAATCAAGAACCCAAACCTCTCCCCCGAGGCAACTTTCTTCCACTGTTGATATCTCTGCTGAATCTTACAATATCAAGAAGCATCCAGCCAACACTCACCGCTGAGAACGCTCCAAGTGATAAAAAGAAGGTAAACTTACTGACTACCTTACTTGATAGAAAGCTATAGTTACAGTGAAAGAAATAGGTGTGGTTCATCCCATAGCCGAGTTGAACAGAGAAGAGACCCAGAGAGAAACTGAAACTTAAAATCCTTTGTCTCCTGAGGAATTTCTCATTGGTCAGTTGTCCACCTCTCAGGTTACCTTTAGCTTAACCCTTTACAGGTAAACAGTAATTCTAGGCTACTTTATACTTATGACACTTTCCAAGTCAGAATTCCTCCAAGGGAATTCCTTCTGCAAGATAGCCCCTCCGAAGGGACCATAGCTTAAAAGGCACAATCAGGTCCTGTGTGAATTGCATCTATATGCAAGAAGAAAGATAATAGTTTAGTTAAGGAGCTAGACTGGCTCTGCTACAGACTTTTCTGTGTGCCTATAGGGTAAGTCACTTACATTCTGGCTAAGGTTTTTAAAAATAGAAGCCTAAAATGTAGCTGCTAAATCTATACTGATGCACCTAGAATTGACTGATTTATTTGTTTCCTCAAAAGTGCTGAGAACTCAACAGCTCCTTGATGTTACTTCTGAAAAATAGGCTATTTGTTTAGATTATTAAATATGGATGTAGGAGTTTAACTTTAGCCTCCTCTTTTTGGAGTTTCTTGGTTCAAGGTTCTTGGTCAGGGATTAGAAAACAAACATGAAACTGAACTGTCATAAAATAGCACCTTCCATTTGACTGAAAGCCAGTTCATCCTTGAAAGGTAACCAGCGAGAGCCAGGTTCTTCAATCTTATCAGGTGCTCATAGACTTTAAGGCCAGAAGGAACCATCAGAATAATTTAGTTTGACCTCCTGCACATTGCAAGCCACAGAACCTCACCCCGCACTCCTGTAATAGACCCCTAACCTTTGGCTGATTTACTGAAGTCCTCAGATCTTTATTTAAAGTGTTCAAGTTACAGAGAAACCACCATTTAGCCTAGTAGTTCAAACCAATACATGCCTTGTGCCCAATGCTTGAAAGGAAGGTGAAAAAATCCCAGAGTCTCTTCTAATCTGAAATGGGGAGGAAACTCCTTCCTGACTCCAGCTATGGTGATCAGTTAGATCCTGAGCATGTAAGCAAAACCCACCACCCAAACAACTGGGAAAGAATTCTGTATAGTAACTCAGAGCCATCTTGCTCTAGTGTCCCATCTCCAGCCATTGAAGATATTTGCTAATAGCGGTTGCAGATGGGCCATCTTCCATTGTAGGCAATCTCCTCATACCATACCATCCATAAACTTATCAAGCTCAGTCTTAAAATAAGTTAGGTTTTTTGTCCCAAACTATTCCCTCTGGAAGGCTATCCCAGAACTTCAGTCCTCTGATGAGTAGAAACCTTTTGTCTAATTTCAAACCTAAACTAATTGATGGCCAGTTTATAGCCATTCTTGAGCTAGCATTGTTTGTTAATGTAAATAACTCCTCTCCCTCCCTGGTGTTTCTCTCTCTGATGTATTGAGAGAAAGCAATCCTATCTCCCTTCAGCCTTGTTTTCTTAGGCTAACCAAGCCAAACTCCTAAAGTCTTCTCTCCCAAAGGGAGGTTCTCCATTCTTCTGCTCATCCTAGTAGACCTTCTCTACACCTGTTCCAGTTTGAATTAATCTTTGTTAAGCATGGGAGATCAGACTGGAAGACAGTATTCCAGATGAGGTCTCCACAAGTGCCTTGTATAATAGAAATAACACTTTCCAATCACTCTACAGGAAGTACCTCACCAGATACATATTAGGATCTCATTGTCTTTTTTCACAGCCACATCACGTTGGCAGCTGATAGTCATCTTGTGATCAGCCAATACACCCAGCCAACACCCTCCTCCTCTGTTGCTTCCAAGTGACATGTCCCCAGTTTATAGCAACAATTCTTGTTGTTAGTCCTTTAGGTGCATGACTTTGCACTATTATATTTCATCCCATTTCTATTGCTCCAGTTTTTGAGGTCATCCTTCCACCAGTCACTTCTTATGAGGAGTATAATTAACTCATGGTTAGTGAATGTGCACACTACTCAAAACATGAATGAGTAGCATAATCTGCCCCTGAGCTAATAAGAATGTTTCTGTAGAAAGCTGGCTCTGTGTGTCTTCAAGGCAATATGAACCTTGAGATAGAAGTCATTCTTTTCTATTGTGTACTCTCCTTAGTATAACTTTCTGCTGATTAGAAATCTAGACTAAAAAAACCTTTATTTATTCATTACAATACTTTGCCAGAAGGCAAAAGATGTAACAATGTATAAGGAATTGATAGAAAATAATATGGAAAATGTTATAATGCCATTGTATAAGTGAGTGTTACACCCTAACTAAGAGTACTGGTCACCCCATCTCAAAAAGCATTCTGCGGAATTAGAAAAGGATAATAGATGAGCAATGAAAATGACCAGGGGCATGGAAAAACTCTCACAAAAGAAATTGGAAAAGAATGGGACTTCTTTACCTTAGAAGGAAGAATAAGAGATAACAAGTGTATGAAATAAATGATAGAGAAACTAGACCATCAGTTTCTGTTCTTTGGGTCACAACACAAGAACAAGGAGACTTTCAATTAAACTGAAAGGTGATGAATTTTAAATGGATAAAAGGAGACACTTTTTCACTAAATGCATAATTAGATTGTGCATTCATGGGATGTCACTGAGGCTAAGAATTTAGGATTAACAAAGGAATAGGATATTTATATCGATAACAAGAATCTCAATTGTTATATCTACTGCAAACAAGGAATGGTGGAAAGGATTAAAACCTCATGCTTCAACTAATGGGGTGAGGAGCACATAATCCAACATCTGTCTGTTATGGTGTTCTTGCACATTCCTCTGAATCATTTTCTGCTGGCCACTGATTGAGAGGGGATTCTTGGCAAGATGGACTGCTTGTCCAATCCAATATGGCAATTCTTATGTTTCTACAATCCCGTGTCTATATGGGAGTTAGATAGTTCAGTGGGATTGTTCAGTAAACTTTTATCTCTGGAGCTGTGGGTTCTAAAGCATGAGTCACACGCACAACTAATTGAAAAAACTACATTTCCATTCTGTGGGAAAATTCTGGGATTTTGCTTTTTTTCTCAGATCAGAATGAGTTTTGATGGGGAAATGTTTTGTGGGGGGTTTTTGACATTTTTGGTCAAAACATTTTGTCCTTGTGCATTGAAAATCTGTTTTCTAGAAAATGCTTTGATTTTGACGAAACTCCATTTTCCAATACAAAAATGTTTAATTTAAAAAATTGTAGCAGTTCTAATTCCAAATAAATTATTTTAATTTGGTGTCCTCCTCCCATCTGTTAGCAAACCATCACACAGTTTGGTTGAAGAGAGCCGCTTGGGTATCAAGTAGGAGTATTTCAAGCCTGAAGCAGGATGTGCTAACTCTGGAGACATTTGTACAATATCCATTAGCACTGCATATTACTTTCTCTTGTCAGCCCTGCACTCATTGACAGCTTCTAAAATAAAATAAAAAGAAAAGTGATGCTAAACATATTATTCTGAACATGTTCATTTTTCACATTAAGGTACAGTGGGGAAAATAATTTTCCTAGGGAAAGTCAATGAAATTTTTCCATCTTCTTGACCGTGCATTGCAGAATGTTGTATTAACACTTGACTTCTCTCTCTAGGGGGCAAAAATACTTCCTTTGCTGGTCACTTTCTTTGCACTGATTTATTCATATATTTGCTACAAACTTGTATATGGTTTTCCTGCAGTACAGCAAACCACTTATTTAAAGTGAACTCCAAAATTAGTTCAGTATCTTTGGTATGAATCATTATTAGTTCCATAAAAGCAAAAGTTCAATGTTATTTGGGGCTATTGTTTTTAATACACTCATGGGAGTAGAGTAAGTCAATGTACCAAACCATTGGTGAAAAAATGAATAAGGGAGATTTTAAATGTGAAAATGGTCTTTGCAAGATACATGCCTAATGGGAACTTTAGAACTTAGAAATGGAAAGAAGTAGCTGAAGCTGTTTGAAGAGAAGTTGTGAGAAAGAATCCTGAAAGAAAGAGGGGAGAAAATGGATTGTATAAAGTTAAATGCCAGGGCAGGGGCAGCAATTTGAGCTGCTGTTCCATGTGAAATCTCATGTCTCTGTAGATAATTGTTATGTAGCTAATGACCTAATCAACAAACGTAAAGGAGGATTACATAAGTGCTTGCATAAGATGAATACATTGTGAATATTTGGATATCGATAAACAAATGTAATTTAATCCCATTTAGCCTGAGAGGAGAGGTGACCCTTGACTTTATAATAAAATATTTCAAACTTCCATTAGGGTTGTCACTTATGGATAGGAATAACTTGCGTATCATGATTTTGTTACCACATTGTTGCAACACAACCTGAGACTGTGGCATTCAAAACACATCACCTGACTATGTGCACACCCAGAGTGGAATCTGTAGTGAAGCGATGATTCACCAGCACGGTGCCTCCTGCTGGCTTAATCAGACATTCTCCTGCGGGAGCGGGGGAGCTGTGCATAAGAAATTTGTTGAAGATATAAGAAGGTGGGAAATGTCTCTAGCCACCCATCCTAATTCTGTCTCTCTGCTCATGACAACGACTCTCAAATTACTGAACAAAGTGAGGGAGTGGTCCCAGATAGGAAAGGGACACAGCTGGTAAAATGTCTCGCAACTCATGGTGAGACAAACCTTTTGTTTTTAAGCCGATCAGCCTGGGAAAAGTTTAGGAATTAACTTCCGTGTTTACCCTACTTCTTTTGTTACCAGTCCTGCATCTCTATTTGTAATCACTTCAATCTATCTTTCTTAAATTAAAAAACTTGTTTTATTGTTTTATCTAAACCAGTGTGTTTTGGTTGAAGCGCGTGGGAATCTCTACTTAGGTCAACAAGTCTGATGCAAATTTGTTACCCATTATCGGAATGACAGACTCTCTGTGAGCTTATATTGTCGAGGAAGGTCTTGAACAGTATAAGACACACATTTCTGAGGAGCAAGTTGGGGGCTGAGAGATATGAAGGTGCCACCCTGTATATAATTCATGGATGGCTGGACATAGCATTCATGTATTCAGCTGGGAGTAGCTTTGCTTGCTGGTGGCTCTGAGTGAGCAGAGTCTGGAGGGGCTGCTGTTCTTCAGCAAAGCTGTGTAAAAAGCATCCCAGGCTTGGGAGCTAATGGGACACAGAAGTCCAGCCCTTCAGATTGCACCCTGGGGAATGTCACACTCACCCACCTTGTTTTTCTAATATCTTGGGACTAACACAACTACAAAATATAGAAAAGTAGATCATTCTCTAATAAGGTTGCACTGAAGTGCCTAGAAATTAACATTTTTAAATAAAACTCTTTTGATATCATCCCTACCAAATTCTCTAGGATTGTTCCATAGGAGAAAACCACAACTCCGGGACAAATATTTTTCTGGTGTAAATTAGTATAGCTCCATTAAGGTCAATGGATTTCCGTTAGTACCTACCAGGAAAGAATGTGGTCCACAAACTCTTGCACACAGAGCACTGAACAGCCTAATAGTACTTTACAGTCACTAATGGGCTGGGCTGGATTTAAAGCAACAAGAGCTATGTTAGGTAATCCAATAACTATCCTGCTGTACCCTATTATCTCCCCAAAATTAGGATTTTCCAGCCAAATACTCTCTGTCTTCAACAATACCATGGGAATTTCTATCTTCTCTCCCTGCCAAAAATCAGGAAACACAGAGGCTGAAGAACACCAAACATTTTTCAAAATGGCTTACTGAATTTCTGGAAACTTAAAGGTTTCATTCCAATACAACTTTTGAAGAAAATGTTAAGGCCATTTCTGTCCATCTCTTCAGTATACCTAATCTTGTTCATTTTTTATGGATTTAGATGTAAAATTGCCTTTTAAAAAGAGTCCCCTCTGTGTGTAATATAGCAGGAGAATATGTTTAAGGCAAACAGGAAGTCATGTCTTTAAGGGTATGAAAATCGCTTGAAGGGGAATAGGCATTCATGTTTACATCTCACTCCCCCTCCACTGACAGAAGAGGAAAAACAAAGAAGCATCCTCTGCATGAAGTCATAAATATGTAAGGTGATCACTGAGGAGTAAACGTTAGGAATCTTGACATATATCTCCTATTTAATGGGAGATGGTTTTCTGGTCCATTACATGAGCTTTCCAAATAACTGTAAGATCAAGTCCTTAAATGTCTCTTCATCAGTGCTGTTAGTAAATGTGACAAGAGAAATGAATTTCATTTATTTAGTTGAATATCATTATTAAGCAGTCAGCTGTGTTGATCTCAATATCCATGCTTTCATTAGGAGTGTTTCACATCCAGGCACAGATACACATCCAGACCATGAGATGGTCAAGTTCAGTATCCTGATGAAAGAAAGAAAGGAGAGCAGCAGAATACGGACTCTAGACTTAAGAAAGGCAGACTTTGCCTCCCTCGAGGAACTGATGGGCAGGATCTCCTGAGAGGCTAATATGAGGGAGAAAGGAGTCCAGGAGAGCAGGCTGTATTTTAAAGAAGCTTTTTTGAGGACGCAGGAACAAACCATCCTGATGTGCAGAAAGAATAGCAAACATGGCAGGTGACCAGCTTGGCTTAACAGAGAAATTTTCGGTGTGCTTACACACAAAAAGGAAGCTTACAAGAAGTGGAAACTTGGACAGATGACTAGGAAGGAGTATGCAAAAGTGACAGAGTCTTGTAGCAACTTATAGACTAACAGATCTTAGGGATCATGAGCTTTCGTGGGCTAAGACCCACTTCATCAGATGAATGTTGTGGAAATCTCCAGAGGCAGGTATAAATATGCAGGCAAGAAAGCAAGGTAAATTCAATTCAGAGTGTCAGGATTGCCTCCCCACTCTGAACTCTAGGGTACAGATGTGGGACCCACATGAAAAAAGAAATAACCCCCCACACTTATTTTACCAGCTTGGGTTAAAATGTTTTTCCCCAGAACACAAACTTCTGTGTCTGGACTTAGTAGGCTGCCACCATCAAGTGAGAATGTCTCAGAAACTATTGGACATGGGCCACTTGAAGCCCCTCTTTCTCTTTCCACAAAACCCCCAAACTTATTCCCTCCCTGGGAAGCTTGAGAGAAAAGCCTCGCCTGATCCTGCGAGACGTGCCCGATCCAAAACCAGGATCTTACACAATGGAAAACAAGCAGTCAGATTCTTAAAAGAAAGATTTTAATGAAAATAAAAAAAGAAAGGAATAAATCCCTTATAACCATCAATAGAACAGCATCTACCATAATCAACAAAAGAATTAAGAAACCAAACCTCTCCCCCGAGGCAACTTTCTCCCACAGTTGATATCTCTGCTGAATCTTACAATATCAAGAAGCACCCAGCCAACACTCACCACTGAGAACCTTCCAAGTGATTAAAAAAAAACAGATTAAACTTACTATATGACTACCTTACTTGTTACTGGATAGAAGCTTTTAGTTACAGGAAAAGAAATGTGTGGTTCATCCCATAGCCGAGTTGAACAGAGAGAGAGCCAGAGAGAAACTGAAACTCAAAATCCTTTGTCTCCTGAGGAATTTCTCATTGGTCAGTTGTCCACCTCTCAGGTTACCTTTAGCTTAACCCCTTACAGGTAAACACTAATTCTAGGCTACTTTATACTTATGACGGGGCGGGGAAGCCCACTTCCAGCAGCTGATTTGTAGGTGTGAGCACCCAGAGAGGAGAAACTGCTTTTGTAATTGGCGAGCCATTCACAGTCAATATTAAGTCCAGACCTGATAGTGTCGAATTTGCAGATGAACTGGAGCTCAGCAGTTTCTCTCTGAAGTCTGGTCTTGAAGTTTTTTTGCTGCAATATGGCTGTCTTTAAATCTGCTATTGTATGTCCAGGCAGGTTGAAGTGTTCTCCTACAGGCTTTTGTATATTGCCATTCCTACTATCTGATTTGTGTCCATTTATCCTTTTACGTAGGGATTGTCCAGTTTGACTGATGTACATAGCAGAGGGGCATTGCTGGCACATGGTGGCATATATTATATTGGTAAATGTTCAGGTAAATGTATTGCTCAAGCATGCAGGGGTGTAATCAGGAAGGCCAAAGCACAACTGGAGTTGCAGCTAGCAAGGGATGTGAAGGATATTAAGAAGGGTTTCTGCAGGTATATTAGCAACAAGAAGGTGGTCAGGGAAAGTGTGGGTCCTTTATTGAATGGGGGAGGCAACTTAGTGACAGATGATGTGGAAAAAGCTGAAGTACTCAATGTTGTTGTTTTTTTCTCAATCAGTCTTCACAGAGAGAGTATGTGGAGGAGGTGACCAGCCTCTGTGAAGAAAGAAGTGGTTCAGGACTATTTAGAAAAGCTGGATGAGCACTAGTCCCTGGGGCCAGATGCGCTGCATCTGAGGGTGCTGAGGGACTTGTCTGATGTGATTGCAGAGCCATTGGTCATTATCTTAGAAAACTCATGGTGATCAGAGGAGGTCCTGGACAACTGGAAAAAGGTAAATATAGTGTCCATTTTTAAAAAGGGGAAGAAGGAGAATCTAGGGAACTACAGACCAATCAGCCTCACTTCAATCCCTAGAAAAATCATGGAACAGGTCCTCAAAGAATCCATTCTGAAGCACCTGGAGGAGAGGAAGGTGATTAGGAACAGTCAACATGGATTCACCAAGGGCAAGTCATACCTGACTAACATGATTGCCTTCTGTGATGAGATAATTGGCTCTGTTGATAAGGGGAAAGTGGTGGATGTAATATATCTTGACATTAGCAAAGCTTTTGATACGGTCCCCCACAGTATTCTTGCCAGCAAGTTAAAAAAATATGGATTGGATGAATGGACTATAAGGTGGATAGAAAGCTGGATAGGTCATCAGGCTTAACAGGTAGTAATCAATGGCTGACTGTCTAGTTGGCAGGAGATATCAAGCAGAGTGCCCCAGAGATCTGTCCTGGGGCAGGTTTTGTTCAACATCTTTATTATTGATTTGGATGATGGGATGGATATACCTTCAGCAAATTCACTAATAATACTAGGCTGGGGGGAGAGGTAGGTATGCTGGAGGGTAGGGATAGGGTCCAGAGTGACCTAGACAAATTGGAGGATTGGGCTAAAAGAAATCTGATGATATTCAACAAGGACAAGTACAGAGTCCTACAGTTAGGAAGGAAGAATCCCATGCACTGCTATAGGCTGGGGACTGATTGGCTAAGCGGCAGTTTTGCAGAAAAGGACCTGGGGATTACAGTGGACAAGAAGCTGGATCTGAGTCAGCAATGCGCCCTTATTGCCAAGAAGGCTAATGGCATATGGGCTGCATTAGTAGGAGCATTGCCAGTAGATTGAGGGAAGTGATTATTCCCCTCTATTTGGCACTGGTGAAGCCACATCTGGAGTATTGCATCCAGTTTTGGGGGCCCCACTACAGAAAGAATGTGGACAAATTGGAGAGTCCAGAAGAGGGCAATTAAAATGTTTAGGGGACTGAGGCACATGATTTACAAGGAGAGGCTGAGGGAGCTGGGGTTATTTAGTCTGCAGAAGAGAAGAATAAGGGAGGATTTGATAGCAGCTTCAACTATCTGAAGAGGGGTTCCAAAGAGGATAAATCTAGGCTGTTCTCAGCAGTGGCAGTTGACAAAACAAGAAGCAATGGTCCCAAGTTGCAGTATGGGAGGTCTATATTAGGAAAAGCTATTTCACTAGGAGGGTAGTGAAGCACTGGAATGGGTTACCTAGGAAGGTAGTGGTATCTCCATCCTTGGAGGTTTTTAAGGCCCTGGCTGAGATGCTTTAATTGGGTGTGGTCCTGATTTGAGCAGGGGATTGGACTAGATGACCTCCTGAGATCTCTTCCAGCCCTAACTTTCTATGATTCTATGATACTGTCAAGAATGCATTCTGACAGAGGTTGGTGTCAGTGAAACACCACTGGACATCCATCACTAATAAATGTAATCCATGTTCAGACATCCCCTGCATCTAATGTGCCTTCTCTGCATTGGAAACTTTTTATCATTATTTACATCTTCCAGTTATCAGGGGGCTTATAAACAGTCATAGGAGAACCTCACAGTTTGGAGGCTAGATTCAAATTGGATGAGCACCTTGATAGGTTGGGAGTTTTTTTATCTAATCAGCAAAATGGGATTGGAAATCTCATTGTAATATGCTTTTTAATGCAGGACTTCAGATGCTTCTTGCTTCCACTCTGGCTTGACATAGCATGTACCAAATTGTGGATTTTACATTTATGGTTCACTTTGGAGCAAGAGGAGCTGCCTATCAACAGAAGCCCAGTGAGGAGTTCTTGCTGATTCACTGGGTTCCTCTTGGGGTATTGGGTAGGGTTGATTGGGAATTTTTTGACAAAACAGTATTTCACTGGAAAATGTCTATTTGTTGAAACTTAATTTTTTTTCATGGGAACGTACTAGTTTAGATCAAACTTTAATCAGGATTTTTTTTTCATGGTCTAGGATAGAATTTCTGGTCAAAATGTGAACATAAGACACCCCAGACAGCCTAGTGGTTGAGGCACTCATCTGGGATGTGGGAAACCCAGGTTGAAAAGCCTGGTCTGCTATTCTCCCACATCCCAAGTGTGTGCCATAACCATCATACTATTGATCAAGCGAGAAGACTTGTACAGATGTATTATGCCTGTACTGAATCATAGTCCTCCTTAAGAAGGAGGTCTTTATTAAATTAAAGAAAACAGCTACCACAACAGACAAACCAGTTTCCACATAGGCTTTGTTTCTTGTTTACCAGGGAATTCTGTGCAGTACACAGACATCTAGTGGCTAAATAACTGCAAGTAAACATTTTATGAGAGCGTGGCTCAGTTTTCATGGCCATTTGTTCCTTGGCTGCTTCTGAGAGCCTGTCTTCACTGCAGTGTTTAAATCAAGATATAACCTGAGTGTTGCCCCTAACCTGACTCCCATTCTCAAACACAGCTCTCCAGCTCAAGTTAAATGGTGCTTTAACATTGAGCTGGCTCATCTGTCGAGGGCTGGGTTGAAGATGTTCATGCTAGTAACGGAAGGGGGACTTAGCTACTCAGTGCTGCTGATCCAATCATAGTCCCATAGGTAGGACATCAACACAGGGAGAGGGGCAGACTGACTGCAAGAGAAGAGGAGCAGTTTTGCCAGCCTTCAGAAGCTCAGGTACTTAGTGAAAAATGCAGTCTCCATCAGAAGCCTTTTTTATTTACTTTTTATGAAATAAGAAAAAATAAGATGTGATTGTTCAGTATTACAAATATTCAGTCATTCAACAAATTCAAATTCACAAACATAAAAGTGTTGATCTTAACATAAAAGTTCTGTGTAACATAAAGCCAAATCAGGAAAGTAGAGCTCAAGTGTTCTTGGATAATGGCCCCTGAATTTCTCCATAAAGATATCCAGGTTCAGTTCTGAAGTCAAATCACTTTTATATGATGGGAGAATTAGGTTCCTCTCTCTTTTATTTTTTTTTTATGGCTCATTCTCATCCTCTGGTGTGATAAAATTATTTTCAAATAAGAAAAGGAATTCTCACAAGCTCCCATTGATACTCCAAACAAGACCACTATAGGCATTTCAAAAATACATGGGAAAGCCTCCGTTAATTCCTTGGCAGTACTTAGAACATCTTCAAATTCTTTGCAATTTCTCTTATCTATCAGTAGTTTAAATATAACCATTTCAGCTTTCACCTTTGGAATATCTAATCCAAGCAAGTCAATCAAAGTACACACTGATTCCAGTTTCAAGAAGTGTGGATTGCTGGTGGAATAGATTGCTGACAAGCTTTTCTATAACTTGGAGTTCTGCTTTGTAATTCACCATTGGTTTCATCAATCAATTCATGATAAGTCTTGGACCACAGATGCTCACTTACACTTTGGAATCCTAGTAAGAGCTCAGTGACTATTGAATCCTGACATTTTGGCTCTTTTGATGGCACATCTTAATGTTGATGCTTTATTGCATGCATCTTTCAGAACAGGGTACTTGGATGAAGTCTCTGCAAACATCTTTCTTTGCTGAAGTGCTTCAGAGGCAACAGTAATCAATTTGACTCTTTTAGCAAGATGCATTAGTTTTGTTTTAAGGTAATTGTTCACAGGAGCAAAACCCTTCAAAGTCATTCTCACAATCTCAGCTAAGAACAAGATTTTGGATGAATCTGTAACTTACAACAGCCAATTGATTGCCATATCCATTCGCAAAGTTTAACAGAATAATCTGAATTTCTTGCAAATTGAGGATGATTTCCCAGGTTTTCAGGTGACCAATCCGTCTTGTTTCTATGAGTCTTTGCAGGTGCTGGCTTTTGTACAGCACACTCACTTCATGCCTGCAAAAAAAATTGTATAGACTTACAATATGAGAGCATAGCTGCCACTGCTGAGTTCTTCTCACATACGAATACCCACTAGATTTAACTGGTGATTCACATTGTGTGTGTAAGGCATTTGCTTGTTTAATTTCTGTTGTAAAAATGCATTTATACACCTCCTTTGCACCCTGACATAACTGTGGCAACATCAAAGTGAGAACATAAGGTATTCTGAGGGTCAAGACCCAGTTCATGGAGGTCTTTCCAAATTTGTTGTGTTGTATCTTCAGAAGTGAGGCCATTCAGTTGGACTACACCATTAAGTCCCTCATTGGCTTTGCCATCAACAAAGTAGTGTAAAACTGTGGACAAACTTTGTACATTCACAGCATCCCTTGTCAAGTTCTTTTGCCTGAACTAGGCAGTTTTCACATTTCATTAAACCTTTGGATTGAGAGAGGACATTTTTCCAATTGCAAAATCCAGATTGGATAGAAACCATATCAGCTCCCAGTCTGCAGGGAGGCTTTGCTAAGTATACAAAGCAGCAAAGTGGGCTTCTATGCTGGAGTGTCTATGACTAGACCCTGCCTACCTGTTTGGAAGGGAGAGAAGAGATGAGAGAGTTCCTTTTGAATCACAAGGGGAAAGCTCCTTTTGGAACATACGCAAGACCATGGATGAGCTGACTAGAACTAGAATGCCCCTCTAGAACCCAGAAGAAACCTTAGATGGAAAGACTAAGGGACTGTGACACTACTGCAGTGTCAAGGGGAACTCCTCAATTGACTGCCAACAGGGTTGTGAGTTCCATTTCTGTTAAAGTTGATAAGGCCTTTTATTTTCTCTATCGGTTGTATGCACACCCCAGCAATGCTGCTTGGAATACGATTTCTTCTGAGGACATGCTCAGCTGAGATGTAATATTGACTTGGTGTCCAACAGAAAGTAGTAAGAACATAGAATGGATTTTATTAACACCATTGAGCTGCTCGTGAATGATTTTGTGACTTTACTTGCCAGTATAAATATATATATACAGATTCTCTGGGAATTTTGTTTAGTGATATTTTTGATTCCTTTTCAGTGCTTAAACCAGAGGTCTTCAAACTTTTTCCTCGGTGGCCCCTTCTCACCGAGGACAAAGTCACGTGGCCCCCCCGGGGGTATGTCTGCTGAAATGCCGCCACGGAAAGCGAAAGATTCCGCTTTCCACGGCAGCATTTCGGTGGTACTAAAATAGCCCTGGGCAGGATCGGCAGCGGCGCTGGGATGTCGCACACCCCAGTTTGACACCTGCTGGCTTAAACAACTACATCTCGTGACTTTTCAGGGTTTATCTGGTGACTTCCTGCTATGTGGAGTTGGCAACATGGCTGCAGAGGCCCTCTCTGCAGACATTTTCTTACCAGGCTTACACAGTTTTTATTATAGCAGCAAAAAACATGCTTAGTTTAAAGATGGACACGAATACCCTCTTCTCTGCAGGCTACTAGAACTGGGACTCTACTCTGTGGCCCTAGGACCACAGTTACTGATCTGAGGAAATGCCGATTACAAAACTGAAACACGTCACATTTCTACAGAGGAGGCAAAAGAATTTCTGGTGAGGCAATGTCCCCCAGCTATGAGCTATTGCTCTGTGCAACTCAAGTGTTGTTCTGCATTATGACAGCGTAGCTCAAGTGAGAGTTAACTTGAATTAACAGTGCAGTGAAGATCACTCCTGACTTTCAAGGAGTTAGTTATTCTCATGGTTGGCGGGCAGTAGGTGTTTGTTCACTAGGAACTGGATGGAGGCCACCAACATATTATCAAATGTCACATTGCGAGAGCTATCACCAGTCTGTGTGTAACAGTCATTGTAGAGGGTCTTTAGACAGTGGCTGATCTTACAGCATGAGTGTTGTAATGCCTAGAAACAATGGGTCTCTGCTGATGTTTAAAAAGTGACACTCCTATGAACCCAAAGAGGCTACACCCATTTACACAAGCAGAAAATCTGACCACTTTGGAGTCAGTGAGGCCTGATTCTCCTGTGCCAGTAGAACTCAGAAGTAATTTGAATAGATGAGACTGTTGCAAAACAGGGATGAGAGGAAAATCAGGGCCAAATTTTCATCCTTGAATCTCATGCTGCCTGCTTTTATCCTAAGTCTGACATGTTAGGATTTAAATGTAACTCTTTTTCTTTTCCCCTTCTGTGCCTGATTTAATAGCAAAATGGATAGGAGAAGTTAGGTGCTTAAGTGAGATGGCACCGGAGAGCGATCTATATATATATATATACACACACCTTGATTTGCCATGTAATTATTTCCACAGCCTTTCAGTTTCATTAGGGATTCCGGCGCAAGTGAGGATGTCACTTATTTTTTAAAGGTTACAGGAAGGAAAATGAGTCCTGACATCTTCTCCAAGCAGACCTGATTTATCAGCTATCTGCCGTAATTCCTTTGTTGTTCACTTCAACACTAGCTTGGCTTTCTAAATACGAAAAGGGTATTTTCAGCTGGTTATGGGGCATTGGCCTCTCCATTTGTATTGTTCAGCTGTGAGGTTTTTATACTTTTTTTTTTATTTTAACTGTTGTGGTCTAATTAGCTGCCACAAGGATTTGTAACGGAGTACTAGGTATTGGAGCTCTTCATGGAAATGTTGACTTTCTTCAGCAGATGCAGCTTGTTAACCCCATCCTAGACATAAAGTAGCATGTTCCAGCAGATACCCCACTGGTTGGAGAATTGGAACACCTGGTTTCTTTTCTGGCTCTGCCATGACTTACCTTAATCAAGTCACATCCCCACTCTGTGCCTCAGTTCCCCTCCCACCCTTTGTCTTGTTTTTATTTAGCCTATCAGTTCTCTCAGGCAGGGACTTTCTCAAACTGTGTATATACAATACTTAGTACAATGGAGCCTTGGTCTTGGTTGAGGTCCCTAGGTACTACCATAATACAAATAATAAGGTAGGTGGGAGTGGCTCTTAGCACAGGTGGACCTAGAGTCTGGGGACGAGAGGTCCTGCAGGAAATTCCTAGAAATAGCACACCTCAGAGAAAGCTTAAAATGAGCTTATTTTGAATTGTTGTTTCAACAGCCAATCTAAAGAACCACCCCGCGGAAGAGGGGTGTGCTGTGTGGTCAGGACTTTGAGCATATCTGCAATAAATTGTCTTGGGAAGAGACAAAGGAAAGATGTTAGGGGTAGAATGGCGACCACTCCAAACAATCGTGGGACACAGCTGGATTCACTTTTGATTCAGCAAAACATTCATAGAGCTTCCCCATATACTGGACTAACTCCAGGTAGGTTGAGTCCAGTTCCTAGTGGACAAGGGAACCACATCTCAAAATGACCACTGTAATTGGGACTTCATTGGTAGTCTCAGCAGTGAGATCATAGGAGGTAGGAGTTATCTTTCCCCCTGCTCCAGCACTTCAGGGTTCAGAAAAAATGTATGGCAGAAAGAACAAGGAGCACTTGTGGCACTTTAGAGACTAGCAGATTTATTTGGGCATAAGCTTTCATGGGCTAAAACCCACTTCATCAGATGCATAGAGTGGAACATACAGTAGGAAGATACATATATATAAAACTTCAAAAACAGACTCCAGTGAGAAACTGCTGAACTGGAATTAATTTACAAACTGGATACCATTAATTTAGGCTGGAATAAAAACTGAGTGTGGGTGGGTCATTACTGAAACTGAAAATCTATATCCCCATGCTAAGTTTTCCCTTAATGTTACTCACCACACCTTCTTGCCTTCTGTTTGAAATGGGCCTTCCTAATTATCATTACAAAAGTTTTTTTTCTCCTGCTGATAATAGCTCACCTGAATTGATTAGTCTCTGAGAGTTAGTATGGCAACCCCCATCTTCTCATGTTCTCTCTCTCTATATACACATCTTCCTACTGTATGTTCTACTCTACGCATCTGATGAAGTGGGCTTTGGCCCACAAAAGCTTATGCCCAAATAAATTGGTTACTCTCTAAGGTACTCCAAATATTCCTCGTTCTTTTTGCAGATACGGACTAACACAGCTACCACTCTGAAATCTTATGGCAGTATCTGTGCTGTGGATAGAGAACCTCAGTCCAGCAACTCTCACAATCACTGAGAATTCACTTAAAAAAAATCGCTTATTTTCTCCATATCAAGCTCCACAATTTGTAATGACTCTGTTGCTTCTGCTATGGAAGACCATGACAAAACTCCCATTCACTTTTGCCAGGTTAAGTCCTACTCTCACTAAAAGGAAGAAGCTGCTGGTAGGGTTTCCTCCCTGAAGGCACAACTTGCTTCCTTCTCTTGATCTGAAATGGATGGATTTTGTTTGACCTTCAAAGCATGCTGGAAATCCCATCTTCCTTGCTGGGATGGGGGGCGGGGAGTCACTTTTCCTTTTCTGATTATTGCTGGTATTTCTGGTAAATGGAAGATTGCTGCTTATTTTGTCCTTTGTGGGTTGCGTCTTTACATACAGTAGAACCTCAGAGTTATGAACTCCAGAGTTATATACTGACCACTCAACCACATACCTCATTTGGAACTGGAAATATGCAGTCTGGCAGCAGCAGAGACTACACAGTCAGACAGCAGCAGAGACATCTCTTCCACCACCCTGTCCCCCGCAACCTCCCCCCCACAAAAAATACAGTACAGTCTCCATTCCTTAGGTGTTCCTAAGTCTGAGGTTCTACTGTAATGATAAGGGTGCCTAGCACTTGAGGCCATTGTATCTGTTTTACAAAAGTATCAGCAGAGGTTAATTGATTCTTTAGGGGTCAAAGTCAATATGGGGTGTGTGTGTATGTGTGTGTATTTGTGTGTGTGTATTGTGACAGAGTCATGTGTGTGTGTGTGTATGTGTGTATTGTGACGGAGTCAGACTAGAGTGCTGGAAGGCAGGTATATCAGCCTTAGGATGTGCAGGTCCCTGTTCCCTGGATAGCCAAACAAAGGCTACTTCAAGCCAATCAAGACACCTGATGCCAATTAACCACTTATGGTCATTAGGCTAATGCTGGCACCTGATCCCAATTAACTGGCAAAAGGTCAGTTAAGACTGTTTGGCTCCACCTGTCTTCATTAACCTATCAAGGTCTCACTCAGACTCTTTAAAAGCTCTCCTTTCCAGTTCCCTCAGGGGGGAGCCAAGGAGAAAGGAGCTGGAAGAGAGGAAGCTTTGCTGCAACCTGAGGTAAGGGTGAAGCTAGGAAGAGGGAACCTTGGGGAAGTGGCCCAGGGAATCAAAGAAGCATTAGTGGTGGAGGGAAAGCCACCAATAGTTGCTACCATTAGAGTCCCTGGGCTGGAACCCGGAGTAGAGGGAGGGCCAAGGTTCCCTCCTTCCCTCCATACTCTACAGAAATCCTCTTGAGAGGAGAAGCAAGTCTCAGTTCAATTAGGAGGCTGAACTGTGCTTACTGAGCTCTATGGGGCAACAAAGACTGTGGAGTATTCCCCCTTTCAACCTCCCATACTGGCCTGTGATGAAGATAACTCACTAGGCAGTGACTTTTGCCATCATACTGAGAAAGGAAGGTCACTCTGGGGCCTAAATGAGTTTCTGAGGCCCCTGAATCTGCCAGGAAGCACGGGACCCACAAATACAGACTTGGAGCTTTGTCATAGTATATATATAAAATAATGGTGGGTCTCTGATTCCCATTCAGGACTTGTAGGTGCCACCGCAATATATTCAGTACCATATTTTCATGCATCTTCAATTTCTGGTTCTGGCTGAGCCCAGAAATGTGGAAGTAGTTTGAGAACAGAGCTATTTCTGGCTAAACTGGAAGTCAGGAGTGCTTCAAATCTTATAAAATAACCTGATTTTTCGAGATGCACAACTCAGACGTGCAAATCCAAGACATTCTAAAGGCTCAGATAATATTTCAGCTTTTGGATGCTTGCTTATCCGAACTGAAGATCCAAATGCTTTGAAGTTTGTCACCAAAATGTATGCACCTATGCAAGGTCTGTGAAGGACAAAAGGTAATGCATGCAACAATAAACTATTTTGAATAGAGCCATTAGACCGACTAGAAAAGCGCAATGTAAAGAGACAGGAAACCCTCCAGCAACAGTGGAAACATTAACAGGAACATTTTATCCTAAATAAAAAACATTCAGGATGACATATCAAAGCACAATAGCCTCTAGTGTTCCATGCAATGTGTTACACAATTGTACAAGTCAGGTTTAAAACAAGTGGCATTTCACAATGTTCACAGTATGTGTGTGCTTAATTTTTAACACAACAAAAAAAAATCAAAATATATGAAGCAGTCTTGTTAAATGCTTGGATTTGTGGAAATTTGAAGGAAAACAGCTTAGATTAGATTCAGATATATAGTATCGTCATTGCAATGAAAAAAACAAAACAAAAAAAACCTGCTGCATTAAAGACATTGTTAGGAAAGCTAACAGGCTAACAAAAAAGTCAGATACATCTGTGTCCTACAATTTGCCTTCTGTGTACAAGGGAGAAGAGAGAAAAATCTTGCAGACACACTTGAATTCCCGTGTGAAGATATGCAATGACTTAGTTCTTTCTGCTATTCCACACCCCAGACAGGTGACTTCTTAGTCTTTGTACTTATTATTCTGAGCCTGGATGTTGAAGCTGTATCACCCCATAACAAAGGCTGGGGGTATTTAGATCAGGCATTTAGGTTTTAGTACTATATATAATCCTTTTAGTTTTTAGTCCAACTAGGAAAATTTGTATCATATCTGTTCAGATTTTAACCACCCCTCCCCCCATCAAAAGGGGAAGCATTCAGATCCTGGCTTTTGATTCAGGCCCCTTTTTTTTAGATTTCTACCTGTTGTGACTAGTCTGTGAAAACCTGTAGCCTAATTGACCCCTGATGGCAATACCAGTTACCTTAATGAATAGATTGAATCTAATCTCTAGTATCCAGCTTTTCTTCTTACTGCCCTATGGGCCCCATTCATTCTGGAAGGCTGTGTGCGTCATTTCCCTATGGCTTACAACGCAGAGAATCAAAACCCATCCCTTAGCTGAGAGTTGTCAAGCTATTTGGGAATTGGGACATTGAGGTGCTCAAATATCATGGCAATGGGCATGTTGTACGAAACCAACTGGAATAAAATGTCTGAGCTCACAACCTCCCATGTGCCACTGCTCCCAATATTTTGCTCCCTTCTTTCTTGTACTGCTGAGACTGGTCAAGTCCAGGAACATTTGGAGGTCTTAGGACTGAAATAACTCCTATGCATTGTTCAGGCAAGAGCTGGAGGATACATATTCTTGTCCCCAACCATGGAACTAGGTCTGCCATTAATGACAGTATGCAGTGCTCTAGACATATGAATCTCGGGATATTAGAAAGACAAGGTCAGTGAGATAATATCTTTTATAACCCTCTGCTTGCTCTGAGAGGCACGCTCCCTCTAGTGGTGGCTTAGGCTGTAGCAGGCTCCTCATTCTGGAGGGAGCCTTGCCACCACTGCGGGGGACAGAGCATCACTATGAGCAAGCGTGCACGGTGTTACAATTTTGTTGAACCAACTTCTGATAGTGAGAGAGAGAAGCTTTTGAACTTACACAGCTCTTCTGAAGAAGAGCTCTGTGTGGCTCGAAAGCTTATCTCTCTCACCACCAGAAGTTGGTCTAATAACTGATTTAAAACTTTATTAGAACTAATGTTAAAAAAAAATGAAAACATGCACAAGTTAAGAAGTAAGGTGCTGGACATCTGGAGTCAGGCTGGGGTTATGGGCGATTGTATGTAAAAGCTTCAGGGTTTTCAAAGTACATGCATATTTCATATCCAGCATAGATCCAGATTGGGGTGTGGGAGTTTTGAAAGCGTTAGTGTATAGGTGTGTTCGGGTACGCCACCCATGGTGTGTAGCGAGAGTCCAAGTCCGTGGCGGTGCAGGCGATAAGTATATGGGTGGGGTGCGTCCCTCTGTTTGTCAGGAAAGGTGGGGTGGGTTGCTTCCCTGGCCGGTGGTCTCGGCTACTCGACCTGATACTGACGATGTCCTGTGATGTGTTCAGTGTATATGTCCCTGGACCACCTGATGGTGTCAGACACCATGAGCCGTCTCATGAGCCGGGCGTAGCGCTGTCCAACTCCGCACGCTCTCAGTACTGGCTCATTCTGGGGGTCCCATGCGCCCAGGGCTCCTACGATCAGGGTGTGGAGCTTCACCTCGTAGCCCTGAGCTCTCAGGATGTCGGCCAGCGGGGTGTATTTCAGCGACTTCCGTGCTCGGGCTTCGTGGAAGGCCGGTGACCGGTTTTCGAATGGCACCGTGACGTCTACTATGAGGACCTTCTTTTTCTCTGCGTCGGTTACTTCACCTTGTGTCTCCATTAGTGATGGTGTCATGCAATCTCTTGAGGCTCAGGTCTGTTTATTTTGGCCATCTGCTTTCCCTACTCATAATAGGGCTCATCACTAGTGTGTGTGTAAGCAGTGTCAGGAATGAGATATATTCTGACATCTGGTGGCGAACTATGGGAATTGCAGTGAGCCGTGCAAAATAAGTCTGGGGCTGATCAATTTGCATGGACACACCCACTGCGCCTAGCCTGAGCCCACAGCAGCCCACATGGCCACTTTGGCTGATGAGGGAGCCCCAGTTTCTATGTTATTGGGGCAGGAATGATAAAGTGATGTTACTGTGATTATGTGAATGAAGGACTATGGACATGTACTTGGCCCTTGTTATGATGGAGGGACTCGCCATCATCTAGGTAGCACTCACTGGGCAAGGGCCATGCGTTTTCAGAACATTGTGAGATTGAGAGAGGTAGTGGACAAGCACCTATACCTTTTGGTGAGGGCTCTGTCTGAGGGCCTCCCAGGCCTATTGCACCCTGCCTCTCTCCACTGTGGAATGTCAGAATTGATTTTTTGCTTCCATTAGGAGCCTGGTTTCAGGCTGCTGAGCTAGAAATTGCTTTGGGCTCACTGGTGCACCTGCACTAAGGCTCCCCTACTATGAGCTGAAATCACTTAAGAGCTGAAATCACCTAAGAGCTAAAGAAATCACTGAGCACTGTCTTAAGTAGGGGGGCCTGAGAAAAGTGCAGAGTGGCTGGTGCAGCAGAGCAGTCTGTGTATCGGCTAGCAGGACGGCTAGCGGAGTTGTTGGTGCTGCGGGCAGAGTGACCGGCGCGGCACAGCTGTCTGTCAACTAGCGGAGGCGTTGGTGCTGCGGGCAGATTGAATGGTGCGGCAGAGCTGTCTGTCGACTAGCGGAGGCGTTGGTGCTGCGGGCAGATTGACCGGTGCGGCAGAGCTGTCTGTTGACTAGCGGAGGCGTTGGTGCTGCGGGCAGAGTGACTGGCGCGGCACAGCTGTCTGTGTGTCGGCTAGCCGAGCAGCTAGCGGATCAACGGGCAGAGCGGTTCGTGGGACAGCCAGCGGAGCGGAGCAGAGCCGATTGCGGTGAGAGCTGCAGCGGAACCTCACGGAGAGGCGGTGCAGTTGGCCTCGGACCACGTAAGGTGCCCCGTGCCCTACCCTCCAATTCCACCCAGGCTGGAGGTAAGACTCTGCCAATTGACTTTTGAACTCTGCACTGACCAAGAACAGAGACTGTTGGGCTGTTGGACTTTTGGGGCTATTGAGTGACTTTTGGGGTTGTGGAACTCAAGAGCCAAAGGGAAGGCCACGGCCTAGTTGCTGGGAGGGGGGCTTCTGGTTCATGATTTGGTTTATTAACCTTGTTTGTGGTGTTTCCCCAATATAATGCCACATTGTTTCTCCCTGTTATTAAAAGGCTTTGGTACACTCAGACTCTGTGCTTGCGAGAGGGGAAGTATTGTCTCTTACAGACACCCAGAAGAGTGGTATATGGTTGTCCCAGGTCACTGGGTGGGGGCTCGAGCCGGTTTTTGTATTGTGCTATTGGAATGGAACCCCTGGATACTGAACCCGGCCCTTGTTGCTGCCAACTCTGATGGGCAGAAGGGTTACATGTGTCTGGGGGCAGGAAAAAATCTTAGAGTTGTTAGGCTGAAGATTTTTCTATGGCCATTGAAAACAGATTGAAACTGGGATGTTCTTCAGCAGATAGCCTGGGCTGTATCTGAACAAGCATCCTATATCTTCTGGGATTACCTAGCTACATAACATGGCTAATTGTGCCATGATTATTATCTGTAGAAGAGATATATTTGCAAAATTCAGGAAAGTTATGCTCTTAAATAACAATATTCTACACAACAATGGCACTTGTAAGATACTTCCACTGCATGCATCCGACGAAGTGGGTATTAACCCACGAAAGCTTATTCTCTAAAATTTTAGTTAGTCTTTAAGGTGCCACAGGACTCTTTGTCACTTTGTAAGATACCGACATTCACAGAGCATGTGTACACTATGTACACTCTCTCTCAAAGCAATGCTTTACATGTCCTGCTAATGAAGGCTGCTGATATAAATCTGTATCTAAATGTGGGCCCTGCCACACCTAATACAACTACCGTGTGCCTTATTTCTTCCTTTTGAATGGTATGAGCAGCCAGTCAAGTTGCCCCCTTTTACTTTTCTTCTCCCCATCAGTATGGGCATCTAGGGAGATGGCTCTAGGCTTACTTGCAGTAGCTCTCTGATACAGAGGCTCCCTCTTGGATTGGTGTCTTTGCCTATGTTAAGGCCTGCAGTCTGACTTTCACAGGGGCTGTCTCTTTTAGAGGAGTCAGGCCGAGTGTGATGGGTTTCCTTAAGAAAAACAAGCTCATCTCAAGTAATTAATTGCCTAAGTATCTGGCAGATAATTGGCTGAGGAGTGTCTGGACCTGACATAAGGCTATAGAGCTCAGTTGGAATGGGTGCTGCTAGAGAGATGAGTTCTGAGGGAAAGTAGCGTAGGGCGGGAATGCCAGGTAGCCACAGAAGGCCCCGGGGGGCCAAACCTGCGAGGAGCTCCATGCTGCTTGTGGGAGAGCTACAGTCAGCAGACAGGCTCTGCACAGACTCTGGTTCCACGAAGGAATCGAGGTCTGAGAATGCCTCATGGTGGGCAAAGGGCCTGGATGTGGCACTGAAACTTAGACTGATTCTGCTTCCCTGCCAAGATGCCTGAGTGAAGGGCTTTTTTGTGTTTCTGCTGAATTTTCTGCTAGTAAACAAGATGCTCAGATGGGGGTGCTGTTTGGTGCATAAAAAACTTGCTGAAATTGACAACCTGCATGGGGAAATTAATATATGGTCTTCCTGCGTGCCACTCCTGGCCACAAGGGGTTGTGTGGAAGGGCACACTGCTTTTTCACAGACTTATATACATAAACGCTTTCTCCAACACGTTCCGCTGAAGTCAGGGGGGTTCTGCACCCAGTGCAATAGATCACATTGCAGGACTGGGGTCTAGATAAGCGTAACCAAAATACATGTTTACATTTTACCTTTCATCACTTACATATGTATTGAGCTTTCTGCAATTCATTCAGACAGTGAAACTAGATTTCTTGTTTTAAATATGTTTCACTTGGTGCCCAGTGGATCTGTGCTAAGGTTTTCCAGCACCCTTGCTGATGTTTTCTAGTGTTTGTGGAGAGGAGGGTGCAGATGGAGGGACACTTCTGTTTTTGCAGGATTTCTTGTCTTTCTTGACCTATTATTCAGTGTCCCTTTTTTCAAAAAATCATAAAACTGCACAGTTAACTTTCTCAGTTGTGACTCCAGTGCGTTATAACGATCAGAATCTCATTAAATATGATGATTTGCTCCAATTATTCTCTGTAGTTATAAAGAGACTAGAAAACAGTAGCTGCACAATTTTCCTTGTAGATCCAATATTTGAGTATTCTTATGCCTTACAATATTTTAAATATGTAATTTTACACTAATATTGGAGTTGTAGCCCTTATTCATAAATGCTGCTTTGGGACATTATGGGTTATTGCTTTTTCTCTTTTTCTATATAGTACTCTTCTGTGTGACAGCATATGGAATCATTAGAAGTTAATGGTCTGCAAATATTGAATGGAGGAGTCTCTACTCAGCAAACAACTGAACTGGTAAGCAGGTTGCTTTATTCTTTTTGTTTTTCAATTTTTAATCTTGATCTGTGTGAAGGAGTTTGCAATCAGATTCTGGTCAATTAAATGTTTCTTAAAATCAAAGGCTATGCTGAATTTCTCGCATCCTCTGTTTTCCTGAGGAATTTGAATGTCAGCAAATTACATTTATGCCATCTCTTGAAGATAATGTTTTCACTTTGCAAGTAAGTCATTTTATTTCATGGTGCATCATAGGGTAATGTAGACAGTGTTTTATCTACTGTTGGTCCCTTATTCAGAATCCATGGCACTGAGTTTCACATATATTTATGCACGAGTAAGAAATCTTTCTTTGTTCTGTTTTTTGGAGTGTACTTAGTGCAGTGAGTTTATTGTAAGTATTATATTGGCAGTTAGTTGTTGATACTAGGAAAGTTTCTAGATCTATAAATGCCAATGCAGCTTTTATATCTATCTGAGCAATGCTATTCAGAAATCTCAATGTATTTAAAGGGACACTGTCAAGAAGAATGGAAATCTAAAGGAATGGTTGGTTATAGGGTTCTGGTAACTGGCTTACAATGTGTCCTTGAACAAATCATGTTGCTTTTCTTCTTCAGTTTCTCCAGCAGTGAAGTGGGGAAGGAGGGGCGGGAATTGTGTTTCTGCAAATGAATCCAACAAATGTGCGACCTGGGATTCTCCTCTTCCTTCACATAACCAGTGAGCTCATCGGTCAGCTAACAAAAAGTTCCAAAAAACTCATTAAATGTGCCAAGGAAGCACCTCTTCCAAGTAACCTACAGGAAGTGAAATAATTTAAAATATAACTAAAGGTACGGCTACACTACCCACCGGATCGGATCTACACCGGATCGGCGGGCAGCACTCGATCTATCAGGGATCGATTTATTGCATCTCATCTAGACTCGATAAATCGATCCCCAAATCGACGGCTATACTTCACCTTGGCAGTAGGAGTAAGCAGAGTCCGCGGGGGAGAGGTCGCGGTCGACCTGCTGCCATGGGGATGGCCAGGTAAGTTGAACTAAGATACTTTGACTTCAGCTACGCAAATAGCATAGCTGAAGTTGTGTATCTTAGTTCGAACCTCCCCTGCCTCCAGCATAGCCTAGGCCTTAGTTCGCTTGCTGAGTCACTGCCTAAGCTTGTGTCTCCTTTCTGTGCCTCAGCAATACCCTCATTGGTTGCTGCACGTGCTGTGTATAAAATCTAGATCACAAGCCCCTCAAATCAGAGGACTCTGCCTGTCTGACCCATGAAGCACAGAGCTGTGCATTGCAAATGAAAGAGGATTGTGATGGAGTGTCCATCTCACACAAGACCTGAAGGGGTTAAGGTGGTGAGGTAGGCCAGTTAACTCCTCAGGCTGCACCTGGAGCAGGAACCAGGAAACAGGGATTGGTTAGAGATGAGGCTCAGCTGGACAGGAACAGGAGGGGCCTGCGTAAAGCCCAGAAGCTGAGAGTAGCGAGGAGCTAAAGGGAAATAGTCTGCAGTCGCTCCCTGGGAGAAGGAAGGTGTGTGGCTGGTAAACCCAGACGGGGGAGAGGCAGGAATGTAGGAAAGGCCCAGTGGAGAAGCAGCAAGGCATAGAATAGTGCAGGCCTTGCCTACCAGAGAAGCAGCTGTTTTGGAGTCATGGCTTGCGTTAAACCTCCTTGAAACCGGTGGGCATAACAGCCACCCTTGATCTGGGATAAATGTAAGAAATAGTTAAGCTCCTTTATGTAACCAGAAAGCGGGAGAAGCAGCTTTCACTCAAAGCACAGGGCATGTGGGTGGAGCTGTCTTTCTGGCTATTGTTTGGTGATGGTTTGTGTCTGTGAAAGAAGCATAGATAGGAAGAGAAGCGGAGAGAAAGAAGCACCAGATACAGAGTGAACAAGCAATGTGAAAAAGCTGTGAGAGGGAGAGAGAGAGAGAGAGAGTGAGTGAGCCAAGTGCTGGCTAGGAAGGAGTTTGGAGATAGGAGCAAAGAACTGTCTACTGCATTCAGAGAAACAGGAATATTGACAGTCTTTGTAAATATACAGTATTGCATCCAAGAAACCTGTCTCCATCATCAGTTTCTCCTCCAACTGTGACAATCTAGAGGAGCCTGAATTTTGGCTAATTGCTCAGATCAAAAAGGGGGAACAATATGTAGCTAGGCCTTGCATATTGTGTGTGTGTGTGTGTGTATATATATATATAATCATTTGAATCCCACCTTACTCACAAAGATCACTCAAAAAGGCGCCTCTACAGATTAAAGTTTTCTTTAGCAAATGAAAGAGCTGTCAGATTTAATTATTATTGTGTTATGGTGTCTAGCGAGTATGGCCTCCAACTGAGATTAGGGTCCCTTCTTGCTGTATCTATACATAGTGATAGAGCCTGCCCTGGGCAGCTTACAGCCTAAATAGACAAAGATTGGGGGTGAGAGGAAAAACAGCCACAGATGTGAAGTGACCTGCCCTAAGTGACACAGTTCTATTTCCAGATCAGTACATGACTTGCTAAAGTCTCCCGAGTCCCATGCCAATGCCTTGCCCTTTCAATCATGCTGCCTCTTGGTTACAGTGAGGAGCAACCTAGCTTCCAGATGTTTGGATTCATTATCCCCTTCCCTCCAGCAGAAAATAATGCTTGGCTACCTCACTAGTAGGGTATTTCTAATGATTGATTAATATTTATGCAGTGCTCTGCACATTTGAATTATTATTTATATAACAGCCCTTACTTGCATGATCAGTAAAATATTGTCACCCCATATTGATAATATACTGAAGTTTTGGAACGAAACTTTTTGATCGTGTCCCATTACCTCTGCTTTTCTGTGTAATCCTTAGAAATGATCTTGGAATACTGTCCACACAGAACAGAATTGATAGTAGTACCTAACACTGTGGCACTGCTTTGTGATGCCATATGCCATATGCAAGGTGCTGCTAAACATTATTAGTTTTGGTGTTTTGGCTGATAATTGGAAATGTATGTCGGGGTAGTTGTTAAGGATGAGACTAAAAATGCAAACTTCCCTGCACAAAACATTTTCTTAAGAGATACAAATGATTAGAGAGAGTGGAGTTAAAAGTACAGAGCTCTCTGCAGAAGCCATGCTGAGCCACACCAGATGGCCTTTCACGATTAAATCCATTGATCAAAGTACTTTTGCACATTCCCATTTTAATGCAGGTCAAACAATAATAAATGTTGGTCAAAGAAATTCAGACTGCATCTGGAGCATTTTAAATAAATAAAAGAGTTAAACACAAACTAGGGCAGAGGCTGAAGGCTCCTGCCAACTCTTGTTTGAGTACTACAAACTAGGTCCTATTTTGTAGTAGACCCCAGGTCAAGGGGAAAGTGATTAATCTTGCTTTTGCTGGAGGAAAAGATGTAGTCCTCCTCTGTGAATGTTTAAAAATGCAGTTTTACTCCAGAAAAGTTACATTAATCATCATCTACTGGTTTTCTGAAACGGTTTTGTAGAACTGTGCTACCTGCTGATTAATGGTCTCTTTCAGTTGTTCAGAACCACCTGTGGAAATGCTGAGCTTGTACACTTGAATTGTTTGGAATTTTGCTTCCCACAATCCCCTTGCATACAAGTGCATTTGGTTATGTCGGGCTTAATAGTTCCTGCTGACTTTGTCATTGTGCATCCTTGAGATTGCTAACCAGTAGAGTGGTCTCCTCCTTCCCGTGGATTTACATTAAATGCAAGGTGATAAAGTGCTGTTTAATTAGAGGGGGCATGGGGAGGAAAGACGACTGTGCAGTGACAGGCACCAGTTAAAAGTGACAAGGAATGTGCCTGCTTAATCTTTCAGCATGACAGTGCGTCTGAATTGAGTAAGTGCCTGGCCTGAGGCAGATAAAGAGAGCAAGTGGTGTTGCCACAAGGTTCAGAACTGAGCAGCAACATGGTTTTAGCCGCCTTTCCAAGGGACTGTTTTCGAGGCTTCTGCCTCTACTGGTTTCACATTTAAAGAAATAAATCCAGCACATCAAAGAGCCTTAAGGCAACAAGGAGAAAATTGAACTTTTGTCTCTTTCAATGTAAAATCTATGTAGTATGGCTAAGCATGTATTGGGTTGCATTACACATACAGAAATACTGTTCAATCTGAAATTATGACTGAATTAATGCTCCAGTGTCGTCATCCTTTTCAAATAGAAATGTGTATTCAGATGTACATTCTGGACATTGTCACAGGCTAACTGAGGGGAGTAGGGCCTAGCTCCTGATCAGCTGAAGCTGTGAGTCCAAAAATCACATGACAACTTGAAGATCACTTGGTCCTCATACACAGAGAAACAGGCAGGTCAGCTGAGATGAAGAGCCACAAGGGGTAGGAAGGCTCCTGCAGGAGTTTATGGGCCAGGGAAAAGGACGCAATTTATGTCTGACTCTCAGGCAAATGGCTTGCAGAGTGTAATCCTGTGGGAGTCAAGGTGAGCCTCTTTGCTCCTAGGTAGCTGGCCTGAGCAGTGTAATTCTGTAGGGTGTCTTCTGGCTCCTGCAGAAGTCAGGGGGAAAGGAGAAGTTTCATATATTGGATTGGCTCAGGAGAACTGAGACTGAAGCCCTGAAGAAAGGGGGACAGGGACCCTGTGGCTTGAGAGTGTTCTTCAGTGCATGGCTTGGTGAGTTAGTCCACTGGCTTAGAGATGCGAACACAAATTGCAAATGTCTATTTTTCAGATGATAAAAAAAATGTGTTGAGCTAATCTGAGACAATCAGTGCCTGAATCAATAGCAACTGATGAATCCAAATGTTACTTAAAAAAATGATGTAGCATTGCGAACGTGTGGCATCAAATGACAGACACTTTTGCATTATCTAATAAAACCAATTTCATGTGATGCTTTGCACTTGCAATGATGCTTCGGAAGTGTAAGACTAAACCAAAAATCACAGTGTTTTGCTGGCTTGCATATCCTGTTAGTGAAATAATAGGACACACATTATTATGAATTGGATTATTTTCTTTGTGTTACAGCCATCTCTTTTTACATCCAAGCTTGGTTGCAGAAGATATATGTGCCAATTCACATGCATCTGTAAAAATTTTCATGTAAAAATTATGATTGAAGTTTAGTAATATAATGCAATACCATCTATCGATAAATTCATTTCCATTCCTGTACAACACTGGCTCAGCCCCTTAGCCAGTAAATGGGCATATTACTCGTTGTGTTCTAGCTCCTAACCTACATTCACTGTCAGCTCAAAGCCTTGTTCCTGGTCTTCCCATGAATGGATCCTTTGGGGCCATGCTGTTCACAAAGCCCTGGATGATGTATCTGAGAAGTGGAAATACTGTTCTTGGGCAAAGGGGTTCAGTAGTGGAACAAACTTCCAGAAGGGAATTGTATTTGTTAAGAGTCCAGGCACTTTCAAGGTATGCTGTAAAAACTGTACCTTTGACCAAGCTTTCTCACTGGAACCAAAATCCAGAGTGACCTCTTGCATGCTCCACAAGCAGATACTCTAACAAAATGGTGAAGAAGAGAAGAAAATGTCATGCAGTCCACCAAACCTAATTCATCTGGGAAATGTGCATAACATTTAAATAGAGTGGTTCTGAAATAACCCAAAAGCAAGGGGTGCGCGTGTCCTGAGGGTAGGTAGGTAGGTTGGTTAGCAGTAGAGTGGCTTCCTGGTTTATCACTTCAGAACTCTGAAGATCTGAGCTTGGATGCTGGGTTAGTTAGTTCATAAATAAATATGGCTCCTCACTGCACACTTGTTTCTCAATTTAAAAAGCCAGAAACTGCAAAATTCAGCAGAGTAAGCAGTCTTTGTTTAATAGAGATCCATGATTCAAGCAGCTACAGGACTTAAAATCTACCAGGGAGCGTGAAGCAATCAATAATAGTTCGAAGTTTTATAGCACCTTTCATCCAAGGACCTTGTGATGCTTTACAAACATTAATTAAGCCTCGAACCACCCACCACTCCTGTGGAATAGAAAAGTGCTACTTTTCCCACATGGGGAAATTTGAGATGTATAAAGGTTAAATTACTTGATGGCTGTCACATAACAAGTTTATGGTGGAGATGGCAATAAAACCCAAACCTCCTGACACCCAGGCCTATGAGCTAACCATTTGACAGTTACCTTCCTCAAGGTTAAACTCAAGGTTTCTTTTCTCAGCTGTTCTGTAGCAAATAAGCATTTGATTGTACAATTTTGAAAAAGGACAGTTTGATAGATCGTTATCCTTTCCAGGAGACAAATTAATTTAAATGTATTTTATTAGTTTAATCGATTGTCTTGGATCCAGTTAAGGCCTGCTTTCTGTTCTCAGGTGGGTGTACAGTTACTACTGATTGCAGTGGGAGCTGTACATGGGTGGTACAATATTTGGGTGCAGGCACGATAAATGTTTGTTAACAAGAGCATTCTGGTTTTGCCCACCAGAAAAACTCCCTGTTTATAATAGAAAACACAAAGAATGACATTCATGGCATGCACAGTAATGCAACTCCAGATTTAGTTTAAGGCTGTCGTGGAGATACTATATTGGCAAATGATGGTTAGTTTCTATGGGTATGTCTACACTACCTGCCGGATCAGTGGGTAGTGATCGATCTATCAGGGGTCGATTTATCGCGTCTAGTCTAGACACAATAAATCGATTCCCAAACGTGCTCTCATCGATTTCTGTACTCCACCGCCATGAGAGGCACAGGCAGAGTTGTTGGGGGAGTGACAGCAGTCAACTCATCTCCATGAAGACGCCGCGGTAAGTCAATCTAAGTACGTCGACTTCAGCTACACTATTTTCATAGCTGAAGTTTCATATCTTAGGTCGATCTCCTCCCCACCAGTGTAGACCAGGGCTAAGTGTCACTATTATGGGCCTGAATCAAAACTCCAAGATGGAGCAACTTCAGGCTTCGGGAAAGTTTAGAACCACATCTGGACATTATACACAGCTTGTCATTTGGTCCATAGGGGGCTGAACCAAGTTCTTGGCTGTTATGCCATTAATTATAATGAGCACAGGATTGGATTCACTCAACCTTTGTGTGTTGAATGCTCCACTCTTCTTCAGAGCTGTTATACAGGCAAGTAACAGGAAAGAAGGGAAAGAGAATTCCATTAGTGCCTCATTTAACAGTGGTCTGTCCGTTTTGATGACTACTTACTCAGTTTTTGCAGTTGAAGATCTTTTGGAAGAGAGTGTGAAAACTAGGCTAATTCCAGTGACCTTCTTTTCCAGGAAAAAAAAATCTGTCTTGCCCCCATCACGGCATAGCCATAGTACAAGTACAAGTACAAGCCATGGTACAAGCCATAGTACAAGAGCCAAATTTCAAAGGGCTTTGGGTTTTTAATATTTCTAGAATTTTAGTTATCATCTGGGATGACTCTCTGGTAATTAATTTGTACTGAGATGAGATAACCAATGACAGGCCTCACATAGAGAAAATAATTAGAGATATATAAGCTTTCTTCAGCAAATCTAGTAGACCGAGATGGAAGATTAACCTATTGTTTAGAACAGGTCTTTGGAAGCCAGAATTTACTCCTTAGGGTCCTATAAGTGACCCACAGCATGGCCTTAGACAAGTCAACATCTCTGCTTTGATTTCTTCATCTGTAAAATGGGGATAATACAACATGCCAATGAGTAGCTGTAGGGAAAGATTAAAACTAGTTTACACAAGTGTTATCTGTACGAATTGTTGTGAATAGCTTGTAAACTACAAATTAACCTATTCGTCCTCATTGTAACTCTGTGAAGTAATTATACCCAGGTACCGCCCATTCTTCTCTAAATCCAAACTGATCCAAACAAGCTGGGTTGGTTCCCTGAAGAGGGAAGACTCCATCTCATCCCCTGCTCTGGATGCTAAAACTGGGTAAATGCCTCCAGAACACTTCCTGCAAATACTGGTTTGGGGAAAGAGAGTAGGAGGAATCACTTCTATTTTTTTTTTTTTTTTTTTTTTTTTTTGCTCATGCCAAGTCTGTGTTTGACTTCCATTAATGCCCTAGTCCCCTAGTCACCGTTATTACTGGAAGAGGTGGATGTAAAGCAAACATTGGAGAATATTTGCAGGAACTGAATTTTTGAACCCATGACACAAGTATTTACAAAGGAAACCTGACTCTATGAATTATGCTCATCCAATCATGGAATGACAATGAGAGCATGTATGTCCAATCAAAATTAGGCAACACAGCTTTCATTTCAGACCCTCACAATAAATTAATCAGACAATTGACAGAGTTATTGCCAGTTACGTTTGAGGAATAGCTTTAAATAACAAGTACAACTGAGATGAGCATAAGCTGCTTTCTGACCATCCATCCACAGAAAAAGAGGCTAAATTGCTGAAATAAATTATTCACGAAAAACAATTCACTTAGTTCTTCTGAATACAGAACTCTCTTGTAAATGATATGGGCCCCTTGTTTTCCTATATCCTGGATGCCAAAAGGTGGCTCCAGTCATAAATGGTTTTGCCTGGTGATCTGCAAGGCCTACCTTAGATCTGTCAATTATCAGAGTGCAGTAAAAAGGGTTTATGTATCACAGCTTGCTGCATAGCTCCTCTCCCCTAATGATCCCTTAGTACAACAGTTTGCATTCAGGATGAGAGGAGTATGGCCGATCTCCTGACAGTCTCTCCCCACCTGGTATGTTTCCTATTTTGTCCAGAAAGGGGGTTGCCGAACTACTCTGGGAGCCCACTAGTGTGGAGTAATCTGGATTTGTGTAGCCAGGGAAATGTACCATAGGAGGAGTATTATGAGCGGGTTGTTTTGGTGTTACTGCTGTAACCACTGCAAATCAATTTTCCCCTCTTTGTACTTCCTCTATATTTCTGCTTGCAAATAAAGCGTACCTTGATTATTGGTTCACCCATTACAAAGGTGTCAGAAGAGTGTATGTATGAGGTATCAGGCTAGTCACAGGGAAATACCGGGTTGTGGATAGTTGAAATCACATAGGGAAGTAAGGTAGGGTTGCTGAATACCTTGAACAGTTTTGTGGAGGCACAACCAGTTAGTAGCTAAGAACCGAGGCCATTGACACCCACTGCAGCGAAAGCAGAGGGACACAGGTGAAGAGTTCCTGCAGATAAGCTGCCCTTGGGGTAGAGTGATCCCTTAAATCTCCTTACATAAATAAGAGCTGCCTAATTTACCATCTTTCCATCATTCATTGTTTTACATATCTCTATTGTGTCCTCTCTTATTCATCTACTTGCCAAAGTTATGCAGGCCCAGTGTTTCAGTGTCTCTTCCTCTCTGATGTTTTTCATTGCTAATCTCTGAACCCCTTCTCTTGGTGTTGCATTCTCATTGATACCAAAATTCAATGGAGTAGTCACCAGCCCACAGTGTGCTGTACCATTCTACTATAGTTTCTTTCAAAGATGTATTCTAAGCAGTGGATCTCTTTGAGAGCATGAAACGATAATTTAATGACAGCTGAGCTAACGATGCAGTTTAAGGTGTCAAATTCTGGTGATTTGGGACCTGCCTGTTTGAAAGATCATTTCCCTACTTGTGAAACACTGAGACAACTGAGCTAAGTAGAGGAACTCTAAATTGAGATTTAGGGCTTGTCTACAGATGAAAGGTAGTCCGGAATCAGGTAAACTGTGAATTTAAAGCAGTTTCACTATTCCTGATTAGTTTAATCCACTTTAGAAGTGGATGGATGGAAAGAAAGCCACACAAACATGACACAAATTAAAAATCAAGAGAGAAAACAAATCTATGATTTTTTCTCAAGGGTAACAACTACATATATTCTGGTAATGAGAATCTCTAAACAGAGAGATCTGCAACAGGATAATAAACTCTGCAAAGGATGACTGACAGTTTTCATATTATCTTCTTAATCATGCTTTTATTTCTGTTAAGAAAGCTTTAGGGATTGGCTGCATTTGCAGCTGTTGAGCGCTTTGGGTTAAACCATCTTCGCAGACAGCTCCAAGATGTCCACACTGACAGCCGCAACTGCACTGGCGTAGCCACATTTGTGGCACTTGCAGTGGCACTGGGAGTGGTGCATTATGGGCATCTATCCCAGCATTCAAGTGGCTGCAACATGCTTTTCAAGTGAGGGGGGTGGGGTGGAGTGTGTTGTGTATATGTGGGGGGAGCGCAGATTTTTGGAGTGCTGAGAGTGATGACAGCGCACTGTCTTGTAAATGCAGATCCTCCTAATCTCCTGCTCTTCACTCACTAACTCATAAAGGTTTGCTTCGTTTGCTTTGCCCCATTGCAGATAAACTCTGAAAAAGCACTTCCGCATTCCTCCAGCCGAGTTCAAAACAAAGGGAAGAGAGGCCACTTCACTTAAAGAGGATTAGGAGGTATTCCCGGAAGTCACTCAAAGTGGAGTATCATTAATGCTCATATACACTGACACTGGGGTGTCTCACCCAGTACGCAACAGCTGTTAATCCTCTGGCAACAGGAGTACCAGGAGCGGTTTGGCCAGGGAGTCAGAGCGCTCTACATGCCCTGCCAGTGTGGATGAGTAGTAAGGTAGAGTGCTCTGGGAGGTTTTAAAGTGCTGGTGTAACCAAGCCCTTACACATTTAAAATATTTGAACTATGCATTAATGCTCAATGAGCTACTGCAGCATCAACGGAATGTATACACAATGACTTTGTGGTGGGCTTTAGTGGTCTGCTAAGATTAATCAATACCATAAAAAAGGCTTGCTTTAGTGTCCTCTAGTATAAATTCCCAAACAAATCACAGGTTAAACTGAAGATAAGGTTGAGCATATATGGTTAAAACATTACATGAATCCTCTAATTATCCCCCTAACTGGTGTAACTGACCCTGCTGCACGACATCTCTGCGAGTTGTGTTGTACATCCATCCCTTCAAAGTTCTATATACCACATGCTAGATGTAACACAAGTTTGGAGGCAAATGTTCTAGGTGCTCTTAGGCTCTACTCCTCTGTGGGTTCCCCAGGACACCTGCGCACTTCAAATAACAGAAGATTCTGTTGCTAAGGTTGCTTGAAATACAAGGGACAGACTCCCTGGGCACTTTTTCTTTAATGGTTATAACTAAGAGGGAAGGTGACTCTTTGCAGGGTGAAAATGATCATGGCATGAATTCAACTCGGTTTCAGAAAGAACTGAATAACAGAGAATGCAATAGTATCAGAATGTGATATGTCGTACGTTGACATATTAGATGTAAGATTGCATCTTTTCCCTACATGTCTGTGCAGAGTAGTAAAGAAGTAAATTATCTCTTACTTGACCTGTATGTGATACCAACATGGCTGGTCTGAGCAAGACTGGGAGAGCAGCTTCTGCAAGATTGTGACTATCCCTGTGCAGTTGATGGGGAGAATGGGTGGAGCCAGGACTCTGCCCACCCCAGTGTACCAGCCAGTATAACAGAACTGGGAAGAAAGGCGGGGGAGCAATATGCTACTAGTTTGGGTCTGTAATCTGTTACCGGCAAGCATTCATCTACTGTACTTTCCCTGGGGCAAAGGAGGAACTTGGATGATAATCTACTCCTGAGAAAACTGCCGGATCCTCTGGTACCATAGCAATGAGGGACTTCAACAATCCCACTAACCCGGGGCATAGTTTGGTAAATGGATGTTTTAGTACCGTCAATGACTGCTTGTTGAAGTAATTGTTTTTGGTGACAATGGGGAGGAGAAGGTGTTTGCTGTAACCATGTCATTTGTAATTTGCTTAGCAGCAACAGTGTGTTTGAGCTCTACAAAGAATAAGGACAGAGGAGCTTAAATTTTAAATGGCTGAGATCTAACGAAGTACATGCTTGTGCAGAAGTAATTAATGCTAGTAGAAAATGCTTGGAGTTCAGTCAATGGGGATTACTCCCATGTTTATGACGAAGCAGGTGCTCATGTGGTTTGTTGGACCATTGACCCGTGACAGGTAGAATTCAAAAGTGGGGATAACTTAGTGGCAATTGTTTTATCAATTAACTTACTTGTGGGCCTTATGGAAAGCGGGTTTGTAAAGCATTTTTTTTAAACAAAGCAATACACAGGAGTTAATAGGGGAGCATAAGAGCTCCATAAGTTAGGAATGGTCCCTGGTCAAATTTGATACAGTAGTTTTGAAATCCCCTTGGCAATAATTTTTAAAGGGCAGGCTTTTTAAAACTATGAAGAAAATGCTTAATGGGTGCCTGAAAGGGCAGAATAAAAACAACCTTAACCATCAAACCAGGCTGGCAGTGATTTAAGGAAACTGGGCCTGATACTGATCTCATTTATCCCACTGGTGTTCAAGTCAGGAGTCCTGTCGTCTGCTGCTTGTAAAGCAGCATCACTGGACTGAAATTAGGGGAGATCTGCCACTTTTTGCTAGTAGAGAATTCGCCTCTGGGAATAACTTCCCTGAAGTCAGTGTTACATTGGTGAGAGATTGGAATCTAGCACAGATGGTTTGCTGTGCCTCTGAGGAAGAAAATGGAGACAGGATACTCTGGCTGGATAGCTAGAAAAGAGTGCAGGTTTATAAGGGCTGAACAAGCTCGCTTTTAAAGCATTTGAAATCTACCCAAATGCCATAAATATATTGGGATATAAACTAGCTCAGCTAAGGTGCATATTGGAAATAAAAAGGACAAGGTGATGATATGGGCCTAATTAAGAAGAGGATAGTGCAGTGCTTTGAGAATAGGATCAAACCATCTTGCAGTCTCTCGGGGAAAATTGTGCCTCTCTAACCTGTTAGAGTTCTTTGAGAAAGTTAATAAAACAGTAGATAAAGGTGACTCAATGGACATAATTTACTTGGGTTTTAAAATGCTTTTGATAGAGTCCCTCATAAAAGACTGTTAAGGAAATAAATCTCCACAGGGTAAGGAGCAAACTCTTGCTGTGGATTTAAAAATTAAGCGAAATAAAGACTAGTGAATGAGTCAGAGTGGAGAGAGACTAATGTTGGGTCAGAGTAAAGGATCATAGTTATACTTATTGATGGTCAGAAGGATACAATGAACCATGAATTGGGGACATTTGCAGATGGCACAGTCCTCTTGATGCATAAATACTGCAAAGGCTTAAGAGCTAATCCTGATAAATGTAAATGTGTTTATCATTTATATTGTGGTAGCACCTACAGGCCTTAACCACTGTTAACCCATTGTGCTAGACACTGCACAGTATACAACAAATGACTCCCATGGCAAAGGTTCTACAATCCAAAAGGGAATGGGTATCATGATGGCAGCTGAAACTCAGCTTGATAGCCAAAACTGTCTAAATTTCTCAGGGAGGCTGGTGGGCTTTGAGCTTTTGGGGTCCTCTGAGGAAAAGGTGAACAGTGCTCCATTGCCTCACACCTTGGGCAGTCACTTCTGCCAATACCAAGTGGGCTTCTAGTGCTGATTCATTCTGATCTCTCAGCATTTTGTACCCACTTTGTATTGATGAAAATGTGCAAGGTACAGAGCAAAAATTACCAGACCATAAGTTTAATTAGCCAACCCAACAAAGTGATGTTGAAAGTCGTATTGAACCAATTGAATCCACAAGGAGAGAATATAATCGCTGAAGAATAGACTGGCTGTCGTGCTGGATGAAGTACTACAGAACAGGTTTTCAGCCTTCGTGTTGTATGTGAGAAATACTTACAACACCAGGAGGACATCTACCACGTCTTTGTTGACTTCAAGAAGGCATTTTAACAGAATATGGGACAAAGCTGTCTTGGCAACCATGAAGAAGTACAGTGTTGGTCGTAAGCTTATTCTTACCATTAAACAACTGTATGTGAATGCCAGCAGTGCAGTTCTCATAAATGGCACAATATAAAGTGGTTTTGCACCACTGTTGGAGTCTGGCAAGGCTACCTTCTTCTGCCCACACTGTTCAACATCTACTTGAAGTGCATTATGGCTGATGTCTTAGAAGATCACATATGCACAGTCAGCACTGGCGGGGAAGGAGGGAGGCGAACAATCTCAAATCTTTGGTTCACTGATGACATTGATGGCCTGGCAGCCAGCGAAGAGGAACTTGCCAATACTGTGAAATGATTGGATTGAACCTCCACAAAATACGGCATGGAAATCAGTGCAGAGAAAACCAAGCTGTTGACAAATAAACATGACAGGATCAGCTCACACTTCGCTGTCAGTGGACAAGAGCTGGAGACAGTGAAACAGTTCAAGAATTTGGGGGCAATCGTCACTGATGAAGGATCAAAGGCAGGAATTCTAGCAAGAACTGCGCAAACAGCAGCAGCAGTGGCAAAGCGAAAGACAATATGGAAGAATAAGAACATCTCCCTGGAATCCAAACCAAAACTGCTACATGCACTGGTCATCTCCATTTTTCTGTATGCGTGTGAGATATGGACCCTTACAGCAGAACTTGAATGGAAAATACAGGTAACTGAGATGAGATACTTCTGTAAAATCCTGGACATCTCCTACTTCAACCACGTGACTAATGAAGAGGTCCACAACATCATCATCCAATGCGCTGGGTCATATGAAGACATCCTGACAACCATGAAGCAGCACAAGCTGAATTGGTACGGCCAAGAAATAAGATCATCTGACCTATCTGAGATAATCCTCCAAGGGTCAGTACAAGGGAAGAGAAGAAGAGGTAGACAGAAGAAGAGATGGATTGATAACATAAAAGAGTGAACAGCAATGGACTTCATGGAGACTCAAGCACTGACACACAATCATCAGGGGTGGAGACAGTTGGTTGGTTGATCATCAATGATAGTGCCCCAACGACCAGTGCAGTTAGAGGGGGAGTGATGATGACAGGGCAATGGAGATGCAGATCCAGAGACACAAGAGTTACCATGGATTGCTCAAAGATGTTGGCTCAGTGTGCTTTGCTGGTCATTGAAAATTATTTTTCTGTGATGTAGGGATAAGTCCTGAGAATTGCTGAGCATCCTTGTCTCTCATTGTATCACAATGGGAGTTTAGAGTGTTTGGCACCTATCAGATCTGGCCTTTGAGACTGTAAACAAACACATTATAGGATTCTATATAGGAGCTGATCCAACACCCTTTAAAGTAGTCAATGAAAGGCTTCTTGTTGACTCTAATAGGAGCTGGATGAGTCCCATTATGCTAGAGAGAGAGAGAGGACATACCAGATGCTTGTGTGTGTGTGCTAGAAAAGTTTTATTAACATGAGTTTGGATTTGCCACATATTATTAATAATTACTTATATTTCAGTTGCACCCCAAATGTGCTAGATATGCTTAGGCTGATCATCCAAGCAAGTGCAGCTGAACCCTAATTTGCAGAAACCTGTTTACAGAATTGTTAACAATAACGAATAGAGGAAGAAGAAAACTCAAGGATGTTTCCACTCAGAAATCTTGACATGAATATTTATCCTCCAGGTAGGATTAAAAGAAAAACACTGGGTCTCATTAGAGAGAGCTCTTAATTCAAAAAAACATTGCCTGTTTGGAGATAGTAGCTATTGGAAGATCTAGTTTAGTGGATGCACATTCACACTGATGGACAATGGCCAGTGGGCAAGAAACAGGGCTGTCAGCAGACTCAGAAGAAATGATACTCAACTACAATTTATGAGCTGTGGACTTGGGCTGACAAATATGCTGTCCATGAAATATGCTGTAAAATGCTCACATTCTTCAATTTAACTAGACTCAAACTGATGGAAAATTGCTGTCTGGGGTGCCAAGATAGATGGTACAGAAAAGACTAACCAAAGTTGTCTAGAAAAAATGCAGGGCACAGAATTTGCTTTTTTAGATATTTTTATATATTTTCCAAGTGTCTTAAGAGTTAACAAATCATATTGGATCGGGGCAGATACAATAAAATACTTGGAGGCTTTAAAAATAGATCAGAAACACGTGCCATGAAGTATCTGATTAATAAGTGGTCTTTATTAGTGTGGGAAGGTGTTGCTAATAAAACTGATTTGTATGTTGACATCTGCTGCCTCTGTCTCTTTTCACCTCTCATACTCCTCATCCCTTCCCTGTTCTGTTTCCATATTTTGGGCCACTCTCTCACAAAGTTTTGAGCATTCTAGTCCTTCTGCAGCAAAGCACTCACGCACATGCTAAACTTTTAACTGTACGAGTTGTCTCATTGACTTATGCTTGAGTGCTTTGCTGGATCAGGGCAAGGGTTCTCAGCAGCTTTGAAGAGAGAGCCCGTATTCTTTCTGATATTCTGCTTCATGCTCCCTGTTGCCCCAGCTACACAGGCCTAACAACCATGCTCAGTTTGATGAACAGTCTTCAGACATGGCTTATGGACCGAGCCAAATCATGTTAAAAGACCCATGTTCTAGCCCAGATCTCTCTCTGCATGAGTACAACAGCTCCCAGCCAAGCTGTATTAGAACCAAATTCAGCTCCAGCTGAGTTGAAACCACCAGGTTCCTGACTGGTTGTTTATGTGGATTGCAAGATATGTGCTTCTCTATCCCTGTCTCTTCTCTCTCTCTCTCTTCATCATGCTAAGGTCCATGGATCTGTTACAGAGGGTATTTCAGCCTGCTTACAGCTTGGGTTCAAAACCAGACCTATCAGTCACTGGCAACAGGGGAATGCTTAAGGTTGTTTCTGCCTCTGCAGGGGCTGGCAACTCAGCTACAAATCCTGGTTACAGAGATTTTTCTGAAGGAAATTCCAAACTTTACTTCAAGTCTCTCGTTAACAATTTAGCTCGATATGTCTGCCTAGTTCCCAGCTATGTGGTGGCATTGCATGTGCCTTCTGGGGTGACTGTTCCATCAGCTCCACTTCCCCTGGTGCCCCTGCTGGCTTCAAAGAGGAAGCAAAGCCCAGAAAAAGCCCAAAGCAAAAAGAAAGGTCTGTACTTCTGCTTTAACTTCTTATTGAGTGTCTCATTGGGGATCTCAGCCAGCAGTGTGGGCAGAGCACAGAACATAGTCTACAGCCTAGTCAAAGACCGTAATTTAACTAGCATCTTAAACAAGTGAAAAATAGCCTTGAGTTTCTCCAGGAGGGATTGATTGTGGGCCAGGCCGGATTAACTCTCCTGTTGGCCCCAGAGCTATTAGATTTTGTGGGGCCCCTGTATACAAGTCTTTTTCCTAATTTAAAATAAAATTATCACAATTATGGCACCGAGGCTATTAATGCTATACTGAACTTGCCTTTTAATTAACATAAAGTCATTCTGTGGTTACATTTCAGTCTTAAAACATGTAGAATATAGTTAAATTAATTCAAAATAGCCTACTTCTAACCTTGGAACAGCTATTATATTAGTTTCTTTCTTGGAGGGAAGGGGCTCCAGGCTGGGACAGAATTTTGGGGTGGAGGAGAGGGTGAGGGGTGTTGGGTTTTGGGAGGGAGTTTGAGTACAGGAGGGGATTCTGACCTGGGGCAGGGGGTTGGGGTGCAGAAGAGGGTGTGGGATCTGAGAGGGAGTTTGGGTACAGGAGGGGATTCTGACCTGAGGCAGGAGGTTCATGTGCAGGGTCTGGGAAGAAATTTGGGTGCAGGAGAGATTCCAACCTGGGGTAGGGAGTTGGTGTGCGTGGTGCAGGCTCTGTCCGGGAGGCACTTACCACAGGCAGTTCCTGGCCGGCAGCACAGCAGGGCTCAGGCAGGCTGCCTGCCTGCCATAGCCCCATGCCGCTCCTGGGGGCTGCATGGATCCACAGCATGCAGGCAGCTTGCCTGAGCCCTGCTAGTGGCCTGGAGATCATGATTGACTGGCAGAGGCTTCAGGATCGACCAGTCGATCACAATCAGCGGGTTGGTAACAAATGAATTGTATATAATTATGAATCTATTTTTGTGAGTCCCCTCTTAGCCCGAGGCCCTGGGCTGCAGCCCCTAAAACTCCTGCATTAATCCGGCCCTGATTGTGGGTGTATAATTATGTCCTAGTCAAAAGGTCAGGTCTCTGTAGTACAATGTTCTCATCATGTGTTTTAAAAAAAGGAGGTTTTCTACAAATCTGAAGATTGAATTTTTCTCAAGGACAAAGAATGCACTGGGATAAGGACTATCTCCCACACTCCTACCCCGCTCCCAAAGGTTAGAGAGCATGACCTTGGAACCTCACTCAGCTCCCTAGAGCACTACCCAGAATGTATCCCTACAGGAGTGTTATACTTCCTATCCATTAGAGTAGGCCTCCCAATGGCTACTGTCTCCAATCAGATGAGGTCTTTGAAGCTGGAATCTTTCTCTGAGATGCAGTATTGTATTTTTAATTCAGACAAGTATCCTCACAATGCTCTTGTCATTCATTACCTAAATAAATTCAAGAAATATTCTTCCTTCACTTTACTATCAAAATCTGGTCCTCAGTATGATCTCCTAGGCAGCCACGTGACCATCATTACACAAGTTCACCAAATTCTAAATATTGATTTTCCATTCTTTAGCCAATGCCATTTTTTGGTAGAAGTCTTTTCCACACCATAGTGTCTGGGGGGAGTTGAAGGAGATATCATATATATAGTTTTGGATGCCCATCTTTAAAGGATAACCCTGCTTCTTACCCTAAAGGTACATGATGTGAAAGATCTGTAGACACGATAAAGACTAGAAAAATCTATCTGTGTTTATCTGAACGTGCACTTTCCTCCAGAAATAAGATCCATGGATCCATCCCACGTTACAGATATACAGATCATGCAGAATAGAGGAGGAAACTACATCCAAAGACTTGGTTTTCTTTTCACTAGGTGGGATCTCTCATGCTCCACAGCTGGAGAAATTATTGTGCCTTTAAGTACATTTAACACAATCTATAATTCACAAAAGCAAAGTTGATTTATCCTGGCTCTGCCAGTAGCCCCAGTTGGAGGAGGTGTGGCATTCCTGTTCTGGCAGTGACTGATAGGTCTGGTTCTGCATCTAAGCAAGCAAGCTGAAGTACTCATGTCATGGATCTGTGGACCTTATTACTCAAAGGAAGCTTTCAATGAAGAACAGATAGATTTTTCCTATTCTTCTCTGGATACAGTTGTCTGTATTTTTAAAAGCCAGGTTTAAGTATGGTGTTTGACTCCAAGGAATTAAAATAGAACCTATTATTAGCATAATAAACAAACAATGGACCAAATTCATCCTTGGCATTACTCCACTAGATCACAGAATCATAAAAATGTAGGACTGGACTGGACCTCAAAAGGTCATCTAGTCCAGCCCCCTGTGCTGAGGCAGGACCAGGGAAGTCACATCAGGGATGAATTTGAATTGCTTTTATCTTTTCCCTTTCCACAGTTTCTGATAAGAATGGCAAACATCAATAAACATGATAATTTACACAATTGTGGCAATTTGAACTGACACTAGGAAGAAAGTTTTTATTTTTTTCTTAATTAGATTGACTGTTGATACAGTAACTTCTCCTTTTGTGCTGGTGTAAAAAAAATCAGTCTGTCAGAGATATATTTGTAATGTAAGTCAGGAAGAAGTGAACCTGGCAAGCACTGTAAATTAATGGTGGGTTGTAGCTGTTAATTTTACCATATATTCTCCTTTTTTTTCTTAGATTACCTTACAAAGGAAACAAAAGACCTATATCTTAGCTAGGCAACATCCAAGTTAATTTTAAGTCCTGAGAGCCTACCCCTTTTGCATGAATAATCTCTCAAATACTTCTAATATGTGATGGTTTCATATGTTAGGTGTAGTATAGTTGCGACAAATTAGCCAGCCTAGAGGCTGAAAATTCCAGAGCAGGAGAATCAGTTACAGATCCTAGTTACAGGGTTTAGAGGCTCATGCTTCTAATTCTACAGGTCTTCAATTTAATCCTCAGCCACAACCAAGCCTGAAGTCTTCACAAAAGCCACTAGAGGTTGACCTACAGGATTAAGGTATGTCTACCCTACCCAACAGATTGGTGGGCAGTGATCGATCTGTAGGGTGTCGATTTATCGCATCTTAGTCTACACATGATAAATCGATCCCCGAGCACTCTCCTGTCGACTCTGGTACTTCCCCGCTGCGACAGGCGCAGGTGGAGTCGACAAGGGAGTAGCAGCAGTCAACTCAGTGTCGTGAAGGTGCCGCAGTAAGTCGATCTAAAATACGTCGACTTCAGCTATGCTATTCTCTCTTCATTCTGTCTTCATTTTCTTGGTTTCCCAGAAGTTCTGAACTCTGACTTTCAAGATGGAGAATGACATTTGGTTTCTGTGGGCACACCCCACATACTTATATAATGATAGCAACTGTTCTACACATTTTTCTCTATGGATCGTTCACAGAGGAGAGCGTATATCACAAAGTAAACCATGGGTTGCATTTGCACAGCCCACTGTGGAGATGAATAGTAACACTGACTAAATCATTATGGACCTAATAACTATGGCAGACATGGTTTAAAGTAAACAATTGGTGGAGAACTCAGTTTTAACAGATTATACAGGCTGATCTTGCTGGGGTGCAGAAAGAGCTAAAGTAGTAACAGAGAAAGATAATGACAGAAAACAGAACTTAGTGTCACATACTAACATTTCACTACTCCCAGCATGCTTCACTCTACTTACCTCACCTAACAAAAAGGTATGCAGTTACAAAACCTAGCCACCAGGTGGCAGACAGTACCAGACATTGTACAGTTTAATTGATAGATTCTGGTTTCAATTTCTGCTCATTTTTGGTATTTATTTTGTGCTCATTTTGTGTCTTTTTAACTTAAAAATAGTTCTTTGGGTTTTTGCGTATGTCCATTACACTGTAGGTGTGTGCACATCTTGTGACATTGTGGTCCATATGATTTTATGAAAATATGGTAATAAGTGTGAATATAATGCAACTGGAATATGCTTCATACAAAAGGTCTCTTGTAAGGTATCATTACAAAGCTTATAATCTACTGAGTGTGGTCATCCAGTTTGTATAAATGTATCATTCTTGTATCTGAAATTAGAAATATGAAATATAACTCTGAGGTCCTATTGTAATTGTGCAAAAAGTGGGCCATTAATGGTGGTTTGGAATCTTGATGGCTTCCATCATCTAGGACAACTGGTTGTGAATACCTCTGTTTACTTGCAAGCCTTCCTGTGAGTCAGGCCAGGAAGAATGAAGGCTTGGGGTTTCCCAGGACATGTGACCATGTCACCTGGTACTGGAATCCATCTTACACCTGATACTTTTCCATTTAGAGGGAGCGTATGTCTTTAGTAGGGACCCAGAGAAACAAAAGATTCCTGCCTTGTGCCAAAGCTGTATAAGGGGATGGAACAGAACAAAGAGGGTCCAGTCATGAGAAATCCCCTACCTACTACCTGAGCTGGAACAAGGACTGTACCAAGGGAAAGGATTGGGCCCAGACTAGAAAGGAGTCTAGTCTGTGAAAGAAGCTTATTGGAACATCTCTGAGGGTAAGATTTATCTGTAATCAGTTCCTTAATGTATTTGGCTTAGACTTGTGTGTTTTGTTGTATTTTGTTTGGCAACTTACTTTTTTCTGTCTGTTATTACTTGGAATTGCTTAAATCCTACTTCTTATACTTAATAAAATCACATTTGCTTATTAATTGACCCAGAGTAAGTAAGTAACACCTAGGGGAGCAAACAGCTGTGCACATCTCTCTATCAGTATTATACAGAGCAGACAATATATGAATTTACCCTGTATAAGCTTTATACAGAATAAAACAGATTTATTTGGGGTTTGGACCTCATTGGAAACTGGGTATCTGGGTGCTGGAGAGAGGAGTATCTGCTAAGTGGTTTTCAGTTAAAGCCTGCAGCTTTGAGGGACATGGTTCAGACCTGGGTCTGTATTGCAGCAGGCTAGCATGTCTGGCTCAACAAGGCAGAGTTCTGGAGTCCCAAACTGGCAGGAAAACTGGCTCAGAGGTAGTCTCAGCACATCAGGTAGCAGTCCCAAGGGGGTTTCTGTGACCGAACCCATCACAGGTTTCATGCCAGAGAGTTTGCTCTAGTGGTATGTTCAAGGTTCATGGACAGCAGCTGAGGCCAGGTTATACATAAATGTTCTCGAGTTGCACACAAATAATTTTGTGCATGTCAGCATTTCCTCCCTCACAATCAGGGCAAGACTCTCCAGGTGCTCACTGACAATACTACAAAACTACAGGTGATTTAAGTGAACAAACAAGGAGACACCCAGTCAGACACAGTCCGAAGGACTCTGTCGGAAGGTGGCAAAGCTGTGGAATTTATGCATGTGGAGTTTGGTCACTGTGATAAAATGAAGGGGGGAGTTAGCTCCCTTTTATGGATACCCAGCCAGCCGGTAGTTATAAAATCTCTCTTAGTAGCCATTCTCTAATTGTTCTACCTGTAAAGGTTAAAAAGTCTCACTGCCATGCATAGGTAAAAGGAAGTGAGTGGACACCTGGCCAAAAGAGCCAACGGGAAGGCTAGAACTTTTTAAAATTGAACCAAGACTCCCGTTTTGTCTGTCTGTGGTTGTTCTCTGGGGAGAGGCAGACAGAGCAGTAATGCTGTAAGAGTTTGGGCCAGGTATGAAAACCCATCAGTATCATACCTAGAAACTACTCATTTGAAACCCCAGATACGTAGGTAGATCAGAAAATGTCTAGGAAGACACAATTACAAGACTCTCCATACAAGCCTTCAGTTTCATGCTTTCTTCTATACCTCTTGGCACAGGGAGCCTTCCTAGTGGCTGCAACCTTGATGAGGAGAGAGGGAGAGTTCAGTGCACTTGTCACTGATCTACTATGTGCCATCTTTGACAAAGTCAAGGCACAACTCAAGACCCATCTTAAGTTCCTCTCAGAGGTGGCTTCTGATTGCCATCTGAACCAGTCTATATATTTACCAGTTTTCTTCCCAAAGCTCAAAGGGATGTACAAAGGCTGCATGCTCTGCAGTCTTTGGCTTTTTACCTGGACAGGAAAAAGCCGTGCCTCGTTTCTTTCCAGCGCTGTTTCCTGTGCAGCATATATAAGAAGTCATCCTGCCTGTTACACTACAGCAACTCACAAAAAGGATTACTAGCTGCCCCACTAGGGTGTTACCTTGTTGAGGGCAAAATACCTCCTAAGACAATTACAGCACACTCGACCAGAGCACATTCAACCTTCGCAGTGTTTGTGGCACATGCCCACCTTGAGGATATCTGTAATGTGACAATGTGGTCTTCTGTCCACACATTTATGTCGTGCTGTGCACTGACTGCTGCATCAAGAGAAGATGCAAACATAGGAAAAGTGGTCCCGTGGTCCCTCTTCCGAGGAGACTCCAAGCCTCACCGGCAGGGATAACAGCTTAGGAGTCACCTACAGTGCAATGGACATGCAAGCACTTGAAGAAGAAAAAGCTGTTACTCATCTTCTCATAACTGTTGCTCCTCGAGACATGTTGCATTTGTCTATCAACGACCCACGCTCTTTTGCCAGTGCAGCTCATATTTTGGTGTTAAGCCACTGAAGAAGGGGTGGAGTGGCTCGCTCCTCTAAAGCCTCCACTCTGAGCACAAAGAGCTGAGGTGTGGGTAGGGCTACCCCTGTGGGCACCACTAGGGAAAATTCCCTAATACTGGACATGCACACCCCTACAGCATAATGGGCATATGCAACCCAGCTCATGGAACTGTGCTAAGAGGAGGTGAGTAACCATCTTTTTCTGTGCATTTATTTTAATTGAGACATAATTTTGAGCTGAAAATGGATATTTTATTAGTCATTGAAAGACTCAAGTGAATTAGCTCTGGTGTTCTCCAAGACAATTGACGTGCAGATAAAATAGAAAGCTGCAGGTGTGAGGAATTCCTGTTGGGACTTGAAAGGAGGAACCTCAGCTCTAAAAGTTAACCATCTTCATTCTTGAGCTAAAAAGCCTTCCACTTTAGGCTCATATCGCAACAGCACTTATTTGTGTCTGATTCCCAAACTTCCAGGAAACGGACATTAAGGCTACTATGTGACAGTGGATAGGTGGATATAAGATTATGGAGGTAAGGTAGACAGTAGTTATGAATTGGATGAGTGGAAATGGAAGCATTGGGGGTACTGCAGCCTGTGAAATTCACATAGTAGAAATTGAGTTAAAAAAGGGGAAATTGCAGTGGAAATGTGGAATAAAGGTTTTGGCAGCAGCACAGCGAGGGCAAGCTTTGGCAATGTTTCAGGGATTGTGATATGCAGAGGAGGAGGAAATGTGAAAGAAAAAAAGTACTCTCAGGGTCAAGGGCTGTTCAGATTTCCAGCCTTGAGAGCAAAGCTAAGAATACAGTTGCAGAGGTAGGGAGGCTGGACAGGCATAACTCTCTACCCACACAGATGCCTTCAGTAGTACTAAGTTATGGTGTAGCCAGGAGCTGACAGAGCTGAGACAGGCAGATAAATGGGAGGTAAAGAGATGAGAGAGGGAGTCAAGGAAGATATAGAAATGGATGTCATCTGAGGAGAAGTGATGGCCAAAAGGCTAGAAAATACCCTCGTAAACTTTTCAGGATATATGATCAGGAGGCTTTTCAATAGTTCAATCAGATACCAAACCTGGATCTTAGTATTTCACAATTTCATGAAGGCCCGAATGTAACAAAAGCCTGAAAATCACTATATGTAACCGTGAGCAGAATTTAGAGCAGCACATATTTTACAGTCTATCAAAAAGATGACGTAGGGGCAAAGTTCTTTCTTGGGGTAGCTCTACTAAAGTCATTGGAGTTACAGGGGGGATGGAACTGGCCCTGTGTGTCTAATGCAAGGCATTACAACAAAGCAGAACAATGATACTTAGCTCTTATGTGGGCTTTTCATCTTCAAAACGCTTTATTGAAATAAATCAATCCTAACAAAATCCCCATCAGGAGGTTAGTTATGTTTGAAAAGAGGGAGACTGAGGCAGAGGGTGACTGGAACTTGTCCAAGATCAGAGAAGGAATTTCTGTCTGAGCCAGGATTAGAACTTGGGAATTCCCGATGCTTTGCCTCTCTTAAACATGATCCTCTGACATGTGGCAAGAAAATCCTTATTGATAGTAGATTAGTCCCGTGTATCTCTGCAAAGAAGATGGGTTCAAGTAGACTTCTTGAACCCCTGCCTGGGGGCCTAGTCATAATCAATCTGAATTCCCAGGTGTGGCTGCCCTCACATCTCTACCTAAATCAGGTAGAGTGTGAGGGGGAAGCTGTACCCCCTCTCTCTATGCCACCCTACCCACAGCAATAGCCTGAAGACGTGAACCAGGAGAGGAAGAGAGCCCACGCTGCCCCTTGTAACTGGCTATGTGCTTCCTGGCTCCTCTGAGGCACTGCGCACAATTCCTCTTGGAGCTGCCATCAGGCCATGTAATTCCATGCACTCTTACTGTAGGGCTACAGCTTTAGAGCCAAGGTATATATAGCCCAATGTTTGTCTAGTCCTAATCACTCAGTTTCAATTCAGGTCACACCCTGGCCCAGTCATTCATCTTCTTGACTGCCTTCAAAAGCTTCTTCACCTCATCCCCACCAGCATGGTGATGTCAGTGGAAAGTCTGAGTAGGCTGCCAGGTAGGATTTTCTGATCCTCCGAAGGCAAGGGGAGTGTCCATTTTATCTTCTTTTTTTTTTTTCCTGTTGTGGTTTGTTGACCCATGTTTTCCTGCTGTTTAACAGGAATCATGTTCATGGCACTGGAGGATACTCAAAATAAATGTTTTTCATGCTTATCAAGTGACTGCTTCACTGAATCACATAATCACCCACAAGAGCCAATTATTGCCTTGTAAATTCTCCCACCATGAAAATTACCTCTTAAAAAATAAGAGAAGCCCCACAGGTAAAACTATTATTTAAAATGCTTCCTGGGCCTGCCACAGGCTCCTTCATAGACTTTCTCACTTAGTTTTGCTGCTCTCTAGCACTGGCCTTATCTTTGTCCCTTTGTCTTGTCACTGCTGGTGGGAATGGCTATACCTCTGAAGCTCTGGTCACCTGAAGCAGCCTTTTTATATTCCTCTGCCTCATAGACTTAACATCTCACTTCAGATCCACTCTGAAAATGTAATTCTGCCACACAGTCCTAAGGTCTCATGTTGGTGCTATAATTATTATTTATAGTTTAAGATAATTTAAGAATGCGCTTGTATTATTTACTCTAACTGTGTAAGGTGCTGGGGAAACTCTCAAGAGAGAGCATCTGAAACAGATACATATGCTTAAAGCACCTCTCAAATTCCTTGTGGGACATGGAAATGGATATAGTTATATGTAGTGCACCTCATTTTTCTTTTTCCATGGTACGCCCATACCTTGAATATTGCATGTCATGTTGCCCCATCTCAAAAAAGATTATATTAGAAATAGAAAAGGTACAGAGAAAAGCAACAAAAATGATTAAGGGTTTGAAACAGCTTCCATATGAAGAGAGATTAAAAAGACTGAGACCATTCAGCTTGGAAAAGAGATGACTAAGGGAGAATATGATGAAGGTCTATAAAATTATGAATGGTTAAAGAATAAGGAAATGTTATTTACCCTTGTGCATAACACAAGAACCAGAGGTCACCCAATGAAATTAATAAGCAGCAGGTTTAAAACATACAACATACAATCAACTTGTGGAACTCATTTCCAGGGGATGTTGTGAAGGCCAAAACTATAACTGGATTCAAAAAAGTATTAAATGAGTTCATGGATCCATTAAGAGCTATTAGCTAAAACGGTCAGGGATGATACCCCACACTCTGGATATCAATAGGCCTCTGAATGTCAGATGCTGGGACTGAATGACATGGAATGGATGACTTGATTGCCCTATTCATTCCCTCTGGGGCACCTGGCATTGGCCACTGTCGGAATACAGGATACTGAGCTAGATGGACCATTGGTCTGACTCAGTATGGCCACTTTTATGTTTAAGGCTAAGATTTTGTAGGCTATTTTTAGTAAAAATCATGAGCAGTAACCAAAAATTCATGTAAGCCCATGACCTGTCCCTGACTTTTACTAAAAATAACTATGACAAAACATAAAGGGAGGAGGGATCAGCACCCCCACCTGCTGAGGCTCCAGGGTCCCTGCCACCCGCTGCCTGCAGCAACTTGGAGCTGCCAGGGAGACCCCTAGCTCTGAGCTCAGGACTGGAGGCCAAGAACCCCCACCCTCACCTCAAGTTGTTGTCCTGCCTCCAGCTCTGATTAATCCTGCAGCACTGGACAAGTCATTTAAACTCTCCGCCTTAGTTTCAGCAGCTATCAAAACTTGATACTACTTCCCTCCCTCACAGGAGCACTGTGGGTATTAATTAACTGACCTAGTAGTGTTACCTACCTGCTAAGGGGTGGGGTTAGCAACAAAAACCATCCTGAAATTCTAACAAGGTGAGATTTCTGTTAAAGTGAGCTATAGAAGGACCCATGGCAACAGCATTAGTATTCCCAGCTCCAAGTGTTCCAAATCCATGAGTCCAGACCCCGCAAAATTATGAGACTGTCTTAAAAATCATGAGGTTTAAAAAAATACCACATTTGTAAAGCTGTCAGAAAACAGTAGTCCATGATTTTGTTGTGGAACCTGCAACTTTCAGCACTCACAACCGTTTATAGCTGCCACAGACCTGAGTGGTGGTAAACCCCATGCTCCAGGTCAATACCCCACTCACTCACAGGTTCATAATGCCACTGAAATTTGGCCTGTCTGCCCCTCAGTCATGACCTAGGGTGGGCTGTGGTGGAGGTGGATGAGGAAGCGGACAGGGCCAGCTGTGTGTGGGTTGGGTGTCAGGCTTCCCAGGGAGCCTGCCCTACTTTTTGAACCAGCTCCACATCAAGTACCAACACCTACATGCAGTCCCGCTGGTGATAACCTCATATATTGCCCAGGTGCCGTTCTGTCTTCACCAGGTGCTGCAGGTCCGGCCTGTCAAGCAATAGCAGCTCCTGCACAACGCCAAGGACTTTAAGTTCTATGACTACTCAACTGTGCTGGGGGACAGGCTGAAGGAGGCCTAGATGAATGGGTCTGGACATGTTGGGGCTTGTGCCTCCCATGGGGCATAGTTGGGACAGGAAAGCCCCAGTGGTGCCGGCCCCTCAAAGGACATCCAAGGGTCTCTGAGCTGAAGCCAACTATTGGAGCTCAAGCCCTGCCACCGCACCCCACCTTAGTGATTGGAGGAATGGGAGTGGGTATCCAGCCCCCATTGGAGGGTAAAGGATCCTGCTGTCAACTCGACATCTAGTCAGTTACAAAACAAGAGCTTAGGTCCTGCACCTTCCACGCCATTAGCCCTGTGGTGCCTCAACACCTCTGTCCTGAAACTTCTCCCTACCCTGCATCCCTAACACACCTCTGCCTTGAGGGCATCTCTCCACACACTTGCACTTGCCTGTCCTGATGGAGGAATGGGGCCAGGTTTTAATCTTTTTTTTTCCTATTTTTATGGTACTTGAACTGACCATAACAAAATAACTTTAATAAATCATGGTCCCAACTTTTAAGCCAAAAAAAATTGCCACTTTCTTACAGCCTTAAGATTTGTTTGCTTATATGTAGCCTTTATAGTTTATACTTTCAAGCTCTCCTCTGCTACTTTGAAGGCTAGAAACTTTCTTTTAAATGAAAGCTGAGATTCTTGCCTATCACCTGACTCCAGGAGCTGGGGATTTAAGAAAAAGAACACAAAATATGGTGAGACTCGAGATGTTAACACTGAACTGAAATTCTTTAGACTAAAGAGGGACACTAGTGTGTTAGTGAACCTATTGCAAAAATAGCAATGGGGAAGGGTAAAAATTCCCCATCTGGGCTTAAAATAAAGCTTGGGTGACATTTTTAAAGGAACAGAATACCCGGAGTGAGCTATCCATTGGAAAACATTAGGGAACAAAACTTTTTGCAGAGGAAGGAAATCAGAATAAACCTTCTGTTTAATAACCGGGAAAGAAAGAAACTTGGAACTCATGGTTAGTAGAGTGTAAGTGATGTCACAAAACAAGGATTTTCTGTCTAAAGCCATAGAAACAGAATTAAAGCCATAAAATGGTAGTCCTACTCTGCAATCAGGCTCTCTTTGGATAATAGAGCCCAGGCAAATCTATATCCATTTTAGATAGCCCATCATACCTATTATTATTCCATGGGTGAGAGAGAGAGACAGCGCAAACAACATTGGCTGAAGGGAAATACAAGGAGTGGGTGGCTGGAAATGTATCACTGAACAGTTTAATGAGGCAGATGTACTATCTCTTTGTACATATTATTTTGTTAATCTTCTGAGGTGACTCTCTGTAGAATGTCAGCATGTTGGAACAAGAGCACAGGAAGCAGAGACTTATTTTTAAGAATCCAATAGTCCTGGCAATGGATTCCTCTTCCTTCCCACCCTGCTGTTACTTATCGCAAATAATAACCCTCTCCACATCCTCTCCTGCAAAACACGTCCAATGTGTGGCAGAAGAGAGGCAGAAAGACTTGCCAAACAGTTTTGTGGGTTTGTTGTTGTTGATGATGAAATGGTGAGCAGAATCTGATTCTGTTGTTTTCCCAAAAGTTATCTGGAGTGGCTGAGCCTTTACCGCCATAAACATTAATTCTATTGCAAAATACTGCCCATTTTGTTGTTCTTCACAGTCATAATGTTAGTTTTTTAGACTGCTAGTGGGACCACATGATATGTACTGTTGCAGTAACTATATATCATTTTCTAAGTAAAGATACTAATCCCAGAGTGAAGAATAGCTGGTCATTTATATTGGGGTGAATTTCAACAGAATCATATTGTTCTATTCTTCAAATCCAGCTGTTTCTAATAAAGGAACCATGTCTCATGGAATTTGTTGGGCTCTAATGTATGTGCCATCTTCACTAATTTTGAATAATTAAATCTTGTTTCCAATTTATTATGGTTGGTTTTACATTTGAAATCCAAATATTCAATATTTGCTACTTAGCTATTAATGAAAATGTAATTATAATATCTAAATCCAGTCTTCAATGCAAACCTCATCTGTATTATGCTCAGAAAATGTAATGAAGGGGTAATATTTAGTAAACGGCCAAGATTTCCAAGTGTGTCAAGTAATTTTAGGGTGCCTTCTGTTCTTGATACATAACTTCTTCAGAAAGCACTGAGCATCCACCCTCTGAAAATCAAGCTGTATTAAGGTATCTCAAGTTGGACAACAGTCACTTTTGTAAATCTTGACCATGGAATTTCTGCAAATAATTTGTGGATTTGGGACCAATATTTATGGATAAATTGGTAAACCTCCCATCCCCTACCCCATCGGCCAAAAAAATAAAGGATAAAATATTATCTTTGTGAATGTCATTTAGGGCTGCTGGATGGTAAAGTGAGCTATATTTTATTGACAACTGTGGAAAGATAATGTATTCTGCAGCTAATGAAATATTGTGCATGTTTTACAGTATGTAATGCTGTTAAAGGCTTTGTCCAGTCATCTTCTGGGATCACAATGTATCCAAATCTTTGTTTCTTCTTCTGAAGTCATTTTCTATTATCACATGACTCTTGAAGGATCAAGTAAAATTAAGTTTTTGGTAGAGGGAATGGTAGTTCATTCATACTTTGATTCTCTTTCTCAATCATAAGGAAAATTGATATTCAGCAGTGCTTTAATTAAGTCTCTAACCTATAGATTCACAAATAAGTGGGGGGGGTTTCTTCTATTGTGTTACTCCTTGGATTAGTATAGATTATACAAATGTATTATCTGAGGACTATGCTGTGATTGTTCTGGTTCCCTGAGGACACATTATTGAAAGAAACTGTCTACAGCAGCTGATGAGGAAGCCAAAGAAACTCCATAAAATGTTCTTAGTATTTCATTGGTGCTCAAATATGCTCAGCACTAACAGGCACATAACAAGATCCCAGGCTATATCCTGAGGAGATTACTATCCAAAGTCCTGGTCCTACAAGAAGATCAGCACAGACCTTATGCTCCCCCCAGATTCTAACCCTTTTCCCAGGTCTCCATATTTTTGACTTATCTGTGGGATTTTGTTTCCTGCCCCCATGTGAACCTATAGACAATGGTGTTAGGGTCACAACCTAAAGAGAAAACATACAATTTTCCTTTTGGAAGGTTGCAATGTAACATTTCTTTATTTCTTAAAATCCAGAATCTTAATATGCAAGAACTAAAAACATAGAGGGAAAGCAAGCTGCTCCACAAGGCAAAAAGACACAACTCACCCCACCTTGCTCTCCGCTGACTCTTTGAGACTGACTGCTGAAAGACCCTGATTGCAAGCTTCCCTACAGAGTCCCTAAGTTTGCACGCAGGACCAGGAAGTCCCCTCAGAATTTAAAGTAACAGCCTACAGTCCCAGCTCAGTTTTCAATACATCAAAACTAGAACTATGATGCAGCCAAGATTTCACACTCAATGTGTTGGTTCCCAATCTGAAAAATGTAGCTAATACATCAATGTATTGTAAGAATAAACTGATTAGAAATCTATGACACGATTAGATAACAGGGTCATGAGACCACATGAATACAGAGATAGATTAACACATTTAGAGCTTCACCACAGAAACTGGTGTTTTTAGTTATGGGTGAATCTCCTATTTATGGTATACAGCTCTTTAAAGTGCTTTGGGATTTCTAGAAGTGAAATTGCTATGAATCATGATTCTCATTATGCCTTATTAAAATTGTGATGTGCCTACATTCCAAGTCTGGAATCAGTGGAAACATTTACTCGTTCAGATTTGTACAAGATCATTTGATAAATGGAGCAGGTTCAGAGAAGTGTCACAAGAATGACTGAAGGATTAGAAAACCTGCCACCATATAGTGATAGAACTCAAGGAGCACAACCTTATTTATCTTTAACAAAGAGACAGCTAAGGGACGACTTGATTACAGGCTATAAGTACCTGCATGGGGAACAAACATTCAATAATGGGCTCTTCAATCTAGCAGAGAACATTGTGACAGTGGCTGGAAGTTGAAGCTAGACAAATTCAGACGGGAAATAAGGCATACATTTTTAATGGTGTGAGTAATTGGCCATTAGAATAATTTACCAAGTGTTATGGTGGATTCCCCTTTACTGACTTTTTTTAAAATTAAGTTTGGATGTTTTTCTAAAAGACCTGCTCTCAGAGTTATTTTGGGGAAGTTCAGTGACCGGGTTTTACAGGAGGTCACCCTAGATGATCACAAAGACCAGTCCCTTCTGGTCTTAGAATCTATTAATTTCTTAGGGTTTTTTATTTATGTCATTTCCACTGGTGTGTAGTTTGACAGTAGAAAGAAGCAGCTACTTTAAAAAGGCAAATTAAACAAGTTTTTTTTTATTTTACATTCAGCACACAAGCATTGCTCAGGTGTCTTCAAATTGAACAGACATCAGCTGCAGTAAATATCTTTTCAGGATGTGCACTGGGTTCCTATAGACTCATGAAGGAAATGAGTCAAGTATATTCAAGGGGCAAAGGAAATCACAGCTCTGAGTAGCGCTGGAAAGAAGGTTATTGCAGCAAGCATTCTGTTTATAGCAGAATTCTACTAATTACTTGTCTAACTACTGTCTGCAGTAAAATAATTTGTTTTATGGCTAACATTCAGGACAGGAAGAATTCTCTATATGTGCTGTACTTTGTAAGTGCTCTGAGTGAACCTCATGTTAAAAAGAAAAAAGGAAATACCTTGAGAGCTCTATACCGGTTACCCAGCATTAGTAAATTTGCATTGAAGGGGTTTATTGTCCTTGCCTTTGTTTACTAGCATAATCTAGGAAGGACTTAAAGCCCTCACAGGTTGTGTTTGTGTGTGCTGTGGTTGTCTTTTTTGTAGTTTTAAATCATTTTTTATTGACTGAGCTACATTGGTTGGGTTTTGCTGAGCTGCTGATATTATGAATAATGTCCCCCAATTTCTGTGTAATGCCATCCCAAGTGTGTGTGTGTGTGTGAGAGAGAGAGAGAGAGATGGGGGTAGGGGGAGGCGCTGAAACAACAGCTGCAGACTTGTACACACAGACATCCCTATCCTAAGGTGTCCTCCTGTTCTTAACATCTCTATGTGAAGACTATAAGAGCATTGTAGCACCTTCTAGACTAACAGATCTTAGAGATCATGAGCTTTCGTGGGCTAAGACGTTCATCTGATGAAGTGGGTCTTAGCCCACGAAAGCTCATGATCCCTAAGATCTGTTAGTCTATAAGGTGCTTCAAGACTCTTTGTCGCTTTCGCAGATCCAGACTAACACGACTACCCCTCTGATACTATCAGAGCATTGTTACCTTGTTTTATCCTTTAACAACACATTTCATTCCAGAATTTCATGGCACTTTACACCCAGATATTAATTAAGCCCTACAACACCGAGGAGGTATGTAAGCATTATCTTACCTATTGTAACATAAGGGATAAACAAAAGTTAAGGGACTTGCTCAAGGTAGCACAGCGAGTCAGTGGCAGAAGCTGGGAATAGAACATATGTCTCTCCTGCCCTAGCCATTAACAGTATGGAATAAATTCTATCCCCTTTTGAATTAGGGACAGAGTCATCCAAGACCCTTTATTTTCAGAGGTTGAAGCCAGTGGAGTTAAGTGGACAATTATCCACACAAAGTAAAAATGACATACAAAGCATGCCCTCATTTTGCAATGTGCTGTGATTGCACATGACACAAGTTTACTTTAAAGCATGATTCAATACTCTTTGATTGAAAATGTAGCCTTTTCATTAATTTCAGTGGATGTGGGATCAGACCCTTGAATATCAAAGAGGAAAATTTGCTAGTAATGGCCACTTCACACGTCCAGGTTGGAATTGAGTTTCCACAGCCACAAACGTTCCCTTTCTTTGGAAGCCAGTTCTACCCTGAAAGCAGCAGTGGAATACAAGAACAGAAAGAATACGAATTCCTTTTGTTCTGAAGTTTTCTCCTTGAATCTCATAGGCTGTGCATACCGTTTGAAGGAAGGATAGCTGAAAGCTCCCAAAAGAAACCCGCCAACCTTGAATTAGCATAATCAGGATGCTGGAACAATTTTTATAGTGGGGGTACTGAGAGCCATTGAACTGTAAACTGATAATACTGAACTGTAAAAGGATAATATTGCAAACTGTAAACCCTGTATATGGGGGAAACTACCTCAAGCCAGGGATGCTGCTGCACCTCCAGCACCTCTAGTTCCTCCACCTTTCAGTACAATTAAAACACATCTTGTCGTTCAAGGGTTTTGTTCTGTTTTGTTTTTGTTTTGTATTTTTGGTCTGTCTGGTGGAAGAAAGCAGTTTTTGTTCATTTTCCCTAACCGGTTTTTCAGGAAATAGTCTTTGCTGGTGCGGGTGTCAAGAGCAACAATACTTTGTTTATACAATACCTTTCATGTAGAAAACCGTGTCCAAAATGTGACTTTTTCTAAGGGCTTGTCTTCACTAGCAAATTTAAGTTGAGCAAGCTGCTTGTGATTGACTGGAACAGGTTATGTTCAGCATTGTCAGCTAGCTACTGGTGAATCCTGATCTCTTCAGTGGTGACACAACACACAAAACTAGATGACATGATGACAGACATGGCTTGACTTTGTCCCACTGATCAATCAGCATCTTGCCAACCTGATGGTTAAAAATTGAGTGTAAAGGAAGAGTAACCATACATTATTACTCTAAAAATACAACCCTACCAACTATTTTAGAGAGGGTTGGTGGGTGGGGTGTAAAATTTGTGATCAGATATGAATAGAAAAAAAGGAGGATTCATGGCTGTTTGTGCATGCCCATAAAATGAACACTAGCAGAGTTTCTCCTAATCGTAACTATTTGGACAGCAGCCTTACTCCAGAAGCTTCCTTTCCCTCTGGGTTAACCTGGATTTTAATCAGCGTATGAAATACTGAATGGTTTTGTTCTTTTTATATGTAAATTTGTACTTGGAAAATCATCAGCTACTTTTCATCTGTTTGGGTTGACATGGTCTGCTTGCCAAAAGTTATATTTGCATACTAATTTGGCTTTTCTATGTCTACTGAAAAAATGATGCAGATATATCAACAGTCTGATAACTAGATGAGAGGACGCTGCTGTGTCAGAATTCACACATGAAGTAGTCTAAAATGGGGATCTCACTAACTAATCACATCAGCATTAAAATACCTGATTGTTTATATCTGCACCTTACTTCAGGAAGACTCCTTAGTGTCCATGTAGTCACCAATCCCATTAAACTGGACTCCTTACTAAATATAGCCTCAAAATGTGAAAATCCTGAGTACTATCCTTAGTAGAGATGGTCCTGGATCCAAATATACCTTCATAAACCCAACCCCTAAATACTGGGAAAGTTTGGGTCAACATTCAGAGTTTGCTGCCAGTCCCTCTGTTTGTGCCAATATAGGACAGACTGAAACTCCTTTAGTCATATTTGGATCCAAATCTGCTCTCTGTATCTTGGGTCCATCTGTAGGAAAATCACGTCTTTTGTCACTTATTAATCTGGAGGTTTTCAAAAAGCTCCTGGGGGATTTAGGAGCACAAGTTCCCACTGAAAATTAAAGGGATTTGAGGTCCTGAACGCTTTATATGGTTTTGATGAAAATCTCCCTCCTAAGTGCTAACAATATGTTTGGCACTGTTCAATACACAAAATAAACCATTCTTGACCCAAAGCTCTAAGGAAGGCGCAAATACAGAAGTGAGACCATGATATTTAATCATAATTACTGTTGACTTCTTTTTGTATCAAGATGTGAGCCTTTCTAAGCAATAGAGCAGACCAGTAGAGAAGGCAGGATTTACATAAATAGAGGCAATTAAGCATAGTGAGAGAAATGGACAAACAGCATATTGGGGGAAAGGTTTAACCTGAGTTGAGGTGTTGTGTTGGATTTTTTATTTTGATTTGTTGCCATTTTTGTTTGTTTTTAATCTCTAACAAACAGGAGCTTACAATAGTCATGGATAAACTATACTACATGAAACAGGATCTGTAGCATAGCAAAATGTTCACAGCGCACCCTAAGACTGTGTGCAATTCTCCAAGTTTCATGTTTAATTACCAACTGAAAACACAGCTCAAGTTCATGAAAAAGTTCACTTAAGGTTCACAAGCCTTTTATATTTTATGGGCCAGTTTTATATTTTATGGAACAAGCATCAAAATTCTGCGTCACTCACCATTTTTCAGGGGTTTGACACAAAGCCAGGTGAAATTCCATGGTTTTGACAAGTTTTACTATGTTCATGGTCAAAACTCAAAGCAAAACACAGGATGGGTGTGATCCCACATGGATCGAAACCAAAGAAAATGTTCACACAAACCCTTGCAAAGTAAGTATCTGAATTTGACAAAATTCCATCTTTATCATCTGTAAGATGATACTCCCATAAGTGAAAGCTAATTTCCTAGCACTATAATATACTCATTTTGATATATTTATAGGCTGAGAAGCGTAAATCTAGATACATTAAGCAAATCATTTAGTTTGTTTTAACTCTGTTTTCAGTGTTTTAATCTTGTTTTAATTAAGATCACTCTTATATAGGTGTCTTCATACAGACTTCTCCAGAGAGAGGAGAACCCCATAACATCTAATGAAAGATGCTGACAGTTTTTCTGGAACTTATGCCCCTCTCATAGATTCAGTCAAGGGACATAGGTAAAAATGCTCTTTGCCAGTGAGTTGTGTTGCCACAAGGCTTCAGTGGTTGAAACCAGGGGGAGATACTGAAAGATAAAGTAGGAGATGGGGGTGGGGGGTTGAATTGTTCACAAAGAGGAATTATTTTTAAAACAATATTTAATTCTAAAATTTCAAAAGTGGCGTATATCTGAGATGTTACGAGGACAAGTGTGTAAGATTATCTGGGTTTAAACTTAGTTCCGGGACCCAAGAAACTGAGGTTGTTTGTGCAAAATTACAAAAAGAGAAGGTGTAACGTTTCCTCTGAAAATAATAGAAAATACACTTTGGAAAAAAATCTGTTGCACTCTGACTTCATGTGCCAAATCTGAAGGCTAGAAACACTCACTCAAGTATAAAATAGGTATTTTAGTCTTGGGCTAAGTCTGACTCTGGAGTCACTACCAACGCCTCCAGAATACCGTTGCTTTAGCAAAATCAATCAAATATGCGCATACAATTTCTACTGAAATCAATTTGAGTTGTGCATGAGTGTCTGAAGGTAGAATATGTTCCTGTAAAATTTCTCTTCACTGTATACAAGCAGGTAATTTCCCAAAATAATAATTTTATTTATATCTCTTGGATCCTAACATAGTCATATTTGATTTAATCTTTTCCAGGATGCTGTTATATTGGAAATTTTTTCAGTAGCATCTATAGGCTCAATAATATCTGCATCCTGTAAAGACCTTACCTTAAACTACAAGTGAAAACAATATATACTGTTGTCTTATATGAATATATTGCCTTTCATTCGCAAGGTTCCAAAGGTACTTTTAAACTTAAACACATTCATATGAGAAGGATCACTTCATCCATCACTAAAAAAGATTTTTCTGGTGTGGAATGCAGCAGCTTTTTAACAGCACAAAGCAACATTACAGATTAGTTTAGAGAAGGAAGTGAAGGAAAAGGAATCCATATCCAGTGGATAGAGGATACCAGTGCTTACCCTGCACATACACACTCTCACACACATACAGAGAGAGAGAGAGAGAGAGTGCTGTGGAATCTTTAATTACCATAACTAATCAGGACTTTTATTCTGTAATACATCACTGTCCATGATATGTAGTCCCACCATGCTGGGACACTGGTTCAAGTCTGACTTCGAGGGAAGAATCCTGCTTGTTAAAGCAACATCATATTTGCAACATCTTAAAGTGTCATTTCTAAGGGTATGTCTACAGTACAAAATTATATCGAATTTATAGATGTCGATTTTTCTAAACAGATTGTATACATTCGATTGTGTGTGTCCCCACTAAACACGCTAAATCAGCGGAGTGTGTTCACAATACCGAGGCTAGCATTGACTCTCAGAGCGGTGCACTATGGGTAGCTATCCCACAGTTCCGGCAGTCTCTGCCACCCATTGGAACTCTAGGTTTAGCTCCCAGTGCATGATGGGGCAAAAACATTCTCATGGGTTTTCCTGGGCGCATCTCGTCAGTCACCCCTCCTTCTGTGCAAAGTACGGCAATCGTTTTGCGCCATATCACGGCAAGCATGGAGCCTGCTCAGCTCACCACTGTAGTTGTGACCATTGTAAATACCTCTTGCATTATCCAGCAGCATTTGCAGAACCTGTCAAAGCGGCTGAGGAAGCGACGACAGCGCGAGCACGATAGTGAGATGGACATGGATGTTCTTAGAAGAAAGCCATGTAGCGATTGGTACATCATGGTGATGCTGGGTCAGGTTCATGCTGTGGAACGCCGAATCTGGACCCGGGAAACAAGCACAGACTGGTGAGACCGCATAATGTTGCGGTATGGGATGATTCCCAGTGGCTGCGAAACTTTCATATGCATAGGGCCACTTTCATGGAACTTTGTGACTTGCTGTCCCCGATCCTGAAGCATAAAGACACCAAAATGAGAGCAGCCCTCACAGTTGAGAAGTGAGTGGCCATAGCCCTGTGGAAGCTTGCAAAGCCCAACAGCCACCTGTCAGTTGGGAATCAGTTTGGAGTGGACAAATCTACAGTGGGGCTGCTGTGCTGCAAGTAGCCAACACAATCATTGACCAGCTGTTATCAAGGATAGTGACTTTGGGAGATGTGCAGACCATTGTGGATAGCTTTAATGCACTGGGGCTCCCTAACTGCGGTGGGGTGATAGATGGAATGCATATCCCTATCTTGGCACCTGAACCCTGGGGCGGCCAGTACATAAACCGCAAGGGGTACTTTTCCTTGGTGCTGCAAGCACTGGTGGATTGCAAGGGACTTTTCACCGACATCAACATGGGATGGCTGGGAAAAGTGCATGATGCTTGCATCTTCAGGAACTCTGGTTTTTTTGAACAGCTACAGGAAGGGATTTACTTCACAGACCAGAAAATTACTGTTTGAGATGTTGAAATGCCTATGGTTATCCTCAGAGACCCAGGCTATCCATAAATGCCATGGCACCCTGGACTGTAGGAAGGAACAGTTCAACTATAGGCTGAGCAAGTGCAGAATGGTGGTAGAATATGCATTCGTACGTTTAAAAGCTCGCTGGCGCTATTTGCTGACTAGGTTAGATCTCAGCAAAATCAATATTCCAATTGTAATTGCTGCTTGTTGTGTGCCCCACAATATCTGTAAGAGTAAGGGGGAGACATTTATGGTGGGGTGGGAGGTTGAGGCAAATCTCCTGGCAGCCAGTTTTGCACAGACAGACAACAGGATGATTAGAAAAGTGCAGCAGGGCATGCTGCGCATCAGAGAAGATTTGAAAGCCAGTTTCATGACTGGCCAGGATATGGTGTAACAGTTTTGTTCGTTTCTAGTTGACATTACCTGCCCTCTATATATATATATTGAAGGAAATAAAGTCACAATTGTTTAAAAACTGTTCTCTATTATTTGTTGAACAACACATTGAGAGAAATCAGAAGGCAGCCCCGGGAGGGGTGGGGAGAGGAGGAGGGAAGGACAAGTCCAGAAACCAAATCAAAATTTTGTATATGCCAGCCTTCTGCTGCTTTGGCAATCCTCTGGGGTTGAGTGTGTGGGTCCCCGGAGCCTTCCCCCTTCCGTGTTCTTGGACGCTGGGTGAGGAGGGAGGGCGGTTGTACAGGGGCTGCAGCGGTGGTCTATGGTCTTGATGCCTTTCCCGCATTAGATCCACAAGACAGCGGAGCATGTCAGTTTGCTCCCACATCAGCTTGAACATAGCATACTGCCTGCTCTCATAGCACACCTTCCTCCTCTCCTCATGTTCACTGAACGCTTTAGAGGACTCTGCAGTTGTTTGCCTCCACTCATTCAGCTGGGCCCTATCAGTGCAGGAGGACTGTATACGCTTGGCAAACATGTCATCCCGAGTGCGTTTTTTTTGCCTTCTAATCTGGGCCAGTCTCTGGGACGGAGTTGATGGGGGTGTGTTGAAACATTTGCACCTTTGGGAGGAGAAAAAGGGAGGGAAGAATTTTAAAAGATACATTTTAGAGAACAAAGGGGAGACTCTTTCTCAGTGAAACAGACAATTCATAGTACACAACACGTGTTCTTTCTGTACAAGGTCGCATTTTGCCTTTTATACTGAAGTGCCTTCCAGTTTGGTGTGACCAAGGCATCTCACGCAGCTGGGCAATAGAATTCAGCTTGCAGGTAGCCATGGTAAGGCCTGGGACATGCAGGGTTCTGCTTGTTCTGCATTCATTTCAGTGCTTTTGGACTGCGGTGCCCCCGCCCGCCCTTACCATACTAAGCAATGCACGGTGGGGTTTTTTTGCTCTGCACCCACCGGCAGCCAAGCTCCCACCCCCTCACCCCAGCTCACCTCTGCATCCACCTCCTCCCCTGAGCGCGCCGTCCCCACTTCTCCTCCCAGTGCTTGCTGCCGTGAAAGAGCTGTTTCGCGGTGTAACAAGTGGTGGGAGGGAGGGGGCAGGAGCGGGAATGCAGCGCGCTCAGGGGACAAGGTGGGGACGAGGCAGGGTCAGGGTGGGGATTTGGGGAAGGAGTCCAGTAGGGGTGGAGTTGGGGTGGGGACTTTGGGGAAGGGGTTGGAACGGGGTGGGGCAGGCGCAGGAGGGAATGGAGTTGGGGCGGGAGAAATTGGCTCCTACTTCCGGGAGTGGTAGGTATATACCTGCAACTGAGAGTGCAGGCACAGCTAGAGCTGTCATTCCTACTGATACTTTCTCCCTATAGACCAAGGGTCTCAAAGTCCCTGGCCTGTGGGCCATCTGCAGCCCAAGAACCTCCCCACTGCGGCCCGTGGAGGAGAGACACCGGCAGACACGCTGCCGGCAATGTCTGGTGCAAGCTCTGTGCCCCGCAGCTCCCATTGGCTGGGGGAGAGGGACAGAGATGCCATCACTAGTTGCTTGGCAATGTTAGCCCCGGAGGCAGCATCATTAGTTGCCGGGCAGAGTTGGCCATGGAGACAGCGTCACTTTTCTCCACAATGAATATAAACAAGGCAAAGAACCAAACACAACTGTCTGATGCACACTTTGCTGCAGTCCTGAAGGTTTCAACTGCTCAGTCACTGAGGCCAAACATCAACACACTGACAGAACTGAAACGTTGCCAGGTGTCTGGCAATCACTAAAAACTCTCTGGCAGGCAAAGAATTGTATCACGTTGTATGACAGTTTTATTATTTTTGACAAAATACAATGTAAACATTTTCCTTTCTGAACACCATCTTCAGTGATATTATTGGCCCACTGGAAGGATTTGAGGACCGGCACTGGCCCTGAGGTAAATTGAGTTTGAGACCCCTGCTATAGACTGTCAGCTATGTCCCCATGCCCATCAGGCATGGGAGAGCACATATTGGTGACACTGTAGAGAGGGCCATATTGCTTCCCTCAATGCTCTTGCCCTTATTTCCCCTTTCCTTCCCCCCACACCAAAATATGTGAATGCCGCCATTTAGTGAGAGAAACTTCCTTCCTCCCTTCACAGCTTTGCTGGTTGGCATGCTGGAGCAGCAACCCCAAAGCTCCTGTCACGGCTGAGGCTCAATTGCTTGTGGGCGACAATAGCCACCCCGTAGAACCGGCTGTGCTCCCCATGCCCATGATCAGGGCAGGCATCACAGGGAAAGTGCCAAACTTAGGCCCTCTCACTCCTCTGGGTGAAGGTGGAGGGAGGAGTAACAGTTCTGCTCTGAACCGATCATGCTCAAGTAGACTGGATAGTAGATTATCCCTATACAAAGAAAGTGGAACTAGCAGTAATCACCCGACCAACTCTGCTTGTATCTTTTTCTCTTCCTTTCAGACTTTGGTTACATTTTTATACTGTAAATGCCGTGAGGCAGGAATGGGGTTGAATCTTCCTGTACGCAAGTACAGCACCTTGCACATTTTGAGCACTGCTATATTGATAATTAATAGTAGTCATGTCATCTGATCAGTTAAAGGTTCTCAGATATGACATTAACTTAGGGACAACCAAACATTGCCTACGTCGGGGGAGGGGTCACAGCTAATTTGCATTAAAGGAAACAGTGGGCCACTGCCCTCCTCTTTTCATAGAGTGGTGGCTTTCAGAGGCTGTATTCCCCAGCATATCAGGCTCCATTTTCATTCCTGCAGCCTGGCCATTGGCCACTCAGGCTGCACTTTGTCCATCCCTGTTCTGACCGATTTAGTTCAGCCATCGTAACCTGATGAAATTTGTATGCCAGGCCCAGTGGAAAACTAAGCTTATTCAACCACCACATTTATCTTAGAAGTAAACTAACCATCCACCCTCTGTAAGGACTTGTGTGACAAGGAAGAAATAGTATCCAAACCTGTAATATATAGAAAATTCTCTAGACCTCAGTCCTCTAGGCAGTAAATCAAACCCACAAGCCACTAGGAATCTGATGCATTTCCTAGGTCTGAAGCAGTAAGATAAGTTGAGGATTGATACTTCCATATTATCCAAGGAGTGACTGCTTTCCTGGGATGTGGCTGAAAAGGTTGCAAAAGTAGCAAGAAAACAGTAAGCTGCATTTCTCAATTTGTTACATATAATCCTTCAAACATTCCTACTGGGACATTTTCCTCATCCATTACAAAAGCCCTCCCCACCCATGTGGGGTAGGGAAAGGTCACATATATAACATGGGAAATGAACCTTTTCCACAGGCACAAACATAGATCTTAACCATTGCAGCAAAATCAATTCTTTCCCCTGTTTGCACATGCAGAACAGCAAACCTGCCAACAGGGAAACAATCAGCCTGGATCACAGTGAGTCAGAATCTGGAGGTCACTGAACTAATGAAAGGGCTAACCCTTACATATCCAGACTGGACACTCCGTTCCTGTTTGATCTCATTTCTGTAACCCTTTTCCTTTCCCACCGTAGTCTCTGTCTTTGGTTAACCCAACTCCTCATGTCACATCTGAAACTAGACTGTAAGCTTTAGTAAAACCAGGTCTTTGTATTTTTATAGCAAAGTGCCCTGTGCATTTCTGCAAATTTATCATCACAGGTGGAATATTCACTTTAAAGTGTCAGTGTATATAGTTAGGAATAAAGCCCAAGTTCAGTATAGTTTACATGGCATCAAATTAGTTAATACCGAATAAGCTTTCAAACGTGACAAGCAATTCTGAGTTCCTCCACTTTTTGAGTGGATCAGTTTTTCGCGCTATGTAATATCAATGATATTCCCTAGATATTTGTTGTCCTGTTCAGAGGGCATTGGGTAACAAATACAGATTAATAAGAATAGAGAGACGCCATGTGGAACCTCACCACCTCCAGGCTCTGGTGGTTCAGATTAAAGTCGAACCTGGATCCAAACCAACCCCTGGTTTTGGTTTTGCAAAACCCCAAATCCAGCCTCTCCATCCCATCCCTATAGCTCATACTTGTGTATTCTGAGAGATCTTTAAAGCACTTTACAAACAGACATGGCTTCACCCCTCATGATATTGATACAACCTATGTGATGAAACACAGTATATGTTTTAGCATTCTGTAGCTCTTACTCCTGCTAAAAGGATTTCAGAACAGGTTCCGGATGGTCAAAGACAGAGAGCATGTCTACACTCGATCAGAGATGACTGCAGTGTGATGGACATCCCAAGCTAGTTTTGATCTGGCTAGCTCGACCAATAGTATGGTGCAGTGAAGACGCAGCAGCAGCATACGAGGGGTCCTGGGCAGGCATGTATAGCGCACACTGCTGCACTTTCACAGCGAGTTGTTGTTGGCACTAGCTAGAACAAAGCTAACTCAGGTATGTAGATGCATGCTGTAGTCACACCTCTGATTGCAGTGTAGGCATCCCAGAGACAGAGCAAGAGCACAGGCAGTAAGAGCTAGGACAGCTTTAGGAAGCCAACCCATTCTGTGAAGAGTGGTTATCACAGGAGAAGCCAGTGAAATCTGAATATCATGAAATCAGCGATATTGGAAGCAGCCTTTTAAAAATGTATGTGTGTACTCACAGGCTAGCTGCAACCTGTCTGTTCTTCTCACTCGCTACCTGCCCTTTGTGTAGCATCAGTGTCGTGTCAGAGAAAAGGAGAAAGAGAATTGAAATAAGACTTCACAATTCTATGATGCCAATAGGAAAGGAGAGACCCTGCTGAAAGTGTAAATAGCAGTTAGCTGTCCAGTCTTCGGGGAGCCAGGACTATAGACGTGATGGAAAAATCTGTGAGGAATGCCTGTGAGGAAGGGTGGAAGGAGCTCAAACATCTCAAGAGAATTTGAAACACTGGACCTTATTACCAATTTAAGAATTGTAGGAGAAATGTTGCAATCAGACCTAGAAGGATGCACATTTGAATTAATTTAAGCTAATGTTTACTGATGTTATCCTTTCTTTTTCCTTTAATCAACTAAGGCCCCAAATTCTCAAACTTGTGTGCCTAAAGTTAGATACCTAGCTCATATTTAGGGACCTAAATACATGGCCATATTTTCAGAAGTGCTGAGCAACTCCACTGATTACTGTTCAACTGTTGACTAAACCTCTAGCCACTTCTTGAGGGGTAGAATCTTCAACAGAGTCCAAGTAACTCAGGAGCAAAAGTTTCATTGGTTTTCAATGGCATTTGTGCTCCCCTTTGGATCCAGAAGCTGTGTCTACATCACCTCCATGTAAAAGAAAATGAGGCTAAACTCCTAAAGTACAAACTAATAATCATTTGAAAATTTAATTTGTAAGAGCATGCATGAATATACACTCAGGCATCATGACTTACCTTCAAAACACTGTTATGGCAGACTTTCAGAACAAAGATGCTTTGTTCTGAAAACCTCACTTGCACAAAATGTTACACTGAATGCTTGAATAAGGACACTTGCCTGCTAACTTCAGTTTACTTGAATAATTTAACAATAAGCATACAGAAATATAAACTGTTCAATAAACAGTACAAGTCCCGTTAGACACACATGAAGAAATGAGCTTTTGAAATTATAGGCAATGCAGGAGCAATACCTATTAAGATTGCCCAACACTTTTTCATTCTAGACCGCTGTTTTCAGTAGTTTGAAACTTTATCAAAACTGAACGATGTAGCCTGAAGTTTTCTGTGTTTGGCATTTGCCTTAGGTTGATTTTTTTAAAGTATAATAATAACATGAATAGACTTAGAAAGATTTGATTTTTATAGATAAATGTCAGTAAATGTCAATTTCCCCACACATAAAAACTGCTGAAAAAATATTTCTATCTATAAATAATTGAAATTTACAATAAAAAAGAAAGTAAGAAAAATGTGTCTTGAGAACTTATTAGAGTTTAACTTAAGGATATTTACTTTGTATAATTTGATGTTATGTTGACAATCTGAGTTTTAACAGTTAGAAAGTTGTAATCTTTTGAATCTCAACATCTACTGACATTAAATGGTTGTCTGATCCCTACCCCCATAATTTCCCACAACTCTGAAAATGTAGATCGAAAAAATATTTAACAGTAAGCATTGCTATTATCTGCTGAAATTAAAAAAAAAAATGTCTGCCAAGCCTAAACCTAAAGCGTGATACAATCTATATTTGGTATATTCTACTCTGCTACACTCTGGGGCTGAACCAAAGCCTTGTATTTGAACACCGATAGATTTTGGTGTATCTAGCTCTAAATTTAAATTTTGCTTCATGGGCCTATCTTTAATATCATCCAAACAACATTGTAAACAGCCTTTTACTGGGCACATGTTCTTTGATAATACCTGAAGAACTAAAAGAGAGAGGCAAAATTAAAAGTGAATACATGGAAGGCATGTATACCAAACAGACTCAATGTTAGCCAGCTTGTCAACCTCCAGAAAGAGGTGTGTGTGTATATATATATATATATATATATATACATACACACACACACAGCCTTTACCATGTATTCATTCTTTGATAATATAATAAATATATATATAACCCAGGTCTCTATTAAAAAGCACCCTGTATCAATTGTAACCATGCCATGATATCTGGGAAAATGCAGTTATTTCCAGTTGTAAGTAAAAGGAAATGCTTTGTTATCCTAGATGTCGCTCTGTTGGCCAATATTGACTTTTTTAATGGTGAATGTGGTTTGTGTGTAGCATTTATAAGAAGCCTGACACCTCTTGAGTACTTAGCCCAGACTTGATTTCCTTACAGCTCTTATAAAAACCTGGACATAAGCTTTATAGAAGAAATGCTGATGGGCCTTTTAACTAGAGTAGTGCTCTTGAATACCAATATAATTAGCTGGGCAAATCATGCAAAGTGTCAGGTTTAAGATTAGCAGCCGTGTTAGTCTGTATCCGTAAATAAGACGAGGAAGACTTTGTAGCACCTTAGTGCAAAGTGTGTGGCCTGTCAGTCCCTTCTGGAATTACTCTTGTGATAAGGCCTTACTAACTTTACACCAGTCCCTTCTGTCTTTTCAGATGAAGAATAATTTTGTAAATATCTTCACTTGAAAGGCTAAGTGTGACTGCCATGAAAGGAGTCCATATGGGAAAAAAATCCCATTGTCACCCTGATCATTGCTTAAACTTGTCTTGCTTAATACTTGTTCTTATAATCAGACTTCTCAGGCTCCATTGAACTATTTTTGTTATGAATTAAGGTTCACACAGTTACAGATGACTGATGTCTCTTTTCTTCTTGCTGCTGCTTTTCCTTTTAATGGTTGGGTCTAATTTTACAAGAAAGCAATATATCTAATACAACTGGCTAAATGCCCTTCCATTTCAGGGAAACTCCAGAAGGTGGCATTTAATGAGTGTCAGCATTGAATTATCTAACTGGTTCTAAATGAATTAGTCTGAGAAAGTTGAAAATGACATAATCTAAGATGCAAAAGTAAAATGTCTCATCTGATAACTAGGGAAATACGAATTTTACGTAGGCCTTAGAAACAGTTTCCTGCGATGTTTTGTTTTTCTAATTCAGAGAACTGTGTGCTATGAGTGTAAACAGTTCCCCAAGACTCTCTTTGTTCATTTGAAAAGTGATTTGGAAGATTCCCTCCCCAAACCACACGTATCCTTGAAATGGGCTGATAAATGTTTTCAAAAATTCAAAAAGGAAAATAGATTTAGATCGCTGAAGCAATATTTATCCTGGTTAACCTGTAACTTCCTCTGCTGGTTTCCTCCCCAGCCGTATCTCTGCACTTTCTTATGTCTCATCTTATGTCCTGCATAGTGTGGTAAGGCACCTGATTATTAAGGGGTTTTATGTTCTGTAAAGTGCTATATGTATTTATGGCATTGCATATTTATTGTAAAACAGAGAGAGAATATTATATAAATATATGATTGTAATCAATTCCACATCTAACCATTTTGTGAAGCCAAACAACTCCATTTTGAGATTAGTCTAAGAATTATGTTCCATTAATCCTTCTGCAAAAATCATACAGAATGTAATAGAGAATTATAACCTTTCTATAAAATTTTAATCAGCCTTATAGAATTCAATTCTAAGGGACATAATTCTTTATTAAATTCCTTGGTCTGGTTTAAAATTTCCTATTAATTTCCATGAGTGTTTTTAGAATAAGTTCTATATACCCCTATCAAATTTTATGGGACTTTTTTCCATAAGAGAATGAGCTTCATAGACAGCTGACTGCTTGTTGTGCAAATGTTCTTCTATTGAGCTGTTGCTCAGTAGGATACCACTTCCCAGATTCTATTTCTTTCTTTAATTTCACAATGTTCCCCAAACAGCCCCACATTAATAAGGTTCACCAAGCACTTTCCATTCCTCTCCTCTGTGCATGGCTGGTCACATCTGAAATTGCAACACTAGGGAGATATATTTTCTCTTCTCTCACCCTACCCAGGAATATGGCAGAGAACAGTCAGATTAATGATTCCTTATTAACTCCCTCTTCATAACAGTTTTTGAAAGTTCTAGTATTGCAGCTGTTTTTGATTTCCACATATGGCTAGCTATAATTGGGCAAGTCTGAAAACCTGGGTTATATTATCTTTCGATAAACATTTGTAGATGATAACTTCTGGAGAGGACATTGCAAATAGCAATAATTATACCCACTACCCTTTTACGAAGACCCCCCTTCCAAGTATAATAAAAGGGTACATTGCATGCTCCTAAATATCCAAGCCTCCTACACTTCTGGATTTTTTGATCACAAAGGCTGTAGGGTTAACCATTTTTGACTGCATATGCTCTGTACTGGTTAAGCATTACTCCTCTCCAGCAAAGCACTACTTGAATCAACAGAAGTGGTTATCAAATAAACAGGCCATTTAGTACAAGGGGAGTGGGGAGGGATGGGGAGGAGAAAGACTCAGAGAACAATCTAGCATAACAGATGGCTATTCCCTGGTTGAATCTGAAGATCTGTTGACATTCTACCTCTGAATTTAAACCAGACAATGCCTATAATTCAGTGAAGATTTTAGCTGCCTCTGTAATTCTCCTAATCAAATAGAGATTTGCTCTGTGCTTCATAAATGAATGGTGCACCAATTGAATTAGGCTCCTTTAATGTTCATGGTATATTTCTTATTCATTTTCATGGTGATTAGTCATTTAAAAAGAGAGAAAGTTGGATATTGACAAATATAATCTTAGTTTATACAGGGTCTTCTGTCCATAGAAAATGTGGGTCTGATCTGAAAAACTACTATATAAGTATCATTTTAGTGTTTCAGGGACATGCATATAAATTAGCTTTGGGCTTGTCTACATTAGAAAAATTGACTTGGCTTAACTAAATCAATTTGAAATTGAGCTAGTTAAACCACTTTGAACCCCTAATGTAGGTGCACTTAAACCATCTTAACACTTGCTTGAACTGGTTTGCCTTGCATTAGCAAAGTACTGAACTAAATAAAACTGATTAAAGGGGCTGCTAATCCAGTTCAAGTGCATCTAGTTTAAACAGATTGACTTTAAATTCACTTAGTTACACAATAAAAAAATATCAAACAAAAAGAAAAAAAATGTGGATCTATGAAACACTGGCAAACCATCATTCTGTTCACTCTGCTTGTATATTATATTCCTTGTTTAAATTGATCCATCAATTTTAAGGCCAGAAGGGACCATCAGATCATGTAGTCCAGGGGTGGGCAAACATTTTGGCTTGAGGGCCACATCGGGGTCACAAAATTGTACGGAGGGCCAGGTAGGGAAGGCTGTGCCTCCCCAAACAGCCTGGCCCCACCCCTACCCCATCCGACTCCCTCCCACTTCCTGCCCGCTCACTGCCCCCCTCAGAATCCCTGACCCATCTAAACCCCACTTCTTCTTGTCTTCTGACCGTCCCATCCCAAGACCCTCCACCCTAACTGCCCCCCCAGGGCTCCCTGTCCTCTGAGTGCCTAGACCGCTATCCACCCCCACCCCCTTACAGACCCCCAGGACTCCCACGCCCCATCCAACCTCCGCTGTTCCCTGTCCCCTGACTGCCCCCTGGGAATCCCTGTCCCTTATCCAACCCCCAGACTTGGCTCCAGTCCCCTTACCATGCTGCTCAGAGCAACAGCTTGAGCGGAGCTAGACATGCTGCCACACAGCCCCACCCACCAGAGTGCTGCACACACAGTGGTGTGGCTCCCGGGTGTGGGGGAGGGTCTGAGGGGATCTCCCCAGCTGGGAACTCAGGGGCCAGGCAGGATGATCCCACAGGCCAGATGTGGCTCGCAGGCCGTAGTTTGCCCACCCCGATGTCGTCTGATCTCCTGCATAGAATAATGTAAATGCAGAGCTGGAAGGGACCTTGAGAAGTCATCAAGTCCAGCCCCTTGGGCTGAGGCAGGACTTAGTAAACCTAGACAAGCCAAAGACTTTCACCAAGTTACTACTGCGTTGAGTCCATTGTATGCTCTGTAAGGCAGGAACCATCTTTTACTCTGCACAATGCCTATCTCAGAGCAGCCATGGGGCCTATATGGAACACTTCATGAATTTGAATGTCATCCTTGCGCAGGGGCCATGCTAATCTTCTCTGTATCATTCCAGTTTTAGTATATGGGATCTATAAGTGCTACAGCCCTACAAATAACAGCAAAATAAACCGATATAACTTTTTCAGTGTAGACCAGTCCTGGACCTACAAGTAAGAAGAAGTGTGCGCTATCCAGCTGTCCACCCTGTGATGGGCAGCCAGAAGGCAAGATGGGTTATTTCTCTTTCATGCATCACCACCAGTAATAAAAATTGTGCTTTCTAGATTTTGCCCCCATTGAACATAATGGGTTTGCAGCAGAGGTATTACTGAGAGCATGATTTGAAAGCACTGAGGTTACACAATTGTAGCTGAAAAGAGCTTTTGTGCTGCCAAGCTTTATTACGGGTGATACCCCAAGAAGGAAAGAACTGGGAAGATCAAAAAATGTTAACTATTTTCCATGAAAATGAAGAAAAGGGTGGAGTCAGCTAAAAAGCCAATTTTACTTTAAAAAATCATACATTTTTGGGAAATATGGGGGGAAGGGGAATAATTTGTCCTTCCTTTAAAAAAAAAAACTTTCACAGAAAATAATTCCCATTTTTCCCTAGGTCCTCCTTCCTCTTTTTTATGAAACAAAATTGTATATTGTTTGAAAATATATTTTTGTTTTAAAAAAAAATCCACACACCACAGAAACCCTTTTGGATAAGTTCTAGGAAAGAAACCCACATGGCTCTCAGAGCCCAAGGTGAGTTTACAGGGCTGGCAATCAGGAAAAAAAAACACCTCATATAGTAATTTGCTTCGTTTACATATTATTTATTATTATTATTGATAATTTGTGTTATCGCAGTGCACAGGAGTCCCAGATATGGATCACTTCCCGCTGTGCTTGGCACTGTACAAACACAGAGTCAGAAGATAGTCCTTCCCCCCAAAGAGCTCACAATCTACGCATAAGACCAGAGGCTACCTGTGTGTTCATGAGTGAGACACAACAGACATAGGATCCCAGCATGCCATTTCTCATAGCAGAACTGCACTGTATATATAAAGCCTTGGGAAGAATGCTGTAGCTAGCCAGGAAAAGTCCATCCACCCATGGGTTACAATGACTCGTTCAGGAAAGTGGAATTGGGGGAGGAGGGAGCTGACTGACCATTGCTTTGTTTACCCAGTTGCAGAATAGGTGTCAAGCACTGCCAAGGCAGAATCATTGCACTGACTGCACAAGGTGCAGCGCAATGATAAGTCAGGCCCAGAGTGTCGCAGACTCCACCACCAGGCCAGCCTCCAACCCCAAGCAATGTCTAATTTTGCATTCAGCAAGAGATATTGGAAACTTCCCTCAGTAAAGCACCCAGCTTCAGTAACTACAGAGCACTAACAGCTGTCATGTCAATTTTGGGCTGGATTGGGTCCTTAAGACCCTAGCATGTTATAGTTCCCAGGGGATACATTCCTCTGGCAGAGGAATATCTATATCCCTGTTTATTCATGTGTGACTTTTGCAGGATCAACAAGTTGGAATCTTTAGATATATCCCATCTTCTATCCTAAATTACAGAGAATCCTTATTTAGCTAGTTTAATATTTAATTAGGGGGAAATGCTTACCTTACAAATGTTTTCCATTATTCAGTAACCTCTACAATGGGCTTGTCAGAGGATCAAGAAGCACTACCAAAGTCTCTGCTTACCCTTCCCTCTGCACCAAAGTTCAGGGTAAGGGCTATAGATATGAGTATTTGGAAGGGAGACAATGGCTTTGAGAAGATCAGACTCCACAGCTAGGAGCACACAACTGAGTGGAAGCTTACGCTAGGGAGCATTTCTGTTAAATTTCAGTTTACTTCAACTTGATTTTCTCATTGGAAATGTGTCCACTTAAGGGAAAGCCCTTGCTGACTGCAACTGTTTTCCCACCAAGTAATTTAATATTAAAAAACATATTTTGCATATGAGTCCACATTTCAGGGGGAAAACCCCAAAAGATTAAAGAGGACAGATCCTGTAAATTCTTCTTCATGCAAGCAGTCCCACTGTCCTCTACACAGGGTATGAATGAGGGTTTGCAAGACCAGACTTGATTCTAGCAGTAGCGCAAAGCATTGTTGCTTAATGTACATGTATAGACATAGTGTCTGTTTAAAATCTCAGAGCAAGGAAAATGCAACTTGAGCACATCTCCTGTATTTGCCTTTCAAATGTGCCAAGTGTTTTATCTGTACATTCAGTGGGGAGGGTAAGGAAATGATCTCTTCTAACTTGTGATTTTCAAATATTGCCACTTAAAATGTATTCAGGCATATTTTCAAATTCTGGGGAGGAATCCACCAGACATGGATAGAATGAATAAACTGCTACCCTTTGGATGGCTTAGAGTTTTGCATGTCACATCTGCTTCCAGTCCTCTGGTAGTGATTCTAGATTGATTCAGAGAGGTCCCTTTGTAATAAATCATTTCATTCCTTATTCACTATAGAGGGCCAGCTGCTACTGGTTTTCACAGCGCGAAGAGCACAACTGTGTGTTTAGAATGTGATGGTGGCAGATGTGAGGTTTCCAGGGGGTGAGTGGGTGGGTTGGTTGATTTTTTTTGTTGGGAGGAGATCCTTGAGATTTGCTTCCAATTTGAGTCTTTGCTTCTGTTTAACATAAAGGAAAAAATAGATTTATCTTCTGAGTTTTGATTACAGAAGACCCCCCCAAAACAAAAATTTAATGGAGCAAATGGCTCTGAACTTTCTGCAAACTTGATCCAGTTATGGATCTGTGTTCCCTGCTGTCCTTTTAATTATTCTGCAGTTCAAAACCTCTATTCTTCCATGACGGTAGCGGTAAGCTGTACAAGCAGCCTGGAAGTGGACTTGAGAAGGGGTGCTCGTAGAAACACTAATATAATAACATGGAATTTAGAGACGTGTCCAAGGCACAAAGTTTGGATCTACGTTGCCCCAGCGTTCAGGTGTGTTCAGATTTAGTGGAACATGAAGAAGCTTGGCTCTGTAAGTTAGTGGAATGACTCAGCAAAAAAAAAAAAAACAGTTTCACTCAGCAAGGACTTTCCTTCAGATGTTAATGTTTATAAGAAGAAAATCAAGTTAATGTAACTTGAAAGTTAACAGAGGAGCTCTGTAATGGAAGTTTCCACGTAGCCCCATGCTCCTACGTGTGGAATCTGATCTTCTCAAAGCCCTTCTCTCCCCTTTCTGGCTTTCATTTTTACAGCCCTTCCCCTGAATGTCCATGCAGAGTGCGGGATAAGCTGCGATGGAATTAACTGTGGTTTCCCAAGGCTTTTCATAGTGCTCCCAGACCATCTGTGGAGATGGGTTCAGTGTAGCATTTCAGTGGGGTTCCAGATTTCCAAATTTTGGGATTGTTTAGATCCAGGGATTTAGTTTAGATGTCTTTGTGTACATTAACAAAGCTAACAATGGCCATCAGATCCCTAAAAAGTAGCAGAATGCAAACCTAAGGCCGCCTCAGCTGGCTTTCAGGGTCAGGAAGAAGGTGGAAAAGCAGAAACCTGTTGTTCTCAAGCGGTGGCTGAATCTACCTGAAGTCAATGAGGAGAGACACATGAACAGCTGTGGCATTTTATATAACTAACTTGCTACATTCAGGCAGCTTCCTCTCCCAGCCTCTCCAGTGCCCTGCAAGTAAAAACCCCTGTTTTTAATTTTTGAGCATTTGCAATATCGGAGTGTGGATGTCATGCAGTCCTATGCATTCAAGGGTGAAAAAAGGCCATTTACAAAAGCAAAGTAAGGGTTAAAGTGTGGCTTTTGGAGCAACAGCTGAAGCAAAGAGGTCAGAAGGTGCAGTGGTGGAGGTCATGGGACTGGGAAGGGTAAGCATGGCTTCAGCAGCACTAAGTCCTCTGAGCAGTGGAGCGAACACCTTTTTTGGTGTCACAGCCCCTGTGCAGCGAGCGAGCGAGCCATGGCCCCAGGTCTGCAGACGTCACATCACGGTAGCCGGGGGGATTGACACTGGGACCTTCGCCACCAAAGCCACCTGAGGTCCAGATTTCTACAGATACGTAGCGCTTAGCATTGCAATGCTGGACTAAATTTAAGAGCCTGGATCTAAGTTTCAAAAGGGATTTAGGCACTTAGGAGCCTAAATCCCATTAGGTTTTGCAACACTGGGCACAGCAAAGCCTAAACACCTGTTGAAATATGTGGACCAACCCCTCCTCCCCTTGAGCTAAGATCACTGAATACTTGCTTGTGTGCTGGAGTCAGCCGCTACAGGTACACTGTCATACCCACTGAGCCAGTGTCTCCCACGTGCACACCCAGTGCTGGCCTTGGACTGCCAGCTGGTGCACTGGGCTTGCCATGGACTTGTTCCAGCTCGGCTGTGGCCTGTTTGGCACATGCTGCCTTGCACTTTGCAGGCCCAGCGCACAAGCAGGAGGTTTCATGCTGTCCTTCGTATAGGATGCACAGGGGCAGGGCTTCCTGCACCCTCTCCCCACTTGTGCCCCTGCGCAAAGGCAGTCACCATCTGGGTATTGAAGAGGCGAGGGGAAAGGTACATTTTGATAAGATGGCAGAGAATTGAGGGGAGCACTTAACACCAAGAGCCCTTTTGCCGTCAGGGCTGGAAGCGTGTCTAAGAGATTCATAGTGACTTTACAATCATGGCTGCATTCTGGTGTCCTTCAGTAGTTCCCATTCCTTTCTGCTCAGCCACCAGGGCTGTTATCTCCCAGGAGTGGGCTGCCCATCCACTTAGGCCCCCGCATGCATTGTGGTCAAAGCAGACGGGACCTCAACTCAACCTGGCCCAGAAGCCAGCTGCCAGGCACTGGGAGTGGAAATGTCAGTGAAGTCGGCGCTCAAGGCAGGGAGGGTGAGCATGTCAGGGATGGGTGATGAGATGCAGATTGAGGCAAATTGGACGACAGAGCAATTTTAGAATGTATTTGATCAGTGACTTGGGCCTCCCTCTGTGGAATCTTGGACTTTCACATGGGTCCCAGCCACCATTGCAGAGGCTTCAGGGGCCCGATCATGCCACACCGTGCCTCCCACCAGGTGATTTTTAACTGGGGTAGAAACTACCCGGAGTCTTGCAGGGAGCCATCAGCAACTTTGCAGGACCAGACCCTGAATTCAGCTGTTGCCAACATCTTCATTAAACAGCTCTGTGACCTACCTTGCTAAGGGAGCTATTAGATACAAAATCAGGTGTATTTCAAAACAGCAAAAATAAATTTCTAACCAAAATAGGACATATATATATATATATGTATGTATATATACACACACACATATAATCATATATGTGTGTATATATATATACATATATGCATATATATATATATATATATATAAAAGAAAAAACCTTTGGTAAAAATCAGAAAGTACCTTGTGGCTCTGCTATATATTTAGCAATTTCTCTTTCCTCCTAATCGAGGAACAAGCCTGTGCAAGTGTTGAGAGGAAAGAAGGATTTTCATGTTCTTTATTACTCACTTGTAGCTTCCCCTCCTGTGAGTTATGACTCATTTTCTAACTCCTGGGATATCTCTCATATAAACCGATCATACAATAATTCACCAGAGGGGTGAAAAATTAACTTGTCTTCTTAATACAGAAGTTAGGAAAATAGGCTAATAATTCATTCCCCTAGAAGATACTGATATAATGGGAGCAGTCAGGTCACAGAATGGTGTGTAGCCCAAGCCAAAAAATAGCAACAACAACAACAATTGTGCTTCAGCTAGACTAGAGAGTTGGAAATGTAAAGCCTGACTTAACTTGATGGATGTACATTCATTGCCTCAACACTTATTTTCTGTCTCTTGTTTTTCTTTGTTTTGTATAGGGTTTTTTGGGGTGGAGAGAAAGGGTGCTTTTGAATGGTGCTAGATTGACAACACCATAATGGGAGTTCTCTTTCTATGGATAGAATGTGTATAACTTATTAGGTGGCATTGCAAACTTCCCCACAAGAGTCACCATCTCTGCAGTGAAGAGGGTCTTTGTGTTTCCATCCTCTTTCCTCAGCCTTTCTGCTGAGACAGTCAAAAAGGGCGTGGTCTAAGCTGCTAGCCTGTCAGTATAATTACGTGACTCGGGTGTGGAAAATCTTTAGTGTCCTAGAGGTGGAGTACATGCGCTGATGAAAGCAGCTCTCCTGTGACACTAAGTGCTGATATGTTGGACGTGTAGACAAGCCTTTAGTGCCACTCTCTTTGGAGTGTGGACGTTTGCCTGCCAGCAGCTGCGCTGAGATGACCAATTCATTTCACATCAGTCTTCAGAAAGTGATTGGAAGGTAACAATGATGGGCCATTACTGCCATCCTAGGACAGATGTTTGAACCCCTTAGTGCATGAGGTACAGAACTGGTAGGCGGGAGGACTGACTTCTAAATCCATCTCTGCTATTGATGAGGGCTATGTCTACACTGTACACCCCTGGAGGCTGCGTGCAGTGTACTTGTAGTCTGTAGCTACACCTGTCAGTGAAAGGCTCTGGCAAAGAGGAGGCAGTGGGGAAAGGCTTTCCTTGCTGCCTTTCCTTGCTGCCTTTCCCTGCCAGAACCTTTCCTCTCCACCAGATCTTTTCCCTGCTGCAGGGAAAGGCTCCTGCAACAGAGAACTGGCAGATTCTTTCCCTTCTGCCAGAGTCTTTCCCTGACGCAGGGAAAGGATCCAGCAGCCGGGAGGCAGCAGGACACTACACTGTTAAAATTAGAAGTGTAGATGGGGAAGCACAGCTTGGGCACATAGAGAACAAGTATTTACATTGATGCCCACACCCGTCAGGCAAGTCTCTGCTTGCCTAAGCCATGCCTCACTGGCTACACTGCTATTTATCCCCATGCTAGGGCATATGCAGGTCTGTTCCTTACATGCTCCCAAAAGAAGCATGCGCTGTAGATGTACCCTACTGTGTAACCATGAAATAGTCAGTAAACTTCTCTGGGCCGCAGTTTCCCAGTCTATAATATGCATGTAATATTTGTCCTCCAATGTGAGTAAGTGATAAGACCATATTTTTAAGAATAGTTTCCCTAGTTATTTTAAGATGGTCCATTGTGCGTAATAAGTTATAATAAGCAGCACATGCCACTAATACTAATACTAACACACATTATTACTAATATGCATTTATATTATGATATAGCCCAATGGCCAGGGCTCCATGCTGCTTGGGGTCTGGACAAACATAGAGAAAGAGACAGTCCCTGTGCAGAAGATCAAACATGCAAACTATTCACAATTCAATTTATCATTCTGGTGCTTATCACATGGCTGTCAAGAAAACATTGGTGGTAGAAATATATTTCTGGGGAGGAGCATAGCATCTGTTTAAGAGTGCAAAACAATACCATACAGCAGTTTAGGACAGGAAATGAAGAAAAATATCATATCCAATTCAAACTGCAGGGGGAATGTAGGTCAGCAGAATATCATTACTCAAATTGGAATTTATCTAGGACACCAAGGCTAATAACGCTATTCTTAGGACAAGTGCTAGGGAAACTTTAATGACCACTACTTGTCATGACATTGCTTTTGCATCAGATCTGAAAGACTGAGCCATTTATAAAAAAAAGCCCCAGTTCCGTGCTAGTCTGTACTGGCTGGTTCTGTTCTGATTCTGAAAGGGGAGTGATAACTACTGAATCAGCAGCACCACTTTCCTGCAACATTTTATGGGGGTTTTGCATAGCTCTCCCTCCCCATCTCCAAGTATTGCCAAGACCTGACCCTTCTTAGCTTGGGTTCTCTGACTGGACCACAGCCCTGCTTGAGATGACCTACATATTTTGCTTGTTCTTTAGCATTTAATTGTGAAAAGTAGAAACTAATTTTCTTCTGTGCTGGGAGAACATGTTGGTTTCATTGTGAAGGAATGGGATTGCTTGAGCATGCTATTGAAAGATATTTTTAGGTGTATGTAAGATCAAAGCGCTGATATCTCTTGGTGCATTAATTCATGTATCAATACTTAACAGCCAAATAATCTCTTTTCTGTGTGTCCATTCGTAGCATTTTCTTTCAATTTAAAACTGCGTTTTTTGACATTTTTGTGCTTTGTACAACACTTTAATGCAGCACTCTCTGATTTGTATTATGCCAACCCCACATAAGTACAGAAATGTGCAGATTTAAAAAGAAACAGGTCTTATCCAAAAGACAGGCAAACTTAAAGATTCTCAGAGGCTGAGTTTGGATAAACCTTATCAAAACTTCATTGCTGTTGAAATTGGATAGCAGATCTTGCAAAAACAGACTTTCGCATGCAACTGTTGGTAGCGCCTGGTGTTCAGAATTCTTCATGAATGTTTTCCATGTACTAATTTGTTATGTCTATTTCCAATCCTCATTTAAAATCAATATAAATAAATGGGTCTGAGCTGCCAAGTTTGGATCTGGAGGTGGTTTGGATCCAGGATTTTGGCTCAGGCTGTTATTGACAGTATGTCTGCATGGAGATGCAGGAGGTTAAGCTGAATTAATTGAAGGTGTGACTTTGAAGCACATTAAACCCCAATGTGGATGTTCAGTTGTTATCAGTAACAGGGAACCATCCTTGAATGATCAAGCAGCATTCACCTATTCTTAAGGATAAGTGTAAAGGTATTATCATATGCTTCTGTTTCCCATCAGGATTCCCACTTGTAACCTGAAACCGGATGATGTTGCAAAACTCTATATATCCAAAATCTGGATCCAAACTACCTAAAGCTCTGGGAATTTTGGATAAGGGACTTTTACCCTAGCCCATCTATGTTAGTTAGTATCTGTATTACCAAGAGTGCATGGTAAGAGATCAATAATACAGACTGTGTGACATTAACAATACTATTCTTTCAACCTTTCTCTTTCTTTCCCCTATCATACTCACACAAGTTGACTAGTTCAGTGTAAGAGGTCAGCAATTCTGCCATTTCCTGATGATTTTTAACAATTATTCTTACACTTTATCCAATGTGTAAATCATTTTCTTTCAAGAACTGAAATTAAGCATGTTTAAGATTAGCAGTCGTGTTAGTCTGTATCTGTAAATAAAATGAGGAATACTTGTGGCACCTTAGAGACTAACCAGTTTATTTCAGCATAAGTTTTCGTGGGCTATAGTCCACTTCATCGGATGCATAGAATGGAACACACAGAAGTAAGATGCATTTATATACACAGAAAGCAAAAAAAGGTGTAAATTACCATACCAATTCTTCTGTGTATATTAATGCATCTTACTTCTGTGTGTTCCATTCTATGCATCCGATGAAGTGGGCTATAGCCCATGAAAGCTTATGCTGAAATAAACTGGTTAGTCTCTAAGGTGCCACAAGTATTTCTTGTTTTATTTATGAAATTAAGCAGTAATTAAAGTTTCCCTGGAAGTTGTTTGGATGTTTGATGGAGATGCTATTCCTACAAATGCACTCAGCAATTGCTTAGAATTGATTCCATTGCTTATTTCATGCCTTGAGAAGTTTCACAGAAAGCAGGGCATAAAATGCGAGTACAAGTCTCGTTCACTTCACCATCCACTTTAAGACTAACTTGATTTGCCATATTTGCTTCCTTTAATTTTAGCTTCCCTATTTTAAAATAAGTTCTGTCCTTAAACCAGTGTATGGCTCCCATTGATATCAATGAAAGCTATGTATTCATTCAAGGACAAAATTTACCCCTAAGCATTTCCTCCTATCCCACTTTCACAATCACTGAGCGTACTATTACAAAATCAGTTCTTCAATTACCATTTTTAGCACAACTTGTTGTTAAATCTGGCAGATGCCAGAAATAACTCATTGTAGGAATTGTCAGTGTATAAAAATTGGAAATAGTCTTAGTCTTCACACATCATGTCTGACCTCAGAGTGCTTTACAAATAGTAGTGTATTAATCCTCACTGCACTCTTTTGAATTTGTTTAGGTAGATGAATATTATTAACCCCATTTTATAGATATGATGACAGAAGCATCCAGTGAAGATTGGCCCATGGCTAGAGCCTCATAAGTCTGAGAAATCTCCAAAATGGCTATATATATATATATATATATATTTACATTGTCCACAACTTTTCCCTGATTGACCCCCCCGCCCTGTTTTTACAGTTCTGTGCCACTGCGATATCTACTTTTGTGGCCCCATTCTGACTTGGAGTCATTTACTTTCATAGACACTGCTTGCAATTAAGTACATAAGACCTTGCTGCTTTAATTGCGTTCAGTCCAATTTGTCATGTCACATTGGAAAATTATGTGTAAGGAAAGATTTATGTCCCTTTTTGATACAGCTAAAGTTGACAGTGGAAAATGTTTGATCACTCGGCCATTGAGCACATTTCGGAATGGTGCCAGGCTAATTGCTGTGGGTTTATTTTTATTTAACACAATCGGAGTGGTTAGTGTACAGTAGTGTTTAAGACAGATGTTTTTGTGTTTCCTTAGAGTTTCTGAGCCCAATTCTAATCTCTCACACTAGTGTAAATCAGGAGTTACTGTCTTGCCTTCAAGGATGTAAGCTGGGAATGTGTGAATCCCAAACAAGTTCATAGTTTAGAGAAACTCTCTACCTGACTTGCTTATTATTTTGTGGTATTTGCTGTACCTGCTCAGAAACATGTGCCTGGAGCATGTCCCTAAATTGCTGGTGACTGGACAGGTCAACACTTGTGCCCCTGGTCTCTTAGAGGAATGCTGGCCTCTTTGGCCTAGCATTGTTGTAACTGCAGTATTGAACCACAGCAGTAAAACTGGGGTCTAGAAAAAACTCATACAGGGTAGGGTGGGTTTCTGCCTTTCACTCAGCCTTAAAGTTAGAGCTGAGCCATGTGGAACTGGTGACCCCAAAGACTAATGTTGGGCTACCAAGCCTTTGCCTCTAGGTCACTCGTTCAAATCCATCCCTGATTAGTAGTGACTTCACAGTGTTGCCATCCAAAAGCTGTGTGTAGGACAGTGTGAAATGAGCTAGTGTTATCTGTGCAATTCCTAGTGGATAAGTGCCTGCCACATTAAAACCACCACCCTGGGGCCCCCCTGTTTTAGCTCTCTCAGCAGAGCGGCCAAGGATTGTATGAGTCTTGGAGACCGAACTGTTGCTCTTCTCAAGCTGGTCCCTGCAGGCTGAGCTTGAGACACAGTGGCAGGAGAACATGAGGCCACCTGTGCTGCCCTTATCTGTCAGATAGACTTTGGGCTGGTGTTTCCAAGGGTGCATAATGGAATTAAGCCCCCCACTCCCACTGAGTTGCCTTTCCATCATTCCCGTAGGCTATCTGAAAATCCCTGTAGGCAGGATGTTACCCTGGGACCTAGAAGAACTGAATGCAATTTTCTGTTCTGCTCCAGGACTTCCTGGGGGACTTTGGGTAAATCACTTAGTGTCTCTTTGCCTCAGTTCCCCATTGGTGAAATGGGGATAACAGCACTGCCCTGCCTGTGAGGATAAACACATAACTGGTGTAAGAGGCTCAGATTCAATGGCAGCCAGATGAGTACTTAAAAAAGACAGGACTGGTAATGCACCTTGCGCCTCCGACTCAATTCACATGCCAAATAAAAAAACAAATCAGCAGCTAAAATGAGGACTCAGTTTAAGATGTGGAGCTGCTGCTGCGCGTATAGACCAACCTACTACTAAGGTGGTACGCAGTCCAGCAAAAGACATGCTGCTTTACTGGCAGCCTTCATGCTACGCTAGCCCTCAGTTGACAAGAAAGGGCATTGATACAGGCTCCACAGACATCAGATCTTTGGGATTCAGCCAGCTGCTGGTAGCCTCTATTTTTTCATTTTCGGAAATGCAGCTTGAGGAAATCATGTACAGGGAAGGATGACTCTTGTTAATGAAGTTTCTATCCTCCCCTCACCACCAAAAAAACCACACAAGGAGTCAGAGAGAAGCTACGCAAGAATTTTAATTAGCCTCCCATTGGCATGAATATCATCTATAATATCACACACTGTTCAGAGACCATTGCAAGAGAATAAGCTAGTGAAAGTGGCACAGAATGGATGCTTCAACTTGGCATGCCCTACATTTTGTCAGGAATGTTTCATTAAGTACTTTCTGTTCACATGGGTTCTGTGCACACATTTTCTTTATTTTCAATTTTTGAGGGGCAGCAGTGCAAAAGGGACAGCACAGGTCAAAGAACCTGGCCTACTGTTTCAGGCTCAGACGTACGCTTTTTTCACAGTAAAGTTTTCTTTACAACTATAAGGGCTATAAGCATTTTTCAATCGAAGCTTTGATTCTTGAAACATAGCTGTGCATCAAATTCTTTGGGCACAAACCCATAGAATACACTTGGCCCTGTGTATATCAGTTAGAAGAAGTTAAGTTCCTAGCGTGAACTATTGTACTACAAATTGTATTAGGAACAAAGTAGATTACAATGCCTGAATCCGCAAGCCAAAGGGATTGTTGTCTTTTGGAGGTTGCCTTTTGAACCCAAGAAAGAATTACAAAGTGCCCACTAAGATCTTAACAAGGTTTGCTTTTTAATAAACCAAGCAACAGTTTACAAGGAAAAAGGGAAGTAAAATAAGAGCCTGGCTCCTGCCAAACCTAGCACTCAGAACAAACAATTACAGATAAAATAAAAACACTCTGGCCTGGAAATCTTGTAAAAACAGCTTCTCATTATTTCAGCAAATATATCCCTGAATATTTTAGAATTCCCAGTATTCAGCCTGTATTTTCCTTTTTTTATTTGTATTGCTTCCTCCCCCTGTGCATTTCAACCCAACTGCTGCATTCTTGATGGTTCTCTCCATCTCGATTACCACTCAGGCAGTCTATACTGTCATTGTTTCCTTCAGTCTTCAGAGCAGGTTTAGATGATCCAGTGACTAAACTGCTGACTAAATTTGACTCCATATCTCTCCCCACTGTTATAACCACCAATAGAGCGAAGATAAGTGGGGAATGTGTAGGAAAATGCTGTTGTATACAAGACCATCAGCACTGACCTATAAAGCCCTAAATGTGTACCTGATTACCTGCGACATCACTTTCCTTTCCATGCTCCACTGCCACAGCTGAGATCAGCTGAGGCATTTGAATTGGAGTATCCTCTCTGTAAACAGGAGAGAGGTACTAGTGGAACATGAGATGGATTTGATTTTTTTTAACCTTTCAGACCCTCTGCAAAGTGCATATTTTCCCCCAGCTTTACTCCCAGCAGGTATTAGTATTTGTATATGTATTGTATTTTATTTCCTGTGGATATTTAGTTGTGTGATTAGGATGGGAGGAAAAGCCCTTTATATTATTCTTTTACATGTTCTTAATTTATACAATGGGTATTCATGGCAAGATTCCTTTTTATCCCTTCCAAGCAGGGTCTGCCAAGTTGTCAGAAAAAGAAGGAAGGACAGGGAGAGCCAGCCATGATATAAAAAAATGGCCAATTATTTGTTGAAAGTTGAGGTTAGTGTGAGTATGATAGGAAGCTGGAGGCATTTGACTAAGTACAAGGTACCCTAGAATATGGAATAATAGAATTAGAGAGGGCTGAGTCCAGCCCCTTGTGCTGAGGCAGGACCCAGATAAACTTACCCCACCCCTGACAGGTGTTTGTCCAGACTGTTTTTAAATCCTTCAGTGATGGAAATTCTACAATCTCCCTTGGAAGTCTATTCCAGAATTTTAATACTCTTTATAATGCTTTTTCCCACTATCTAACCTAAATCTCCCTTGCTGAATATTAGCCAATTACGTCTCGTCCTGCCTTCAGTGGATATGGAGAATAATTGATCACTATCCTCTTTATAACAGTCCTTCACATATTTGAAGACTTTTATCGGCCCCCTCTTAATCTTCTTTTCTCAAGAAGAAACATGCTCAGATTTTTTAACCTTTCCTTGTAGGTCAGGTTTTCTAAACCTTTTATCATTTTTGTTGGTCTCTTCTGAACTATCTCCAGTTTGTTCACATCTTTCCTAAAGTGTTGTGCCCAAAATGAGACACAGTACTCCAGTGGTCCTGGAACTATTTGCATAGTGGGGCTGCTGACAGCCACTAAACCAAACTGTAAACTCTGCATATGTAATGGAAACCATGTTAAGCCAGTTCCAGCACCTGTGCAGTACTCCAGCTGAGGCTCTACCAATGTTGAGCAGAGTGGGACTTGCATTTGAAACTCCTGTTAATACACCTGAGACTATTAGCCTTTTTCACAACTGCATCACATTGTTGACTTGTATTCAATTTGGGATCCACTATAATCCCCAGATTCTTTTCCGCAGTAATACCATGTAGCCAGTTATTCCCCATTTTATAGCTATGCATTTGATTTTTCCTTCCTAAGTGAAGAACTTTGCACTTGGCTTTATTGAATGTCATCTTGATGATTTCAGACCCATTCTCCAATTTCTCTAAGTCTTCTTGAATTCTGATCTTGTCCTCCAAAGTACTTGCACCTCTCCCAGGTTGGTGTCATCTACAAATTTTATACATATACTCTCTGCTCCATTATCCAAGTCATTGATGAAAATATCGGAAAATAGTGGAAGTGGGACTGACCTCTGCAGGACCCCAATAGATACATTCCCAATTTCACAGCAAACACTGATAACTACTTTTTGAGTATGGTCTTTCATCCACTTGTGCACCCACCTTATAGTAATTTCATAGACCACATTTCCCTAGTTTGCTTATGAGAATGTCATGTAGGACTGTGTCAAAAGCCATACTGAAATCAAGATATATCATAACTACTCCCTTCCCCTATCTACTATGCCAGTAACCCTATAATGGAAGGAAATTTGGTTGGTTTTGCATGATCAGTTCTTGACAAATACTTGTTGGCTATTCCTTGTAAACCGATTATCCTCTAAGTGCTTACAAACTGATTGCTTTATAATTTGTTCTAGTATCTTTTCAGATGCTAACGTTAGGTTGACTGGTCTATAATTCCCTGGCTCCTCTTTGTTCCCCTTTTTAAAGATAGGTACTATCTTTGCCCTTCTCCAGTCCTCTGGGACCTCATCCATCTTCCAGGAGTTCTTGAAGATAATTGCTAATGGTTCCCAAGTTGCTTCAGCTAGTTCCTTAAATACCCTAGGATGAATGTCATCCAGTCCTACCAGCTTGAATACATCCAACTTATCTAAATAGTCTTTAACCTATTCTTTCCCTATTTTGGTTTGTGTTCCTTCCCCCTTTGTTTTTAATATTAATTGTACTGAGTATCTGGTCATCATTAACCATTTTAGTGATGACCGCAGCAAAACATGCTTTATACACCTCAGCCTTCTTGATGTCACCAGTTATTAGCTCTTCTTCCCCAATAAATGGAGGATTTACATTTTCCTTCATCTTTCTCTTGCTCCTAATGTATTTAAAGAATCTCATATGTTGTTACAGTTCTGCTTTAATTTCTTTAAAAAAAATCTTAGTTAATTCTAGCCACTCTGCTGCCTTTTCTGGCTGCCTAAAGAGCAATCAGTGGATGTGTTCACTTAATATTACCCATTTCTGAAAGTAGTTGCTAAAGAAGTGGAAACTTGTCTCCTTTCCAGAAATATTTCTTGTGGTCTGTAACTATAATGATCCCTATAATTAAGGTAGCACATTCTGGATGGACCACAGAGGATAAAGAAAGGCTTCACAGCACCATCCTTGTATCCAGGATTCATAGATGGTGTGTAGTGAATGAGGCAAATGCCACTGAGAAGCCTGTACTTCATATAGGGCTCAGTCCTGCATCAGCTGACGTCAGAGGGTGCCTTCTTATTTACTACTGGTGGAGGATCAGTCCCTCATTACAAATCCTGTACAGTGGCAGTAAAAACTTCTTTCCTGCAGGCTTCACGCAGTGGGCTGGATAAGCTGTTATGGTGGTGTCGTATAGAACATAGAGGAATGCATTTTCTATTGCCTTTTGCTGGTGAAAGACACCAAAACAACAGCCCTGGAGACTCAAGTCTGCTGTTTTTCCCAAGAAGATGTAGAGCAAGGGTGGCCAACCTGGGGCTCTGGAGCCACATGCAGCTCTTCAGAAGTTAATATGCGGCGCCTTGTATAGGCAACGACTCTGGGGCTGGAGCTACAGGCACCAACTTTCCAATGTGCCAGGGGGTGCTTACTGCTCAATCCCTGACTCTGCCACAGGCCTTGCCCCACACACACACACACCTTTCTGCCCCTTCCCCTGAGCCTCCTGTGCCCTCGCTTCTCCCCTTTCCACCCAAGAGCCTCCTGCACTCCACGAAACAGCTGATCGGGAGTTGTGGGGAGGGAGGGGAAAGCGCTGATCGGCAGGGCAGCCAGTGGGTGGGAGGTGCTGGAAGCGGGGTGGCTCTTTGGCAATGCACACTGGTAAATTCTGGCTCCTTCTGAGGTTTAGGTTGGCCACCCCTGAGGTAGAACATGAGCAGTGGAGGTCCCAGATTACTGACATGGCCTCACTGATTTGACTAAATTCCTGATCTTACCTCAATGGATGAGAGGGCAGTTCATTCTCCATAGCCCATGAGCCCTTGACCTTTTTGCTATGAGCACCACTAAAATTACTAGTTAGTGCCAGCGGTGGGGATATTTTTTGCTTATGGGCACTTGGAAATGAGCTATGAATGGTGAACTCATCTCATACTGGCTACTGAAAAGCCACGATATGATAAAAGCTTTTGGTTATTGTCAGCCTGACTCGGGTTTGGTCTATTAATCTAGAGGTGATTATTGTGTTGTCTCTTGTCACTTAGGGCCCCTTCTCTGTCTGCTTTAGCAGTAAAAAAAAAAAAAGAAGAATTCTTAATGATAAGTACCAGAGTGGCACCTCTGCTACACTTTGTTCAGAGGGATTTTCCAAAGTGAGGGATCTGAATTGCAGATCCTCAGTATTGTTCACAGTCAATGGCCAGCCAGGCATATAAAACAACTCTACTTTTCATCCACATTCAGTGCCTTTTATTACTAATGCCCTCAACAGAGATGACAGTCTCTGTCATCCTTGACTACCAAGGGTAAGCATGATAAAGGAGTACAGGGTATTATAAGGAACCATATCTTCAGGATTTCTGAAGTCCCCCTCATTTGATACAACACCAGTTCTGTGTTGAGGTCAAAAGAAATACTTGACTACTAAGTGGTGTCCTGAGGTCTCCTGTCTTCATGCTCAGAGTCCACCAGATCTGTTGCAGATATTTCTAAAGCACCTATCACTGTGATATGTAATAGCAGAGTAAGCCAGGTAAGGTCATAGCCAATATAAAATCATGATACTTCTCAATAGCACAACAAAGTGGACAGCAGAAACTATCCGTTCCAGCTCAATATGAAGCGATGCTCTCATCATCCAGGAGAGAGGTGTTACATTCAGCGAAAAGACAAATTTGCCTTTTTTCAGCTGTTCATTGTGTGGCAAGAAGACTATTATTTTATGAATCCCAAAAGCACTTGACTTAAGACATGGTCTCTTGTCCCAAAGAGCTTACAGACTACATTATAGCCATGAATGGATGAAGGTGATGAGCAGTATGAAGGGAATAAATCTAGGAAGGCAGGGATTCAGTTATACCAAAGGTTCTCAAACTGTGGTCTGTGGACCACCAGTGGTCTGCGAGCTCCATTCAGGTGGTCTGCGGATAGTTCTCTCTAAGGTGCACGCCTGGATGGCCGCACATAAGAGAATGAAAGGCCACTCACCTAATTAGTGGAACCGCGCACGGGTGGATTCACTATTTAGATGCCTGGACCCTGGAGAAGATGCACATGTACGGTGAGGTGGTGACTTTGGGGGGACTAGGAGGTAGGTGGGAGGGGGCATTAGGGTGAGAACAAGGGGTGGCAGGAATTTGGGAAGTGCAGGGCTGCAGTGTCCAGAGAAAGAGGTGACTTTCCTCAGCTTGGGAGCTGCTGTAGCAGGGGAGAGAGGCCATGTCTATTGCATTAGAAAGGTAAGACTACTGATATTAAAATATGAGTTGTGTGCTTTTATTTATAGAACAAAAAAGTTTATTAATAAGTGTTTTTATATATAGCACTTTTATCCAAAGTACTTTACAATAGTTAGCAGTACAAGCAACATTTGGAAAGATTAATAAGTGGTCCACCAAGACCCTCAGCAATTTTTAAGTGGTCCAGGAAAAAAAGAGTTTGAGAACCACTGACTTTTACCATCACCATTCAGCCTGGGTACATCTTGATAGTTCTGTTAGTTACATATGGAAAATAGAGACATGAGAGTGATCAGTATTGCCTTATTCTTCATGGACCTGGTGGAAGAGGTGTTTCCAGAGTGTTTTTCGTGATCAGTTAACAATAATAGGAATATACAGGAATTATCCAGTGTGTGCCATTCCAGAGGTTCAGTGTTACAGCCATGCTGAAAAGACAAGTATTCACCCATGCAGTGAATTCAGATATTAAGTTTTCCAAAAGCAGGAGCATCTGCAAACAGCCACAGTTAGGTTTTGGCACTTATTTTTTCTCATAGGTTGCGGATATGTGGATGGCACATGTCTGCTTCCCAAATTATTCATTCTTATAAGAAGTCTCTGGACGGGCTGTGAGTATAATTGCAATTAAGTAACGGGCGTGATGGGTGCTGTAAAGTACCTCCAAACGAATTAAACCTTTGAACAAAAAGAATAGTGATTTCATTAATTTCATAGCTTTCCTGTGGCATGTGACTATAGCAAAGGCGGTAACACTGGTGCAAGCAAGAGGTGAAGATGTCGCTGTGATAAGGAGCTTCAGGAGAGTTAGAGGGGGCATGTTGCACAGAGCTCTTTTTGAAACAGAATTTGTCACTTTCATTCTTGTGATATCAAGAGTGCCGCCCGATTTATCTAGATCTTGGAGTAATGACGGTAGTGACAAATAAACATGAGAAAGGGAAATGGGAAGTGAATGCAGAGAGAGAAGAGAAAATGAAAGCTGGGGAAGAGAAGAGAAAAACTATTTAAGGACCCTCATAGACATGGGGTGAAATCCTAGTCCCTACGAAGTCAATGGAAGCTTTGCCATTTACTTCAGTGGGGCCAGTATTTCACCAGTGGTCCCTGTTGCAAAGAGCTGGAAATCTGAGGCCTGATCAGCTAATGAGGGACACTGTGATTCCCTCCTGATCTCCCTGATGCTCTGGGAGATAGCAAATTGAGACAGGCCTATGCCTGATGCAGCTACACACTCCCCACTCCATCCTCCCCAACCACATGATGGGGAGACAGTAGCTCTGCAGAGTCTACTTCTCCTGCTTGCAACATGTTACCCCAGTGAATAGGAGTCAAGGGGTGCCTTGTACCCGTGCCCTGATCTGACCCTAAAAAAACAGGCAGAACTTTGCACAGAAAGTGGGAGAGAAAGGGATAAAATCAAAATATATACAATTTTATGTAGATTTAAAAATAAATCAGCTATAGCCAAATCGCTGTTTTTGTTATGATGGATTCATTTAAACCTTGTATTATGAGTAGGGTTAAAACTTACTGAAACTGATGAGTATGAATGTACCCTTCAATTAAGAGACAATTAAATAGCTCCAGTTAAAACAAGACATAATGAAATCTGCCCAGAAATTAGCACCAGGTGGCCAGAAGGCTCCACTGGGAATTGTTTGAGAAGGACATGCCAGAGAAAGAAAGAAAGCACCATCCTAGAAGCCCACTGTGGACCAGGGAGAAGCCTAGAGAGAGCAGCTGTCTGGTATTCGCCAAAGAGTCTTGACGCTCTATGGTAAGAAACTGCTCCTTTTCCTTTGTTTTCCTCTTATGTTTGGAGAAGCAGAACTTAGTATCTTCCTTGTAAATAAGCAAAATTGCAACAAAGAAAATACCAAATTCCATGTCCATTTTGAGTCCCCATTGGGACTTTGACTAGCAGTTTGTGTCAAAAAGGGATCATGCTATTAAGTGGAAAGTAAATTGACTGTGTATTGTGATTTAATCGAGTACAAAATAAATGATGCACAACTGTTTTATTCCTCTAACTTTCAGCAAGCATGATAGTACCATATATTTCATAATTTATTTGGCATGTTGGCTTCAGTCAATGCAAAGAAGTGATCAGGTGCCTTCAAACTCTTCTCTTCTATTAGTCATTTTCCTGGTCACTGCTAGTTTCCTCCCTCCCTCTGTGTACTTGGTGCAATTTAAAGAGTACAATTCTGTTTCCTTGGCTCTGAGATGTGGGGTCTCACTTTCCCAGCTGGAAGGTGCACAGTATGGGAGCGCACTCTGCCGGTCTTTTCCTTTTGAATGGGTTTTGAAAGCTGAGTTTGTGATTTAACGGAGTTTTGCCTGAAGACCTTTTAAACACGGACTTCCAACAAACTTTACATTTGAGTGGCTCGAAAACAGACTGTTACCCAGGTGACATTATCTAGAATGATGTTGATTTAAGAAAAACATGTTAATAATTATTTTTAAGTTTGCTTTCTCTCCTGTGGCTAATTCACCTAATTATGAGCTGATTGTTTGCTTGGTTCAGAAAGTGAAACAGTGTGAGGTTTTTCTCATGCATGAAGAGAAGAAAATGAATGTGCTTGCAGTCTGAATTGCTCTTCATTCAGATTGTGAAAAACAAAAGAGAGGATTAGAGCCCCACTCCTGCAGCTGGATCTGCATAGACAGACTTCTGAAGATTCGAATCAGAAAGACAGTCTGGACCTTCCAAATAACTTCTTTAGAGTGCACACTCTTCAGGGACCCTCTTTTTGTTCTGTGTTTGTAAGTGGCTAGCGCAATAGGGCCCTGATCCATGAGTGGGGTCCATTGGCACTGCAAATAATAAATCAGGCTTGAATGTCTCCATGTGAAACAGAGCATGGTGATTCACCGAATAACATCCTGTGTCGGAACCTGGAACACAAAGTGGCAGGTGCCTCTTTGGCAAGCGGGGAGGTGCCTTTCCAGATAAAGCTACACAGGAAATAGAATTCTAATTACAGGTATCTTGTTTCTGCTGTGTACATCATAAGTGGAACTTGAGTTAAATATTGTGGGCTTTGCATTGACCTTGGTGTCAGTATGAACTCGGAATTTGTCCTTGACACTATGAGGTTCACCCAAGGACAAATTCCATGTGACAGCGGCACTACCAGTTAGGAATTCAATAGTATTTCATAGTTATTTGGCTTCATTTGAAACTCAAAACCATAACTAACGAGTGCAAACCTATGTGAAAGAAAACCAAAAGTAGGTTTGTCAAGACCCTGGTTTCTGATGGACCCATCTCATCAGGGGCTGACAAAAAGTTTAGTCTGTTTTCAAGTGGAGAATCATGAAATAAATCAGTAACAGGGAGTTGGGAGGAGGGCAGCTATAAGGAGGAAGAGGGTGAGGGACAGAAAGTCCCACTGAGCACCCATCCTCCATTGCCTCCGTTCTCCCTTGAATCCCCTCTCATACTGTGGGAACTCACAGGTTCCTCTCCACTTTCAGTTTGGGTCAATCCTTCCACATCAGCATGAGTCTCCATCTCATTGAAACATGCCAAGGTGAAGGCAACTATAATGGTATATACTTCAAATTTTTAGTGTTTCATAAATAGTTGATATCCATTAATACCAGAATCCATTAATTTGCCAGCTTCCAGACTAAACCAACCCATTTTTTCAATCTTTCCTCATAGATCATGTTATCTAGAACTTTAATCATTTTTGTTGCTCTCCTTTAGCCTCTTTCCAATTTGTCCACTTATTTCCTGAAATGTGGCGCCCACGAATTTTTGCCCCTTAGAGTCCAAACACCATAAATACACACAAATATTTTCCGGTCAGGGATTTTTATTCCCAGCTTCCTGGAGTCCAAGCTGATGGGAGGAGTGCTTCTCCATGTAATCTCTTCATGGGTGGATTGGGGGAGCAATCAGCAAAGTCTTTGTTCCACGATGGCTCATTTAGATTCAGTAGTCCTTCCAGATGGGCAGGAGATAACATTTTCTGTGGAAACCAAACATTTTGCATTAGGTGATATTTTTTTCTGTTTGTTGACTCACAGGTTAAGAACAAACATTTTACAGTTATAGCACAAACACTGAAGTATTACATACAGATATTATAAGTAGGATTAATGAATGCAGCATCATACAAGCATTCCATAAAGTTTAATAACACTCTTATAACATTAATATCTATTTTAACTACAAATAGTGCCCCCCAAAAGAAAGCTTATGCCCAAATAAATCTGTTAGTCTTTAAGGTGCCACCTACTCCTTGTTATTTTAACTATACTAACTCACAGATAAGCCAGGCTGGTTTCCAGTTATAATATTGTTTAATGAGGCCCAGGGCCTTGGCATGAGCTGGCAGCCAGTCTGCCAGTATCACAATTGTCTCTAGTGCCTGGAGGTGAGACCTGAACTTTTGATAATAATGGGCCATGATGTTAAGAAGGATCTGCAGTGACTGAAGAAACTGTTGTTTCTAAGCGTCTAGGGCTTCCACAGCTGAAAACCCCAGCTCCCAGTAGAAGAGGAGGGGAGAGTTCTTAGGAGAAAGCATGAGTACGGCTCATAACAGGTAGGGAAGTAAGAGGGAACCATATCTTCTTGTTGCTAAGATGATGGTTGGGTAGTCTGAGCATCTAAATGTAGATATCTTGAAGGTATCATTTAGATATGTATATCCATCACATTCAGCCGTAAGCATAGGCTCTGACTCCATGGGTGTGCCAGGACTGGAGCACTCAAGGAAAAAGAAGCGTGGGTGCTTAGCCAGTAGCCAGCTTCTCCCCTGCACCTCCCATCCACTGGTGGCCCTGCCAATCAACTCCTTCCCCTCTCCCCCAGGGCTTCTCGCCCATTGCAATCAGCTGTTATGCGGCATGCAAGAGGCGCTGGGCAGGGTGGGGGAGGAGCAGGGATGGGGCACACTCAGGGGAGGGAAGGAACTGGGCAGGAAAACACAGGGCAGAGCGGGGGCAGGAAGAGGCAGGGTTGGGAGAAGAGGTGGAGTGGGGTGGAGCGGGGCGTGGGAAAAGGCAGGGTGGGGTGGTAATTTGGGGGAAGGGGTTGGATGGGGACAGAACCTGGAGTGAGGCAGGGGATTGAGCACCCCCGGGGGCCAGAGAAAGCCACCGCCTGTGGCCTTAAGTATCAAGCAGCTATTAACTGGTTAAAATGAACATTGGGACTACTCTACCAAAGTAAATAATCAGCAGAGCCCTTAAGGCAGTTTGGCTGGGTCTACCATTGTTTCATTAACACTGGTGAATGCCAGTGGGTGGTCTTTGTCTGGACTCCCATCATGACTACTGCTGGTGAAGGCGATATTCAGATAACAGGAGACTTCCCTCTGAGACTAGTACCTGGCCGACATTATACAACTTCGCTCATAACTGATCCTTCTCAAGGTCTTTTAAGTGTAAACAAAATGGATAAACATTTAATTTGACATTTATGACCTTTAAATATTCATAAGCTTTTGAATACTAAGGGAACACCCACTGCAATGTTCAAGCTTGAATAAACCCCTCAGTATGTGATGTGCATGTGAATTCTTTTTTGTGCTCTGTGAGGAGTATGGAGGTTCAAGTCCTGAGAATTCCATTATTACAAAAATAACACACTCCTCTTAAGAGTTCTCGGTGGACTAGCCAGCCTTGTGGGTAGCATACCCAGTGCCATCTTCCAGTGGGAAGATCTTTCAGTCCAGTTCCTGTTCTTACCTAGGCGGACCAGATAGCAAGTGTCAAAAATTGGGACAGGAGGTGGGGGGTCATAGGTGCCTATGTGAGAAAAAGACCCCAAAATTAGGACTGTCCCAATAAAATCGGGACATCTGGTCACCCTGTTCTTACCAGAAAGGGAGTGAAGTGAATTTCAGGCTTATGTCCACCCCACCCCCCGCAGCATGGGCAGTTGGTAGGCAAGGCTGGGCCCACCCACTCCATCAGGCTCCATCCCAGGGCCCTACAAGGGTCAACAGTGTCTAGCACTTTAGTGTGCCCTCCGAGTGACCCTCCCTGGGTCACTTCCTGCCATCTGCTTCTCTTTCCAAGTCCAATAGAAGGAAAAAAGAAAAAGATAACGAAACTTTCAGCCCCAGTGAACACCACATACAGTCTTATTCCTCTCACAATGCTTCTCCAGTGCTCTTGTCTAGGAGACTGCGGATAGGTCTCTCTTCCTCCCCAGCCTTCCACCTTCTTAGCTGAGTTGCTCCTTTTCAACTTCTGCAGTTGGAGCATGCTCTGCAGGTCTGGAGGGGTAGGGCTACCACGTTTGGTTTTGTTCTTTATCCCCTTCCAGCCCAGTGTGCGGTTTTTACACTCCCTCTCTTCTGGAAAGGCCGGCTGGAGTTTTAATATTTGTCAAGTACCAACCTTGTCCTCAGTGCAGGACGAGGCTAAGAAGATGACACGTCTCAGACCCAAGGAGTTTACAATCTTTTATTACTAGAGGATCACATGTTTTGTTGCTTCTAATCTAAACCAAGCACAGTGCACACACCAGGACAAGTTTCCATGTCTCTATTCCCCCTCCCCTGCCCAATCTCCCTGTGCACCACCCTCCCATCCCTTTCCATTTCAGGAACACACTGCAGGGCCCCAGCAGGCCAAGAGCTGTGTGTGCTCCCTCATCCCTCCTCCCCCTGCATACCCTAGTACTATATTCCAACACATGCCAGGGGCTCTGTTCCCCATTTGCCAAGGGCTCAGTGTTCTCCCCCATACCATTACCACCAAGATGTCCCAGTGCTTAGAAAAGGATGAAAAGGAGCTGGCTGAAGCTGAGCCCAAGCAAGACATAGGTGATGCTGGTGGGCAGAGAAAGGCATTTTGAAAAGTTTACAGCCAAGGAGCAGTCTCATTTGGTTGAAGGCACACACCTTCACACAACTGGTCAATTCTGCCCATAGTTTAGGAATACTCCTAAATTCCTCGCTAATGCTAAGTTCTCACATAGCAAGTAATGTTTTCTACCGTCTTTGGTTGGCTATGAGACTCCATGCCATCCTTCAGAACAATGACATGTCCTCAGTAATTTATGCCTTTGTCACCTCTCAGCTGGAATACAGCAATATGGTAGATCTGGGCATGACACCTTCACCAGTTAGGAAACTCCAACTAGTACAGAACACTGCAGCATATGTCCTCAGTAATACAAGTTGTTGAAAGGACATCACATTTCTCCGCCATTCTCTGTAGAGGCTTCCCATAGAAATTTGAATCAAGTACAAGGGCTAGGTGAGGCACTCAAAGGTCAGGGCCCAGGATATCTAAAAGGTCACCTAAAGCTCTGGGATGAAGACCATAGTCAACAACTACCCTTCTTTGGCACTGGGGACCTCTCTATAATAAGGGTAAAGCTTGTCTGTGCTGTAGCCAGAACTGTCTTGGGGGTCACTCTGAGACTGTGTAATGAAGTATAGGAAGAACTAAGGACCATCACAAACCTTCCCACCTTCCACTCCAAGTGAAAGGTATATTTCTTTGACCTGCCTTCCGCAACATAAACACACAACAACAAGTTACAAAACAAAAGCAAATCCTACCAAAACCAGACATTCCACTCTACATGCTTTTCTCCCTGGAGAGTGGATGAGGGAACAAACAACAGGGATATGTGATCCTGTTGCTTAATACACTGTGAAGGTGGTCATGAGCGTAACATAAGAATCTACAGAATAGGTCCATGTGGCCCACCATTCCCCTCTACCCCACACCATGCTAAGGACCTCTATTATCCCACTCAAGTCAGGGTCTCTGTGTGCCCCACCTCCATTCTCTTCTTCCTCCCTATACCCCTCCTTTCTTATTTCTTCTCTTCCTGTCTGGAAGACAAGTCACTCAGGCTGTAAACATTTTTAACTTGTTTTGGGAAGAGGGTAGAGCCAAAATGAGAGTTATTGTTAAGATGGAACATGTTAATGCAGAGTTGTTGTAGCCGCGTTGGCACCAGAATATTAGAGAGATAACATGGGTGAGGTTATATTTTTTATTGGACCAACTTCTCTTACCTGGGAAAGACAGGCTTTCAGGCTTACACAACACTCTTCTTCAGATCTGGGAAATGGCTGCCAGCAGCTGGTTCTTTTATCTGTAGGGAATTACAGAGCTGGTTGCTAACCAGATGCCAGGAGAGTTGTGAGTCTCTTGTTTTTCCCTTTTGATTTTCCAGTTTTCACCAAAATCAATAGGCCCACTAACACCTAGAACATTCCCTGATATTTTGGAATTGATCAGGTATGGTGCTCATAAGTGATCATGTTACAAGCAGGCAAATAGGTAAACACCATCAAGATGAGCGTGAGACCTCACTTCACTCAGTAAATTATTATAGTAGCACCTATTGTCCCACTCCTGGCTCCATTGCACTAACTGCTGTAGAGACACAAAATACAAAAGGAAAAAAAAATCTTTGCTAACTGGTAGTTGATTCCCCAAGCACTGGGGCATCTAGAAGTTACCTAGGGTACCACCTAAGTCAAAGGAGAAATGTATGGAGCAACCCCAGGCCTTGAAAAATCCAGCCCTGAGACTGTTCCAATTTATGCTAGCAACTAGACCCATTCATGGGGCGTAAAGTGACATAAAACCTGGTTAACCTTGAGCCCAGCCCCCATACAATCTGTCCAAATGCAGCTCAAAATCAGCCCAGGATCGGGGCCTTTCTATTTAAAATATCTTCTGACTTTCAGGCATCACTTTGATAGCATTTCTGTACTGGCTTCTCTTGTTATCTATCCATCTTTCACTGCTCTCATGTTAGCTGTCCATTTAATAAAATGGTCCATCTTGTTCATAAAATCAATGTTTACAAGCCTAAGAGGCTTTTAATCAGAAAAACAAAAATAAACAGTAGATTGTTGGTGTGAAAGGCTTTCTTGCACCTTACATAATTGGAAACATGTGAGAAGTAACATGAAATAAATGAAATTGTAATTTTTGTAGGTAGGAGAAAGGGTGGTCAACTGGTCAGGGTGCTAACCAGGATTTGTTTCTCTGCTCCAAAGAATAGCTTGAATCAGTACCAGCACGTATGTATTGAAATTACTAGCACATTGAAATTTAGCAAAAACAGAAATCATTTTACCTTGCACTTAGTGGCACAATTGGAGTTCAGGATTCCATGTGTCTAAGCTTGGTTTGGTGGGTTTTCATAACCTCTGAAGCAGTTCAGGGAAACATTGATAGTGAAGCATTATAGAGTCCAATGAAGAAGGAATGGATAGGCAACTATTTTGTTCTGACATGTAATTATATATCATTTGTCAGTCTAAATATTCTTTTGCTTCTTTGGGATCTGAGCATATTGTAGTTGTTTTGTCTTATTTAAAAAGCTTTTCCATTCACCTTTGAAATAAGCCAGAAAGTGTTATGTCTGTGTTTCTCTTTTAAATGTATTTTTTTAGGATGACTTGATTCCCATGGTTTAAAACACCTCAAATTACAAAGCATGTGCATGCTTCATAACACCCACTCCCACACACAGAGTATATCAGATGAAATTGCTTTAAAATAATCCTATAATTTTTCCTTGAGCAATGACAGATTTTTTTTAAAGCCTATTCCCAGGAGACATTTTGATAAGAGCTTTAAGTTGATTACTTTTTATATCCTGTGTGCTGTTTGGCTGATAAGCTCCCAATCTCCCTCACTTCACATTGTTTTTATCTTCCTGTGCTGAACCCATCTACTCAGTGCCATCGTTTTAGTTGTTGGCGTGAAGGTGGCAATGGAAGTGAACAGAAAGAGGAGTAGCACAGCCCAGAGCCATGTTAGAGATGCAAAAATAGCTATTCTGCAGCCAGAAATTAAACGGATAATCTCTGGAATGCTGTCCATCTTCCATTAATCGTTCAAGCTATGACAAGGTCTCTGATCTAAATGCCGCAGCCAAAAATCTCTTGCTTCTTGTTGCTCAGATCTATACAATCTGAGGGTTTTCTTTTCTTTTCAACCTCTTTGGATCACTTGTGGATTACCTGTTCTGTTCATTCCTCTGAAGCACCTGGCATTGGTCACTGTCGGAAGACAGGATACTGGGCTACATAGATCTTTGGTCTGACCCACTATGGGAGTTCTGATGTTCTCATGTTTCTTACACTTCTTCTGAAAAGTTTACAGGGTGGAAGGAAAGTTTAGTTGTTAATGCACAAGATTGGGGTTCAGAAGGTCAAGACTTTATTTTTCAGAAATCCAGGGAAAGCCACCTAACTATTCCTTGCTTTTTTTCCCTCTTCAGTATAATGGCAATGATGAATTAGCTAGTGTGTGTATGTGTACCACTGTCCTCTACTGGAAGAAATCAGAACTGCTCAATTTTGTGTAGTAGGCCCCACACTGCTGTTAGCTTTGGAGTTTGTCCTTCAGCTCAAATGGCTCTGCTCTTGGAGCAGTAGTGTAGGAGTTCTGTCCCCACTGATGCCAAGTTTCCAGAGTGTACACCACAATGGTAAATGTAAAGAGTTCTATTTAACTAATGATTTGTTACAGTACTTCAAAGTGACCGTGCGAGTTTAAGTCTTTAATGAGTTTACAGGTGATTGAGATTATTGGAAGGAGGATGTTGTAGAAGCTTCTTAGTAGTAGTAGTGTTTATTTTATTAATTCAGTCAAGTTTATGCTTTTTTTTTCCTTTGTAATTAAAACAAGAAGCTGATACCTAGAGAGGAAATACAATATTTGACCAATATTTGACTTTTCAGACCAGAACAGAACAGTAGATCTGGTTTCCTGATTCCTTGGTCCAGCGTCAGGCTGGTTTCGTGGTCTGTAATTCAAACGTGAACTGCAAGTCTCCATGAATTATGAGTTCAGATTACAGCACCATTGACCCAGCCTTTTGGCCATCCGAGAGCCTGTAACTTTCAGTGCACTAAGGTCAATTTGGGCCAAAGACCTGTCAGCACTATATGGACATAAAAGAAAGGAAGATCCATATACTGTGTAAATAAGTTTGGAGGAGGTGGGCTACCTTTGTCCGACACACAAGATGGGCCAGCAGTTGGACAGAAAGCTGAAGCCAATAGCTTAGAAAGGGGGGTCTGGGCAAAGAAAGACTCTTGTGATCTATACCCATAAACTGAAAGAGAAACCCAACGCCAATACCTGATGATTCAGAAAAACCTCTTCATTACTTCTTGCCAATTGTATTTTGGGCTGAGAGGGAGGATTTCCTTCTGGATTCTCAGACTGAAGGTCCCCTCTAGATGGATTGAGAAACTGCTTCATCATGAGGACAGGACATTTCCCCCTGCAGTGAGACAGGAGTCGAACCCAAATCACATGACTCATAATGCTGTGCTTTAGCTATCTGCTGTGTCTTTTACTTTTTACAAAGTATAAATAATATGAAGGAGCCGCTTGGGTAGAGTGAGGTACAAATAACTGTTTCCCCTAACGATAAACAACATGCAAGGCCTAACTACTACACTGCTGCTCTGGTGGCACTATAGGTTACACTATCTATGGTGTGTAAATGGCCACATCATCACACTGAGTTTATCCTCCACAACCCCCCTCTATGACATGGGAGATTCATTCCTCCATATTTTACACATGGGTAACTGAGGGATAGAAAGTTTCAGTGATTTGCCCAAAGTCATACAGGAAATCTGACAGAGCAAAGAACTGAGCCCTGTCTCCCAGATTCTAGGCTGGTACTCTGACCAATGGCTCATCATTCCTCCAACCAGAACACTCCTCTTCTCTTTGTGATTTATAGATCTGAGTGCTTATTCTACTGACAAAATAGAATTGTGACATTTTTGTTAATAACCATTTATCTAATTTTGGGACAATAATATAATTATCTGCAGTTTTTAACAACAATTTTCCTTTCACCACATACAATGATCAAAATAAGGATTTAAATACATTTAAATACTTGATCCATTGTCTACAGCCAAGCTCTAAGATACAACCGCATTTGCTCCAGTCCCTCAGACAGAGACAAACACCTACAAGATCTCTACCAAGCATTCTTAAAACTACAATACCCACCTGGGGAAGTGAAAAAACAGATTGACAGAGCCAGAAGAGTACCCAGAAGCCACCTACTACAGGACAGGCCCAACAAAGACAAAAACAGAACACCATTAGCCGTCACCTTCAGCCCCCAACTTAAGCCTCTCCAACGCATCATCAAAGACCTACAACCTATCCTGAAAGATGATCCCTCACTCTCACAGATCTTGGGAGACAGACCAGTCCTCGCTTACAGACAGCCCCCTGACCTGAAACAAATACTCACCAGCAACCGCACACCACACAACAAACACACTAACCCAGGTACCTATCCTTGTAACAAAGCCTGATGCCAACTCTGTCCTCATATCCATTCAACTGACACCATCATAGGACCTAATCACATCAGCCACACCATCAGAGGCTCATTCACCTGCACATCGACCAATGTGATATATGCCATCATGTGCCACAATGCCCCTCTGCTATGTACACTGGCCAAACCGGCCAGTCTCTATGCAAAAGAATAAATGGACACAAATCTGACATCAGGAATCAAAGCATTCAAAAACCAGTAGGAGAACACTTCAATCTTCCTGGCCATTCCATTAAAGACTTGATGGTGTCAGCTCTGAAACAGAAAAACTTCCAAAACAGACTCCAACGAGAAACTGGAATTAGTTTTCAAATTGGTCACAATAAACCAAGGACTAAATAGAACTTACAAATGGTTCGCTCATTACACTAATTGATTGGATTTCCCTAGTTAATTTACCTTCAGTAGTTGTTATCTCCTGATATCCATTTCAAAAGTTACTTTTTTCTCCTGCTGATAATGGCCCATCCAAATTAAACAGCCTCTTAGAATTGGTATGCTAATGTACAATCTTTTCTTTGCTTTCTGTGTGTATAGATGCATCTTACTTCTGTTCCATTCTATGCATCTGATGAAGTGGGCTATAGCCCACGAAAGCTTATGCTGAAATAAACTGGTTAGTCTCTAAGGTGCTACAAAGTCTTCCTCGTCTTATTTACAGATACAGACTAACACGGCTGCTAATCTTAAACCATTTAAATACATGGGCTGTCGTTAGACCATCAACCCATTACAAATATAGGGTCGGTTTCTTCTGATTTATAAAAAGACAGTAGATATTATTTTTTGTACCACAAATTAAAGTTAATTAATTTGGTATTAAAGGGATGTAAAATGTATTTTGTTATACATTTCAATCCTGTTATACCAAAGTCTAACTGAAGAGCAGATATAATGGGTTCTGCTGATACAAATGCAAAATACAGTCTTCTCTGAAGATGGTAAAAATTCAGTACTACTTTAGAACCACCAATGCACCTGGCAAATGTCAAAATGTCATATCGCATCAAAACATAATTTAGATGTTATGCTGTGTCCTTGTAGTTCACTGTAAAATGACAGAGGAGGGTGGAAAAAGTATGATCTAGTGGTTTGCAAGGGGGCCTAGGAGTCAGCATTCTCAGGTTCTGCTCCTGGCTACGCCCTTAATCTTATTGAGTGACTTTTGACCATGTCAGTAAACTTCTCCAACACACAGTTTTCCAGCTCTAAAATGTGAAGGATGTGTACACCCGCAGCATCCAACTGTTGTGAAGAGAGTGTTTGCGAAATGCTTTGTTAAAGATGCATGAGAGTCAAATAAGCCTGGCAGAATGTTTTGTTTTATGCAGTTTGCCTGGATATAAGAGAGAGAATAGGAGATGAAGAACAGAGGCATTAAACATCCTGCCTGAGGGCTGGATCCAGCTGACTTCATGTGTTTATGTGGCCCCTGTGGCATTTTCCGATTTGTCAGAATCTAAGCCGTTTTATTTTTAAAGTATGTTGCCTAGCTGTGAATAAACACTTCCAAATGTAGCATGAGTGTAACTGCTGGAGTGTTGCCTTCCTAAGTTGGGGGAAAGCCTGAAAGAATGCCTCTGGGATATGGGCATTCTCCTGCCTCATCCCACCCCTCATGAAATGGGGAGTGTTGACTCTACAGGCCAATGACCCTCTTTTTCATGTGATCATTGACTATTTCTTTGCTAATTGTTTAGCAGAGGAGCTGGGTAACAAGGTGAAAGTACAAAGCACACAGCAGGGAATTGGGAGGAGCTGGAGTGAAGGAAATGGAGAAAAGGGTGGAGGAAAGAAGGGAAGTAGGAGAGAAACAGAGAAAGGAGACCAAGAAAGGGGCGGGAAAAAGATAGCTGTGAAGGTGAGAGTATTTTGTGGTATTCTGCAACTGGACAAATAGTAACACTTTAGGTACTACACACAGTCCACGTTCTATCCTTCATTGTCTCCCATTGGCATTGGCAGGAGATTACCGCTCAATCCACAGTGTACTTAGTCCTAAATGTATACTCCTGTCCATTTTCATAATAATTCCCCCTCTCTGTAAATCCACGGTGTTTCAAATGTATGAAATTCAGCCCTCTCCAAATACGAGTTTGACATCCCTGATGAAGAATAATAAGTTCTAAGCACAGACGAAATTTATTCAACACCAGATCTGTTTTGACGTTTGAAGGATGGAGTCAAGCGTACATGATTAAAAGAGTATTTTAAATGTGATGGGAGGAGAATCTCCACTGTGAACATTTTGGAATGATGACACAGCCATCAACCCAGGTTTAGCTCAGGAGTCTCCACACACCTTGGAAATGTGTTTGAATGTATTAATCTATTCCTTATATTTACAGAGCTTTGTTAATCTCTTCTTCATAGTTACATATACAAGAAAAGGACAAAACCAAGTCCATCATATTGGCTAGATATGACATGTTTTATTATTGATTTTTTTTAAAATAAAACCCACTTTTTCCCCCCATAGGTGTTCCTAGTTTGCACTTCTTCCTTCCTTTCCTTCCATTCAAAGGCCAGTAGGGACCATTGTGATCATCTAGTCTGACCTTCTGCATAGCACAGGCCATAGAACTTCCCCAAAATAATTCTAGAACAGATCTTCTAAAAAAACCCACCCAGTCGTGATTTGAAAATTCCCAGTGACGGAGAATCCACCACAAACCTTGGTAAATTGTTTCAGTGGTTAATTACTCTCACCGTTGAACATTTATGCTTTACTTCCAGTCTCAATTTGTCTAGCTTCAACTTCCAGCCACTGGATCATGTTATACCTTTCTCTGCTAATTGAAGAGCCCATTATTCAATATTCATTCCATATGTAGATATTTACAGACTGTAATCAAGTCACCCTTTAACCTTCTCTTTGTTAAGCTAAATAGATGGAGCTCTTGAGTCTATCACTATAAGGCATATTTTCTAATCCTTTAATCATTCTGGTGGCTCTTCTCTGAACCCTCTCCAATTTATCAAAGTCTTTCCTGAATTGCAGGCACCAGTGCCAAACATACAAGCAAAATAACCTCTCTACTCCTAATCAAGATTCCCTTGTGGTAATCATCACATTACATTCAGCTGCAGAAAATGGGTGTAGTGTAGTGGTCTGAACACAGGACTGGCAGCCAGGAACACCTAAATCCATATAGTGCCTCTGACTTCTTGTGTGGCCTTGGTAATTTCACTGAACCTCTTTGCATCATTTTCACCATGTGATAACAAGATGAATGCTCAGAGATCATACCTGCCTCACTGTGCTCTTGGGAGCACGTAGGGCTTGCAAAAATCCCAGTGGAAAAGAAGTGCTAAAAGGTAGCACTGTTGTCAATGCTAACTCTAGTTAGTATACTTGTAATATAAGTGATATTTGGATTTTAGAAGAATGACAGAGTGGGAATTTTCTGTGATAGTTTGCATGAATATCGTGTGTGCCTCAGGTTCCTCTGTATGCTGCATTGGTAACTAAGTGGAGGGAAAAGGTTGTTTACTCTCTGCAGAGACTCAGAGATACAGGTGTGACTGACGCCAAGTGTCTGGGCCCTGGACCCTATGTGCATGGGGAATCTGAGAAGGTAATGGCAGCTCCAATTCCCAGGATATTTGGTACCTGGCAACTAATGACCATGGATAACCCCCTCCCGCTCCACCTCCCCGCCACACACACACAGGAAGCCAGCCATGTTTGCCCAGGAATCAAGAATAAAGGATTGAGGAGGGGCCAGGTGCGGGTAGTGAGCTAAGTGTGGGCGGTCAGAAGCTTGAGACTTTCCTGAACTGGGGAAAAGAGGGCTCAGCAGCCTCTGGGCTCCCCAAGATGGATCATGCTATAACTTTTTTCTCTATGCCAACCAAGGACTTTCTACACTGTGTTCCAGACATCAAATAAACGCTACTGCTTTTACACCCCTGGCTGAGAGTCACAGCAGATACTGAAGGTGGGGCGCATTGCTCCATTTGGGTGGACATGTCTCACCCAAGTGTACAACTCAGGTGGACTTGCTGAAGGGAGCTCACATCACGAAGAAGGGGTGCTGAAGGCTCTGAGGTTCAGTCCAAGGAGATGGTGAAGCCAAGCGGCTTACCCTAATGAAAGACTGAGGAACTAAAGGGGTCCTTCGAGGGACTGTTACAGAGCTGTTACCCCGCACCAGAACCGTAGATCTCTTACTCACATTGAATAGCACCATCCTGGACAAATGGTCCCGCTGAAGGCTATAGTAGATCACTAGGAGATCAGGGAGACTAGTACTATATTAAATAAAGCTGATGGAACATGGGTGGAATAAGACAGTATTCACTGTAAAAGGGGGTATCAGACTCCGTTCCTTACACACATTGGAAAGACTATAGATTTATAGAGAAAGGGAATTATTATTAGAAGGAAAATGAGTCATTTCCATTGAGGTTTATGTCTATGTAGGCAGTGAACACAGTGGCTAAACATGGTTACATTGAAAACTCTGCCAGCTGTATCTTCCCGGTTTATTGTTTGAAGAATTAACGCATTAAAAAAAAAACCCACATACTCCACAGGTCATCTTAGAAAAATCTAGCATTTCAGAAAATGATTATCAACAATGTATTACTGGCATTACGTTGCTCTTGAAAGCCGGATCAAAAAGAGAGAGAGGAGATGTATTCTCGTATAGCTTGGATATTAAAAGGAATTACTACTGTGATTTATGGTACATCACTAAGGTATCAGGCAGTGTAGCGCTATAATACGAACATAGAACACATGGATGTTTAAATTGAAATGCTAGCAGTCTTGCTATTACCTCTTTAAGTAAAGAACTGTTCTTTTAGCACCCTTTGTTTTTTGGGAGGACAAAGAGGATAAAAAGGCTGGGAAGATTTGCTCTGAGCTGAAAGCTAGTCGTAGCCCATAATATACAGCACTAATTTTTTGCCATTTAAAAGATTGGTTACTTACCTTCAGAAATCAGCTCCACCATATGAATGTACTGGGTCTGAAGCTGATGTCTCTTATGCTGGTTAAATTCAGGAAGACATATGTTAAAGTCAGTGGAGTTACATTTCTGCATGTCAGAATCAGGCCCAATGGCTTTGTTCTGTAGTGTATTTTAGCACACATCTGTTAACAAAATAGAACCTTTTTGTGTGATTTGTGGGGGCTTTATGTTTACAAGGTAATAACCATATCCAGAGCTAAATAAACTCAGAGTCAAAAAGCTAAGGACCAGATTCTCTCCTACACACAAATCCACCTGGCAGCAGAGAGGAAGGGACTGTCAGGAAAATGGGATTGCACCTGCACCAGAGGTGAATCTCAAGTTGCACCAGCTTCAGCCTGCACATAAGGCAGAGGAACCTAAAGACTGCACTGACTTATGACAGCTGGCTAGAGTGACTGGGTGGCCGGTTTCAGACCAGAACACCTGGTCAGAAAGGGATCCTGTCAACTCCAGTCAGCATTGCTGACTAGGCCGTTGACTGTCCGGTTGGGGAAGCAGCCGACATGTGTGGCTCCTAGCCTCAGGGATGGCCAGGGCAGGGGGTCCACGTGTTACCTCCCCACCACCACCACTGCCTGCAAGCGCAGCTCCCATTGGCTGGGTCAGGGCAAGGGAGGAACTAGCTTGACTTGCGCTCAGCAGGCAACTGTTGAGGGGTCGCATGGTGCATGCCTGTCCCACTGCTGCCGGTCCTCTTTCCCTCATGCTCCTCATGTGGCTGGGCTCCAGCTGCGACTTATGCCCAGTGGTGAGCTGCGGTCTGTCACCCCATTGCCGGCACCTAGGAGTTCTAGGTATGTGTATCCCATTTCCGAGTGCTGGGAATGGGGCTGCATCCCCGTCCCCATCACTGCATCCCTCCCCATCACAACCCCCCCACATCCCAATCCCCCTCACTGCATCCCCTCCCCCACACACACACGCCTCCATCCCCCTGTCATTGCATCCCTCCCTGTTCCAACCCCCCGCATCCCCATCCCCCCATCATTGCATCCCTCCCCGTCCCACCCTCTGCACCTCCATCCCCCTCACTGCATCCCTGTCCCCCCATCATGGCATCCCTTCCTGTCCCAATCCCCTCACACCCCCAACCCCCTGTTATTGCATCCCCCCTCCTCCCACCCTCTGTACCCCCATTCTCCTCACTGCATCCCTCCTCCATCCCATGGAATCCCATCCTGCTCTCCATACCTACCCATCCCAGCCCTGTATCCCTTACAGCACTCTCCCGCCCATCCTCTCCAGCTCCCAGAGCCACCACCCCCATGTCCCTCACCCCCCACAGCTCTGCACCCCATTCACCTCCATACACTGCTTCACTCCCATTATGTCCCTATACACTGCTTTGCCCCCAACATCCTCATGCACCTGTAGCTTTCTGCCTCTCCCTGAATCCCCATCCATCCCACATAACCCCCACCCCCTCCTCTCTCCTTCACTGCTCCCTCTGACCCTCACCTTCCTCTCTCTTTCCCTCCCCATCTTCTTTCCTTCACCACCCTCCCATCTTTTCCCTTCTGGCCACCCTCCTCCCACCCTGGCTGGGTGATTTAGGGAGCCCTTGGAAAAGTATATGAAAAAGTTTCTGTGTAGTCAAGTTGGGGATAGGCCCTGCTTTGAGCAGGGGGTTGGACTAGATGGCCTCTTGAGGTCCCTTCCAACCTGATATTCTATGATTCTAAGTATGCGCATGCACACACTGTATGTGTGTAAGAGATTGTATGTTTTTGTGTAGGGAGGTGTGTGTATTGCCACGTGTGTATACACGTGAGAATAAAATTTTCAGCCTAACTCTTTGACTTTTATTCCTTTTGCTGGCTTGCTCACAAATTTTATTTTATTTTATTCCTTTTTCTGGCTTGCTTCTGTAAAGCACAGCTGTGTTCTGCTCAACTTCTTTTCCCCCATCACCCCACTCCAAACTGAGGTTGTGCAGTGTGGTTAGCATAGGAGTTGGCTCTGTTAATTTTATGACAACTGGGTCTCTGTCTCCCATATCCATGACAAGAGTTTTCAGTCTGGCTCTTCAAACTCCACTCAGATTACACAGAAGGTCCCAAATGGAGGAAGAGAATCGGGTCATACATTGTTAATTAGCCCAGGATTAAAACATGTTGGCAGATCTAGAACTCAGTATTCCGTTTCCAATAAGAAGTCGTGGCAACCATGTTTGTTCTGGGCATATGAACACCAGTGCTGTGCATATTGGAGCCTATGTTTTCAAAAGTCACTAGTGATTTTGTGTGCCAACCTGAAACACTTTAAAGGAGTCATGATTTTCAGAGGATGGGTTGTGAAAATCTGTCCCTTTGATGATGGCTCAAGCTGCGCTCCTGAAAATTGAGGTATCGAAAATCACTAGCCTGTTTTTGAAAATACAAGCCTAAAATAGTAAGTGATAATAGTTCTATATTATAAAACCAGTATAGTATATGAAATTTCTCCTTTGAAAAAGATCTAATGGGCACTGCAGACATTAATGGTGAGCTTGAGCCATTTGGTACTCCTCAAATCATGATAGGATAGAATTAAATAAACTTTACCCATTTGGAAACATTCTTGAGCACTGTGTTCACACAAACTTTAAAACACTTTGGGCCTGATTCTTCTCTCCCATTGGTGTAAATATGGAATATCTCCACTAAAGTGAATAGAATACACTGGAATAAAGGTGACATAAGTTACTGGATAACCAGACCATTTTGCTCATAGACTGCAACATCTGCTCTACTTTTCAACATACAGATGCTAAGTTATATAAATTTTAAACCGTCTTGTTTTCTAGATCGATAAAGCTGTTATCCCCAGTGTAAACACTTCATCGTGTGGTTTTAAAATTCCCGTAATTTACTCAATAGAGTGTAATAGCTCCTCATATTGTCATTGTAGTGTGTGTATATTAGAGTGCATATATACAGTATCGTAGTATGTGGGATGAGACCTGACTTGATTTCCATGCCATGCAGAGTTTTATGCGTATGTACAGTATGTCTTGTTTGTAAAATGCTTATTATTTACTTGGCAGACTTCACTCCAGCACTCTTTTTCATAGAGTGAAATGTTTGATCCCTTTGGGTCTATCAAAGACCTTTCACATGGTATTTCAGAAGACATGGTATTCATCTTGGTGGCAAACCAAGAAAACTAGGTCTTGTACCAAGATACTGTTATGTAGTCCAGTGGGTTTAGCATGGGCTGGGGAAACAGGAACTGCTGGGCCTTTAATGCTGTCTGTGTCTGCATTAGGATTTATTTGCTGAAATTTCCAAGTGGGGCCAAAAGCAGGAGCACTAGTGTAGAAAGGATGCCACGTGGCTGCCATTGTTAAACACTGCTGTGGTTTTAAGGCTTGGACTACACTGGGCTGGGGAATTGAATTATGATACGGAACTTCAGCTACGCTATTTGTGTAGCTGAAGTCGAAGTATTTTAGTTCGACTTACCTAGCCATCCTCACGGTGGCGAATCAATCGCTGTTGCTCCTCTGTCGACTCCGCTTACTCCTCTTGTGGAGCTGAAGTTCCGGAGTCGATGGGGAGCATGTTTGGGGATCGATTTATTACATCTAGAGAAGACGCAACAAATCGATCCCTGATACATCGAACACTACCTGCCGGATCGGTATAGACTTACCCTAAGTCTCCTCACAACAGGTTTGCCTGACATGGTGGCCTCAGAAACTGTCTCTATGGGCTTGTCTTCACTAGTGCGGGGAGAGATTGATCTTATGGCGATCCATTTATCGTGTCTCGTCAAGACACGATAAATCGATCGCCAACGGCGCCCCTGTCAACTCCGTAACTCCAGCTCGCCAAAAGGCACAAGCTGGAGTCGATGGGGGAGCGCGCCGCCGCCCGCCGCCGCTGTGAGGACGGCAGGTAAGTCGGCTGTAGATATGCCGATTTCATCTACGTTATTAATGCAGCTGAAATTGCATATCTACAGTCGATCCCCCGCCCTAGTGAGGACCAGCCCTATAGCAGCACTTTGACTATCACCAGTATAATGATAGTGGCAAACTTTAGTAACACTCCTTAGCGTAGCTAAGTCCTCTCTGTGTGGCCTAGAGGAAATCATTAAACCTCTCTGGAGGAAATGCTGGCTCCAGTGAAATCAATGACAGAGTTCCCATTGACTCGAGCAGGACCAGAGTTTCACACTCTGTGTCTACTTTCCCATCCCTCAATTGGTGGTGATATTAACACCAAGTCACAGAGATACTGTGAGTATTAATTCATGTTTGTATAGTGCTCTGGAGATGCAATGGGCTGTCTGAGAGCCAAGTTGCAAAGTTGAGGCCTTAGTCCATCGCCTCAGGAAGGGCAGCCATCAACAGCCTTCTCTTGTTTGCAGACGCAGCACACTCCTTCTCAATGTCACAAAGAGGATTTTAGAAGCCCTTCCATCCTGCCAAATTTATTCCCTTCTGGCAGCCTTAATTAAAATCCCCCTGCCATCCCTGCTCCCCCACTCAATTTTTAATCTGTTTGATTTTTATATTGTGGTGGTGTGCAGAATGAGATTAAAGAAAAAATTACATGGAAAAGTCCAATCATGTCAAAACTGGGTAAAAGTATGTTGTTATTAATAGTAAAACAACAACAAGAACTGTCCCCAGCTGAGTTGCAACCTTGTATGTCAGGCTTCAGCAGGAAACAAACTTCTAAAGCCAGTTTCTTTTAAAATCCTAAAAAAAAAAGTAGTCACATGACGCAAATCCATGCTAAGCCCTGTAACTGGAGCAACACTAGTGGAAGCGGCTAGGTGTTTCCATGTGCTCTGGTGCTCCCATTTCTTTTGATGTAGAATAGCATCTTGTGAGCCAGTCAGAGGGAATGGAAAGGGGATGACACAGTAATACTAAAAAGTCAGTCAAGCGCTGGGGAGAGTATAAATTTATTATAAAGCCCTGGAACTCTTAATAATTAATTTTCCAGCATGAAGCCTCTTTCTTTCCCTTATGGGAAGAACAACAAAATGTTTTAACATCCCCTCACCCCACTCTATCAGTAAGATAAAAGAGGAAGAAAATAGTTTTGTTTAGCCCTTCAAGCTCTTGTCCTCATCCTATTATCTGGTGCTCTCGCTATGTAATTATTTCAAACATGCTGCCCAAAACCTTTCTGACCCCATGACATGAGACCTATCCTTCCCACACCTTCCAGCTCTCCTCACTGTACTCTAAGCAGGTTTTAATCATGGTGCCAACCACTGTTTTCTCCTTGACTACTCTCATGGTTAAACTATGTTCAGCTGCATCTACTTGCAGCAGTGAATACATTTCATGGATCCATAAACTTAGAAGGGTCAATTTGTTTGACCTCCTGCATAACAAAGAGGATGGAATTTCACCCAGTAATGCCCACATCAAGCATTTCAGTGTAGATAAAGCTGGATTGTCTAATTCTACCTCCTTATTTTGTGCGTGGTTCTCTTAGTCTAGCTGAACTGTGTGTTAATTGCATCTCGTGGTTCGGGTTCTTGCCATCGACAGCCAGTAATTCAGTGTAGTCCTGGGGATCCTGATCTATTGCCCCTTGAAGAAGTTTTTCCATTGACATCAGTGGGCTTTGGATCGGGACCAGAATGATTTTCCTGAAGGAGAAAGAGTCCTAGAATTCTACCTGAGACGGGAGCATCTTTCTTACACAGGAAGTCATTCTGAAAAGCAGGGAAATTTTCTCAAGATGTGAAATTTTAAAACTCCAGGACTGAAAGTGAGTTGAATGGCTACCATACCCCTTCATAACATGCACTATATAGGGTACTGCTTTTAGTATGTATTCACCTCCCAGCCAGAAAATGTTAAAAAATGACTGATGGAGGAGGAAAGATGGCTAAAATTTCAAGCATGGAGGCAAAATTAGCCATCTAAATCCATGTTTAGGCACAAAAACAAGTGGTAAACTTTCAAAGATGCTGATGATATGTAGGTCCTCTTTGCAGTCTGTCTGAACACCCAGCACCCTGGAAAATTAGGCCACTTAGTTTCATAACACTCCAACCCTGCAAGTCTGTGTTTGATTTTATGCATGCGCGGTAGCTCCCTTGACTTAATAAAATTAGGGTTATGGTGAATAATCAGCTGAACATCAGCTCCCATTCTGAGCCTGGGGTCAAAAGAGCTAATGTGATGCCTGGATGTCTAAACAGGGAAATATTGAGTAAGAATAAGAAGTTATATGACCTCTGTATTTAGTACTGGTGTGACCACTGCTGGAACGCTGTGTCTGGTTCGGGGGTCCACAGTTCAAAAGTTTATGTTGATAAATTGGAGAGGTTCAGAGATGAGCCACAGAAATGATTAAAGGATTGGAAAATGTGTCTTATGGTGGTAGAGTCAAGGAGCTAAATCTAGTTAGCTTAACAAAAAGAAGGTTCTGGGGTGAGTTGATCATAGTGTGTAAGTGCCTACACAGAGAACAAAAAATTGATAATGGGCTTTTCAATCTGGTAGATTTAGGTATTATGAGGTATACCTTGCTGAAGCTACAAAAATGCATACTGAAGTAAGATGAAAGCCTTTAACAGTAAAGGTAATTAACAATTGGAACAATTTACCATAAGTTCTCATGGATTCTCCATCACTGGCAATTTTAAAAGCAAGATTGCATATTTATTTTCTAAAAGATATGCTCTAGTTCAAACTGGAATTAATTAACTGGAATTTTATGTCTTGTGTTATACAGGAAGTCAGAATTAGGGTGACCATACATCCTGTTTTGGCTGGGACAGTCCTTTTTTGAAACACTGTCCTGGCTGTCCTGACTTCCCCCCCCCCCGCCCCCAAAAGTGGGCATTTGTCCCGTTTGCTCTCAACGACTTGATCAGGTATCGAGCAGCTGGAAGGTTCCCCGTTTTCCCTTTGGGAAATATGGTCACTCTAGTCAGAATAGATGAAGACTGTGGGTCTCTTCTGGTTTTATAATCTGTGAAATGAGAGTACTCACTTAAAGTTTTTACAGGATCAGGACCTAAATTTGAATTAAATGGATAAAAATTTGGCCTATTCTATATAATCAGTTATTTTGTATCTGAGCAGGGTGTATTTCTTTAGATTGTGAACGTTTTGAGTTAGGAATTATGACCCTTTCACACTTCAGTTATGATTGTCAATAAATAACAATAAGCAAGATTCTTATTAGAGAATGCACTGAAACAATAGCTGTTTTACCATGATTTATGAACAACTTGCAACTAAATAAATGAGAAATTACTTTGAGTGGTTTAGACACTTAAAAGGCTATAACTTTCCATTGTGAAAGTATCTCAACATAATGGGGAAAATACCAAAGCAAGAATGAACCCTTTTGAACAGGGCTGACTCTACCATTTTTGCTGCTCCAAGCAAAAAAAACAAAAACAAAAAAACCACTCGGACTGCTGCCGCCTTGACTGTCTGAGGAAAAAAAAGAAAAAAACCCTGCTGCTGCCCGGACTGTGCTGCCCCAACAATGGACCGAATGCCGCCCCTTAGCAAGGGCCGTCCCAGGCATGTGCTTGCGCTGCTGGTGCCCGGAGCCAGTCCTGCTTTTGAAAATAGGGCAAGAAGGAAGGAACACCAGGGATAGTTTGAAAGCAGTGTCTTGATGAATGGAAGAGTTGTTAGTTAGCACCTATAAGTCAATGGCTACCACTGGGGGAAATAGAGGCTGGGAGCTTGGAGTCTTGGACTATGTTCTGTGCTATCATGATTTTTCTCTTATGGTGCTACAGGACAAAGGCCACTTCCTAAGAACTGTTTTGGTGCCCCCTAGGTTTTCTCACATGCAGTTTTCCAAGTAAGATGTTTTAAGGGTAGCTTTAGTAAATTAACAGAACTGTTGATAGTTAAAATAGAAGCACAGAAACTTAGCAGTCCCACTCTCTAAAGGACCTTTCCTTTAGGATTGATTTTCTCCCAATTATATTTAAGCTGTTTTATTATTTATTTGTATTACCATAGTGCCTAGAGTTCCACTTGTGTTAGGTGCTGTACAAGCATAGAGGATGGTTTCTGTTCTAAAAAGAGCTTTACAATCTGAATAGATAAGACAGGCAATGTATTTTACCTTAAGGCCAGTCAACAGTAAAGATCATTTTCTTTCAGTTAGGAGAGTTTACACTGGGGTAGTTTAATCACTACATTAAGCACTAGATCGTGAAACCGGAAAAGAAGAGAACCTTAAGTCATAGCTAATTATATCATTATAATGCTTACAATTACATATAATAATTGTGTGGCCAGTATTTTTTTTTCCTGAAAGCTGGTAATTCTGTCATAGGCTTTAAATTAGAGGGAATTCAGAAAACAAGAAATGATTGAGGCTGTAAAGATTGTCCTGTGAGAGAATAACTGACAACTAAGTGTTTTGTGTTAAAGTATTTTAAAGCGTGCACATGGATAACAAAATTATTACCTTTGATTAAATAAATAAATGATGTATTTGTTTGGTATTGAGAACATGGCCAGCTATATACAAGGCATAAAAATAATGACAATCTCTTCCCCCAAAGAATTTACATTTTAGATGTCTGTTATTGCAACTGATGTTATAACTTGCACCTGAGTTCAATGAATTATTCAGATATGAGATGGAAGAGCAGGGAATTGTTACAAGCCAGAACACGACTTGTGGCAACACGTAATTTTGGAAAGTAAACCCTTTGGGGGTTAGGGATTGTATTTATTATTGTGTTTTGCAGAGCTGAGTACAGCTCAGAGCTGAAGAAATAATACGATAATAATACTAAGTGTTCAAAACACAGAGAAGGCAGGAAACAGTGTAAAATCCAGAGAAAGGAGTATTTTGTTGTTGTTGTTAAATCATCGTTGTTATAACCTTGTGTCTGTTAGTACCTTTTAGGTTTAATAATACGCAAGCTAAAGTGTTTTGTCTAGTTTGGGCCCCAGTGGGTAATTTCCCTAGACTACTATCTTCATCTGAATGAATGTTTACCAGGAAATCAATAATTTGTGTCAAATTATTTTGAGACCTAATGAGAGAGAGAACTGGCCAACATTCACAAGAGAGATTGCTAGTGAAGTGGAATGAGAAATGTAATGGAAAAAGAGAATGTTCTGTTCTGTTCAGGTTCTTATTCTGCCCTTATCACCGTAGTACCTGAGTGCCTACCCCGTTAAACAACGTGACTAACAGCTGTCCTGTATGGTCTGTTCTCTCTGTCATTCTCTCTGCAGTGGAAAATGGTGTGCACAGTGGAGTGGATTGTTTTGGTAGGGTTTGGGGGTTTTGCCTGTAATATATGTGCTGCTCAGTTTTCCTGTCAGGAAGGGCAGGTCAAGGAAGTGTTGTTTGCACTTGGAAGGTTTGCGATGGCCCTTAGTACCTGGGGGAGTTTGTTCTACAGTCTCAAATCAGCCCCTGAGAAAGCTCTGTTGCCTGCAGCGATGGGGTGTCCACCCCCTACAGGCCTGGAAAGGGTTAATGTGGCTAGGTTGGCCTTTTAACTCTACAAGCTGCACCTGGAACGAGAGCCAGGGAGCAGGGAATTGATTGAAAGCAGGTTCAGCTGTCCAGGATAGGCAGGGCCTATAGTGTCAGGACTCTGGCAACAGACAGGGGCTGCCAGTGGCACTGGAACATTTTTAATAGTGAGGGTGCTGAAAGCCACCTCTTTACCCCTGTCTGTGCCCTCCGCCCCCCAGTGCTGGGGCCGGGAGCAGGGCCATATCTCCAAAAGATATAAGGACAGGGATAGAGAGACTGGGGGATGGCACAGGGCCGGCAGCGGAGCCCCACTCCGGCACAGGGCCGGCAACTGGGACCCAGGGTGTGGGGTTGGGAGTCCCGGAAGCAGGACCAGCAGCCAGAACCCCAGAAGCACAGCCCCAGGCAAGGGGCCAAGAACCTGCATGCAGGGCCAGGAGCGGAGCCTGGGCAAGGGGCCATCAGCTGGACCCCCATATGCGGGGTTGTTAGGAGAGTCCCATGTAAAATGTTGGGGTCCTGCAGCACCCCCCACACCTTTAGTTCCTGTGCCTTTGAGGGTTGGTGTTGCGAGAGGGCAGTCATCCTGGAAAGAAGGAGAAGGGTTTGGAGCTGGTACACCCAGAGAGAGCCAGGGAACAGGAGTGGTAGGAAGCAATCCAGGGAAGGAGCAGTGAAGGCTGGGAGAGGAAAACTCAGAACTGCTGGATATAGCATCCCTAGACTGGATCCTGGAGTAGAGGGCAGGCGTGGTTTCCCCCCCACCATACACCAAAGACGTGGCATAGACTGGTGGAGCAGTGAATGGGAAGACTGGGTCACTCTGGGAGTGACAGAGAATTGAAGGACTGTGTTCCGGAAAGGGGGAAACAGGGAGTGACCTGGCCAGAGGGCTGAGTCATGAAGGGGATGCTGCAGTTCCTGAGATGAGAGGAGCTGCAGACCTGAGGGAGAGACGGTGTGATGGCGTGCGACCCCAGGAAGGGGCATTGGATTCAAATAATCTCATGATTGTTAAGCCAGTTTTATGATTTTTGGCGGGCCCTGATTGATGATTTTTGAATCCTTGGGATTAGTCACACTGCAGTTGTTCAGAGTGGGGTGACCAGATGTATCAATTTTATAGGGACAGTCCTGATTTTTGGGTCTTTTTCTTGTATAGGCTCCTATTATCCCCCACCCCCTGTCCTAATTTTTCACATTTGCCGTCTGGTCACCCTAGTTCAGAGAGATAAAAGGGCATGTGACTAAGAGTAATGGTATGAAATTAGTATATAGAAAATTCAGGCTGAATATCAGGTAAAGCTTCCTGAAGTAGAGATCTTAGGTCCCTGTCCCAGTGTTACTAACTCTCACAATTTCATGTCAAGTTATGTGATTATGGCTCCTCCTGGAGACCATCTGTCCAGGAGCTCCAGCCTGAGGTCATTTTGCAGCTCTGCCCAGCAACTCTGATTGGCTGCCTTCTCCACTTCCCCACCTCTTGGGGAAGAACAGCCAGTCAGAGCTGCTGCAGGAGGTGAGCAGTGCTCTCCCCTTTTACTCACCTTTAGAACCATCAGAAGGGAAGGGAGGGATGGAGAATCAGTAGCTGATACTCTTTCCACAGGAATAGGGGAGGAAGCAGAAAAAGTCCAACAGCTTAGCATGGCTCTGCTCCCTCCTGTGAAAAATGAGTCTGCCTGTCACACCTCCTCCTGTCTAATCCTGCAACACCAGGCCTTGGAAGGGGGAGAAAGGAGCCTGCACCAACTGCTTCCCCCAAGACTAAGAACAAAGGGCTCATGTACCTCTGGAGCGTCCCCCCAGACTTTGGAGTTGGGGGTGAAGAGCCTTTTACACCTGCAGGAGGAGTAGAGGTAGGGTGTCAGGAAAGGGCCAGAGTTGATGTGGGGCTTTGGGATAAATGGCGGTGTGGGAACACACAATTAATTGTGTGGATGAAGGAGGACAGAACTGAGGTGAGGATGGGGGGTGTATACAAACATAACTGATATGTAGGTCAAGGGGAACAAGGAGCATGGAATTATTTTGAATTGGAATTTTGAGGTTTGGGGGAGAGCTGCAGTAACAGAGAGCATTTCATACAAACCTGGGTCATTTGATGTCAGCTGGACCTTCTATGAGAGTTTCTCAGTAGGAGTGGGGAGGGGGAATTTGAGTGAGCTAATGACACAGGAATTGTCACATTCACTTGGGGATGGTCAGGAGCTTAAAAATCAAGATAGATCTCCTCCCCCACCCACCACCACAATATAATCATTTAAAATAATTCAATCATGATTTGGGGCCAATTTCATTATTTTTTCTGGGGGAGGTGACTTATGATTTTCAAACTTCTGGGGCTGACAATACATCTATCTTCTAAGACATGAGCACACGCTTAATATCATGCAATGTGGGTAGTTCCATTTATGTCAATGCCAATACTCGGTGCATCAAGTTAGTTAAACACATTTGTATGGTTTAGCAGGAGCAAAACAGTTTTTGAAGGGAAGTGGTGAAAGCTCTTATCACACGGCTCATTTACCTTGCACTGGACAAAGCACTAGAACAGCAGTCAGCAAACTATGGCATGTGTGCCAAACGTGGCACACAAGCTGATTTTCAGTGGCACTCTGCTGCTGGTCTAGAGTTCCGTCCGTCGGCCCCTTGCCAGCCAGGGTCCCAGCCACCGGCCCGTTCAGCCTACTGCTGATCTGGAGTTCCAGCCACCGGCCCCTTGCCAGCCAGGGTTCCGGCCACCGGCTCACTCAGCCTGCTTGGGGAAATTGTAAAATTCAACAAGGAAAAGCAAGGGCAAGGATCACTCTAAATTGATAAGATCTGAATTTTAATTTAATTTTAAATGAAGCTTCTTAAACATTGCAAAAACCTTATTTACTTTACATACAACAATAGTTTAGTTATGTAATATAGACATATAGAGAGAGACCTTTTAAAGTGTATTACTGGCGCACGAAACCTTAAATTACAGTGAATACATGAAGATTTGGCACACCACTTCTGAAAGGTTGCTGACCCCTGCACTAGAAAATGTGGGAAGGAATGATCCTTCATGACCTGGGCCTTAGACTAGGATATTTAACACTGCAGGTCTTTTCTCTCTCTGATTTCTATGATCTCTGCACTCTCTCTGTCCATCTGCTATGGATTCAGGTGAAGAATGTTGTATGTAGTTTGAATAGATCTTCTCCTGCATAGCCACCATTTCAAAGGGTAGGGTTTCTGGCATGGTGTTTTCAATAAGGGGACCTTGACTGTGTAATTTGTCTCCTCTTGCTTGGTCCAGCACACTCCTAATTTGTTGACCTCCTAAGCTAACCTATTTCCTCAAGTGTGTGGTAGGGGTAAATGACTGGGAAAGAAGAGTCTTAGGGCCTGAGCCTCTCCTGTGAGTTGCAGAGCATCTTGATGAGCTTCAGTGAAAGCTGTCAGTTCTCAGCAGATTTTTGGCACATCTCAACATTTTGTCATTGGACTGGGAGAACTTTGGAGGGGAACTGTGGACTTGGATCCTATTGTTTATATATTTTGTAAGTGCATCTAGAAGCAGAGACATTTAAAATATATAAATAAATAGCTTTTGTTACTGAAAGAAAGTTAGAAGTAAAGTGTGTAATATGTGAGATATAATTGGAATGACCTTTGAAGCACAATGGGATTTTTTAAATCTTCCTGTTAGGAGCCAGTGGGTTTTTGCATAAGCATGGTCTATAGTCTAAGTGTTGTTTATTGAAACAAAAAATAAACTTAAATGAGGTTCACAATCTATGCAACGAACACATAACTGATAACACAATTGATAATAGTCAACCATGTTTTAAATGAATTCATACTTGACTTATAATAACCATCCTGTAAAGATCCCAGACAAATGTAACAAATGACTCTTTATAAGGACATTGTCAATATAATTAGGCCAAATATTTACCATACTGTAGATCCCATTTGCCAGGTCTCACCTTCTGGACTCCCTAGCTTAGGTACCTAAATTTTTCTAACTGACCCTGGCATAGGAAAATTTAACCCCAAAAAATTGGCTACCAGCTTCTTTTGGACAATCTTTTAACCAAATGGTGCCGCTCTAATTTCCTTCCTCTTTTGCACCATTGCTAAAATCTTCTCCATGGCATAAACTTCTCCCAGTCTGACTACTGTGACCTCTGCCTCTCTGAGTGCTCCCCTCAAGTCTGGCCAACGTGCTTCAGTTAAAAAATCATCTTCCTTGCTTGCCATTACAGTGTCCTTCCCTCTCACTCATGAATTCCTACACCGACTTCCAGCCTCTTTGCATCAAATTCAAGCACTTTGTCCTAATCTTCAAGGCTTTGCATAGCCCTTCTCAAGCCTGCATCTCATCTCTTGCCTCCTGTTACTTTGCATGTGATCTATGCCATGCCTTGGACCTAGATTCACTTGTGCTGTTCTTGTCTCGCAAGAAGCTCCATGCTAGGCCACCCTCACTGTCTTTTCTTCAAATCCCTCCTTTGCAGCTTGCTGCTTCTGGCAAGTGATCTCCCTCCTCTGTCAGTACTGCTATCCTAATTATTTACTAAGTACAAAAGCCAAATACTAATAATTTACTAAGTATAAAAGCCTAAAAACTAAAAGAAATTAAAATTGTGACAAAGCCAAACTTATGACCTTTTCTTTTCCTCACTCTTGTCCCTCCCATCCGTTCTTCCCCACATTTATTGCCCTTTTTGCTACTTTAACTCTTCATCTAGTCCTGCACACAGATCATGCAAGGGCTTTTATTCCCTCCTGGACATCCATTGCAGTCTGAGCCTCTGTATGGGACTGTGTGCGGGTGTCCACATGTGCATCTGCTTGTAACATAAGGACCTTAGGTCTCAATCCTGCAAACTGGTCTGAGCGGTCCTGTGCAGCACCCCATCACCTTCACCAGGGCTCCCCAGTGGCACAGGCAGGGATCAGCCTCCATGAAGCAATTTGCAGGATTGGGGCCTCAGCCTGTAAATCCTTTGAGGCAGGGACCTTTCAATTTTAGAGGAGCAGGGATGGGAGAGTTGAGCACCTCCCAAGTGCCAGGCACAGCTGTGGTACTATAGAAATAAGAAATAATAATAATGTGTGCTGTGAAGAGAACACAAGTGAACGATGAATAAAAGTCAGTGAATGTCCGTTTGTTTGCTTTTTTTGTTTAAACAGATAGACTGACAGTAAGCTGCACACCGCGGCTTTGTTGAGTTAGTCCTGTTTAGTATGGATTTGTTGCAAAACAACTCGGTGCCCCACTTGGGGGAGTATAGGAGCTGAGACTTGCCAGATGGAACAGCTGTCAAGGTCAGACAGATTTTTGTGTGCACATATGTGGCCAGAATAACCCTGATGGTGTCATTTTTATTGAAACTGTTAATTTCTTTGGATATAGTCTATTGAAAATCTTGTAACTAAAAGTACCAAAATATGTTATATAAATACCAGCTCGTTGGCCTCTTTTAAACAAGTCATCATAGTGTATTTTTCTGACAGTGAAAACCACATATAACATGGCAAATTATGTAAACTGGAATATCCATGTATGAGATTAAGAGAACAAGCTAAGGGTGGAATTGTCAAGAGAGCAGACTAATAGAAAGGACCCCAATGTTCATTATTTACAATCCCATCAATCTCTGTCCATGGGCAGTGACAGCTGTCCCAAGACAACAGCGAAAGCTGCTCAGAAATGCTGAGATGTCAGCACTCTCTGAATGGCTAACCCACTCAGAGGACCTCTTCCTAATGACTTCTCTCTATCAGTACAATGCTTCCTTTATGTAACAGTGAAACTTTCCGTTGGGTTGTTCTGAGTCCTGTTCCCTAGCTGAAGAGCAGCATGTAGATTTCAGCTCATGACTGTTAACCGCAGTAACATGGTCTTGACATTAGTGTAAGTCCTCGACATTCTTTTGACATTGCAGTTTCCTTTCATGACTATAACTCGTTGTAATACTTTAGATGTTTACTAAAGGTATGTGTGTGTTTATGTACACATAATTTACATATAGATATATTTTGTTATTAAAGCAAATAGGTCATTGTTGGTGTTTTTAAAAGGCAGAGGTAGAAAAACAGAACACCGATTACATTCTGAGCTGACAGTTAAAGGACTAAAACTCATTCAATTTGTATAACTTAGCACAAAGCTACTGGATCATCATGTTTTTGAAGTGCAGATGCAGGCAAAAGTTATGGAGATAAAGATTGCATAATCTTAATTCTCTGATACACAGTCCAGTTAAGGTTGACCTGAGATTCCCAGGCTGATATCTGTCCTCTGGAAAGTCAATGCGTCTGTTTTTTTTGTTTTTTTTTTTGAAAGAATATGACATTTTTAATGTGATGATTTAGATATAGAAATAGAATTATTAATAGGATTTGTGCTTCATTAGAGTAATCTTAACTGATTCAGTCTGAAGCCTGGTTATAACAGCAATATAGTCTCCATCCCCTTCTTTCATGGGCCATGGGAAGAACAGGATTGACTACAGTACCCTCAGCATACATGTATACTTGCAGCTCTCCATAAAGACAATGACTGTAATTAAATTTGATGCTTCAGGGCCTGAGCTGGCCCCCTGAAGGGTAAGGAAGCAATTACTTTCCCTGATGCACAACTGACGAGGTGAATTCTGTGTTTCTTTGGCTTTCCTCTGAAGCATCACATATTGGCCAGAGCTGAAGATGGGGCATGGGCTGAGTGGACTGGTTTTCTGAGATGATACAGAGAATCCTCTTAGATGCCTCGCTGATGGCCTGCTCACATGCTCAAGATCCAACTCCTCACACGGTTTGGGGTTGGAAAGTAATTTTTCCCCAGGTCAGACTGGCAAGGTGTGAGCCACAGAACCTGTCAATGACAACAGGCAAAAGGTTCACTGTTCTGTGTCAGCAATTCTTGAGAATCCTGAAAAACTCACTATACCTAACACATTGCTTTCACGTTATTTATCGAAAGAGGGTCCAATAAAAGCTTTTATCATATTGATCTTCATAATCCTAACAAGACATATGTACAAATGATATTTAAGAAGAAGTTGTATATGAACTGAAAATATGTTTCAAGACTGTGTCCCAGGCAGAACTGACAAACAGGTTTCTTCCAGACTGGAGATAAGATGTGCATCTCTGTCAGATGTAAATGAAGCATTGTAAGTCAATACAATGGGCACTAAATCTGCCTATAGAACCAACAGGAGGATGTGAAGCGAACAGGAAAAAGCACACCAGAGAACAAACGGGAGGGCATTTCAAAGGATCACTGGCCTATAACTGGGGTGACAAGGAAGACATTTTGTCATGCATTCAAAGAAGGAACACTTTAAAGGGCGCAGAATGTTCATGAAAACTTGGATCCTGGTTTTGACTGAGAACCAGTGATTCAGTCAAAGACTGAGTCCTTGGGAGAAAATATACTTTATTAAATAGGAAAAATAACAATTGATAAATACAGATCTTGGATTGTGTTTTATTTTACGTGTGTAACCATATCAGTTTTCACTTCTTATCCTTACTTCCTGTCTCTTAAAACTTGACCTTTGATGATAAACTTATGACTTATTTCAGTGTTGTGATGCTATAAAGGACTGATCCTGAGTTGTGCCAATCAGGCTGTTTGCAGACTGTCTCCTTGGGGACAGCTTACCTGTTAATTTCCGTGGGTTTCCAATGACAGGAGCTGGATACCACAAGAGACACTCTGAGGATTCAGGGGTTGCTGTGGGCCTACTAACAGAATGCACAGAGAGGACAAGGTTTGCGGAGACTTGAAAGTCAGTGCTTGTGTGGCCAGAGGCTGCTGGTTTCAGGGAGCTGAGCTACAGCAGGCACAGACAAGACTGTTTCAGGTTAAGGACAGGTGGTGGTGAAGTTCCTCACAACTCTGGGTACCCTTAGGTAGCATCTCTCAAAGACTCTGGATTGTTTTTTTCCTCCTCTTCAGAATGGGGCATGATACACCTGCAAGGATCATCTGAGCATATCTCACTTAATCAATGTCCTTCCTACAGCTAATCAATGCTATTGTAGGAGCCTCAGGTGTAGGCGACAACTCAGTCTCTCCTTTTCTCTGCCTGCTGCGCATCACAGTTTAGTTTCCTGAGGACTGAAATGCTTTGGACTAACTAGATCCATTGGGCTCAACATAGAGTAGCTGGTTCAGAGGTTCAGACTAGAAGATTTAGTGGTGTCTTCTGGCATGAAACTATGAATTGCAAACTACAAATATATATATAATACGAAGGAAACCCATATTATTAGTTTTGTATTTGTATTAAAACTGGCAACTCTGTTCTATCCTAATTTTTATACCACACCAGTCATTATGGAATCTACAACTTTTAGAAAAGCAAAACAATAAAACTCAAATTAAAATCTTTATTTGGATTGCACATAATGGGCATTCACCTATTTGCCTTTATCTGTCCAAAGGGATCATACATGCATCTAATCACATAATAGATATCAACCAGACATCATCAAACGTTTTCTGAAATATACTCAAAGCTACCAAATTTTATAGGCTTAGCCATCCGGGAGTTCTCCTTTACCAACTCAGAAAAAGCAGCCCACCTTGCTTAATGGTCAATAAATTTTACTTTCAGATAGTGGATGCATTTATCCATTGTTACAAGGTCTTAATTATGAAAAAAGAGTAAATTACAGGGTAGAGAGGTCTGCACGCTTCCACTTTTTGACAAGAACCATTTTAGATGAGATAATTAGTCAAGAATGTTGATATTTATATATATTTACCCATCTATATGGATCTAGAGGTATCCCTAGATCTGTGATTTAAAAAAAAAAAGTGGAACAGAGATCTAAAATATTTGATTATGGGGACAAGACCAACTCTGATAATACCGAATGATTCATCTCTGCAACCATCTGAAAGATTAAGGTCTAGATGTAGTTTCAAAAGAGTTTTTCGGATAAATCATACTGTCTCCACATTGTTGAGTAGTGCTGATGTGTCTGACTTTTTCCTAATTTTATCCCAGAGTCTACCCTGAGAATGTGTTTTGACATCAGCCCTATCTAGCCTAGGAAAATGAGCTGTGGTCGGCAAACATGTTAGTTAATGTGTGAATTAAGATGTTTGTAAGTACCACTAAGCATCTACTATGTGTTAATTAAGATATCTGTAAGCACCAATTAGCATCCAGTGTAGAAAAGACAGCAGTGTTTAAAAATGTTCGCCTTCTATGGTTGACCAAGATATTAAATCTCATCTCCACTAAGTGGTATTTAAAAATTTGTTATTCAGCGTGTGTTACCTAACATTTTCTGAACATATCTCATTTTCCTATCCTACAGATAATCAGTCCGATTAAGGGTTTATCTGCACTGTACTGTAGTGCAGGGTGCAGAGGGTGTGAATTGCAGAGCATACGAAAAAGTATCTCACTAAGGGTATGGTTACACTTACAAGATTATAGCGCTATAGGTTATAGCGGTCCCCTTATACAGTAATATGTATAGCGCTATTGTATGTCCACACTCAGATGCGCCAGCGGTATAGCATGGCCACATTTGGGGCACTTAATGCAGCATTAAGAGCAGCGCATTAGGGCGGGTATCCCAGCATTCAGCTGGGTGCAACGTGCTTTTTAAACGAGGGGGGTGAGGGGGGACACGTTGTATGTATGTGGAAGGAGAGAGACAGTGGTTTTTCCGTTTTTCTGAAAGCCTGTTAGTGAGCCTCCATTCACAGAAGGCTTTGTTTTCACACAGGCTCCCTCCTTAAACATTTGCATTGCTTATCTGCCGAGTTAAGAAAGAAACTCTAAAGAGGTACTTCCGCATTCCTCCAGCCCGAGTTCAAAACAAAGGGAAGAGACGTCAATTGCCTTAAATGGCTCTAGGCATCTCCAGAGATTACTTGTAGCGCAGTGGGTGTCCACATTCTTGCTGTAGCGCTACAGCAGCTGCGCTACAGCCCTTATTCCCCATGCGGAGGTGGATTAATAATAGCGCTATAACTCAGCAGTTATAGCGCTCTACGTGCCTTGCCAGTGTGGACGGGGAGTAGGTTATAGCGCTCGTGGGGGCTTTATAGCACTATAAAGTGCCAGTGTAACCATGGCCTAATTCCTCTGTGTGGACACTGCTGGCATGAACTAGATACCTTTTAGGTGGTGCCAGCAGCATCCATATAAGGGTGTTAGAGTGGGACTCTTTGGTTTATTCTATGATTCACATTCCCGTTGTGTGCAGTACTGCAGAGTGCAGACATAGCCTAACTCAGCATGTGTTAGAGTTTCCTCCCCACTTTGAACTTTAGGGTACAGAGGTGAAAAATCCCCCTAAGCTTGTTTTACCAGCTTAGCTTAAAACTTTCCCAAGATGCAAGTTTCTCCTGTGTTTGGAACAGTATGCTACCACCATCAAGCGTACCCCAAGAATTAGGGGCAGGGCCACTTTCCCCAAAATCCCCCCAAGCCTATACCTCCTTCCTGGGAAAAGTTTGAGAATAAACCCCTCACAAATTTTCCTAAGTGAGCCATTTTAAAGCCTGGATTTTACACAATGAAAAAAATTAGTTAGATTTTTAAAAGATAGATTTTAATTAAAGGAAGGAAGGAAGAAAGGAAGGAAGAAAGAAAGAAAGAAAGAAAGAAAGAAAGAAAGAAAGAAAGAAAGAAAGAAAGAAAGAAAGAAAGAAAGA
>ML677344.1:9476221-9547060 GCA_007922305.1 Dermatemys mawii | reverse complement strand
AGAAAGAAAGAAAGAAAGAAAGAAAGAAAGAAAGAAAGAAAGAAAGAGAAATTCTTTATAAAAAATAGTCGAAAAGCACTTACAGTTACAAAAAGAATTAAAGAAAAAAACCCACACCACAGAGGTATCCCCCTTTGCTGAGTTTTAAAGTTACAGAGAAAACACAGGGATATTTCCCTAAAAACCTGAGTAATTTACAAGTCAGAAACTAATATAAAACTTAAACAACCTTGCCTGGCTATTTACTTACTCCTTGTGCTGCTTAAAAATATAGAATTAGATGAATAGAAGAAACTGGTCTGGCTCCTTTGAAATCCCCAAAGCAAATGAAAAAAACAGACAAAGCACACAGACAAGAGCTTCCCTCCCCCAGATTTGAAAGCATTTTCGGTCCCCTTTGGTTCTTTGGGTCAAGTGCCTACCAGGTTTCTTTTAGCTCAGGGGTGGGCGAACTATGGCCCGCGAGACCGTCCAGACTGGTCCGCCTGAGCTCCGGCGGGGGAGGCTGCTCCTGGCCCACCCCCGCCTTCCCCACTCTCCCGGAGCTCAGTGCGGCTGAACTCCAGCAAAGGAGGCTGCTCCCAGTCCTTCCTAACTCTCCCGGAGCTCAGCTGCCTGAGCTCCCGGCCCCTCACTTGCTCTCCCCAAGCTCAGCGTGCCTGAGCTCCTGGCAGGGGAGGCTACTCCCGGCCCCTCCCTTGCTCTACTGACAGGGTGGCTGAGCTTCCGGCGTGGGAGGCTGCTCCCGACCCTTCTCCCTGCCCCTCCCCTGCTCTCCCGGAGCTCAGCACGCCGCACAGGGCTGCCCGCTCCTCTGGGAGAGCAGTGCAGCATGTGCAACGCCGGTGGGGCCACCAGCATGGTAAGGGGATGAGGCAGCGGGGAGGGCAGGTTAAGGGACAGGGAGTCCTGGGGGCCATCAGGGGAGACGGGGCTGTTGGATGGGATGGATGTTCTGGATGGGGAGCAGTCGGGGGAAGGGGATGGAGGGGCGGGGTGGATTGGGCATGGGAGTCCCAGGGTGAGGAGTCTGTCAGGAGGCGGCAGTGTGGATAGGGGTTGGGGCAGACAGGGAGCAGGGGGAGTTGAGAATGGGGTAGGGTCCTGGGGGGGCAGTCAGGGGACAAGAAGAGGGGCTTAGATAGGGGGTAGGGTCCTGGGGGGGTCTCGGTAGGGGGCAATCAAGGGACAAGGGGGGGTTGAATGGGATTCTAAGGGGAGCAGTCAGGGGGCAGGAAGTGGGAGGGGATCAGATAGGGGGCCGGGCCGGGCTGTTTGCGGACACACAGCCTTCCCTGACCCGGCCCTCCATACAAGTTTTCAACCCTGATGTGGCCCTCGGGCCAAAAAATTTGCCCACCCCTGTTTTAGCTTCTTAATCCCTTACAGGTAAGCAGGAATTCTAGGCTACTTTACCTACGTCAGCATCTGAGACCCACAGAAAGGAAAAACTGTCATATTCAGAGATTGTAAGGCCATAGGGGCCCAATTTAATCATCTAGTCTAGCATTTCCCGAACTTTTTTGGCCACGGAACACTTTTTATCCTGGTATATATTTACAGAACACTTGTTATTTTGTAGTCGTTCGGTTTTCAAATGAAATGTGCGTTATTTATCCTCAAATATATTTTATTTTATAAATTATCAAGTTATAAACTTCGCTTCAAAAATGCCAAATTTAAAATTAAAAAAAATTTAAAGACCCTTTTTTTAGTTACGATTCTTCCACGGAACACCTATTCACATCGTGCGGAACACCAGTGTTCTGCGGAACAAAGTCTGGGAAACACTGATCTAGTCTGATCTCCTGCATAACATGGACTAAAGAACCTCAATCAGTAATTTTCACATCAAGCCCATGACCTCTGTTTCAGCCAAAGCATATTTTTTAAAAAAGATATCCAATCTTGATTTAAAAACTTGAAGTGATGGAGAATCTACCACATACATTGGTAAATTGCTCCAATGGTAATTATCCTCAGTGTTAAACATTTGCATCTTATTTCTAGTCTAGATTTGTCTAGCTTCATCTTCCAACCACTGGATCTTGTTATGCCTTTTTCCGAGAGTAGACGGCACTTTAATCTAACAGAAATCTTTTCTCCATGTAGGTACAGTGATCTCCTTGCAGACAGTGATCAAGTCACCTCTCAAACTTCTCTTGAAAAAATTAAATAGAGTGACCATCTGTAACCTCTTGCTATCAGGCATGTCTTCCAAACCATTCTTGATCATTCTTGTATTTTTCTGAACCCTTTCCAATTACTAAACAACCGTTTTGAAGCGTGGATGTTAGAACTGCACACAGTAATGTCTCATTACATATCATATGCAAAGGTACACCATCTCCTTTTTCCTGCTTATACATCCAAGGAGTGCCTTAGCCCTGGTCTACACTTCGGGGGAGGGATCAACCTAAGATACTCAACTTCAGCTATGGGAATAGTGTAGCTGAAGTCGACGTATTTAGGTCAACTTACCGTGGTGTCTTCACGTCATTGAGTCAACTGCTGTGGCTCCCCCGTCAACTCTGCCTGTGGCTCTTGCGGTGGTGAAGTTCCAGTGTCGACGGGAGGGCGCTTGGGAATCGATTTATCACATCTAGACTACATACGAAAAATCGATGCCCGAAATATTGATCGCTACCCGCCAATCCAGCGGGTACTGTAGACCTGGTCTCAGCCATCTTGGCTACAACATTGCACTGGGAGCTCATGTTCAGTTAGTTACCTGCCACAACCCTTAAGTTATTGCCAGTGTCATAGTATTCCTGGGTACAGTCATCCATTTTAAAAGTGTGGCCAAATTTTTTATATCTAGATGTATGACCTTGCCTTTAGCTGTGTGAAAATGCTTGTACAAATGAGCCCAACATATGAAGCGATCCAAGTTGATCTGTGTAAAGAACCTGTCCCCATCATCACTTATCACTCCGCCAATGTTTGTCATCTGCAAACTTGACCAGATCTGATTTTATATTTACTTCCAGATCATTGATAAAGATATTGAATAGGGTTGAGAACAAATCCATGGAGAAACTCCCCTAGAATCACCATCATTGGATGACTTGAAATTGAATGGAAGGTGACTTCTGTTTTGAGAAACCTTTTAAGTTATTTTAACTGTGCTTAAAATCAGTGCCAAACTTCATTTCCTGTATTTCAAATGTTGTAATCAGACTAATCAGAACTTATGGCTTCTAGCTTTGATTGATAGTTCCTGATTATTGTTAATACGAAGAGTTTCATATCCTCCAGAGTCACAGCCAGTCTGCATAAAAAGTCGTGTTTCATGGCTGTGATGTTAGAAGAGTGACTGGACTGACCCTCTCACTCTCAATTTAGTAAATAAAACAAAAAGTTGAAGCTGGCGAAAGGCTTTAAATACATATGCCTCTGGCAATTTCCAAATTTTACTTTGTTTTTTTAGAAGCCTAAATGTGACCTATGGAAACTCCCTATGTTTATTTTAAAACATAGTGCATTACTAGTTGGTTTTAAATAAAAAAAAGGTCAGCTAGAATAGCAGGATTTTCCCAAGTAAATTCAACTGTATCAAATTACGGCCACTTTAATTCTGAAAGAGTTTGTCCACACAGTGGTTTAATGCAATCTAATTAGTCCACCTTATATTCATAGTGTTAGTTAATTTGGATTAATTTTCCAAAATGTCCCCAGAGAAACTAGCCCAAATTTATACAGTGATATTCTTAACGTGGATTTTACTATCTAAGGTCCCACCAAGGGACCTGCCTTCCTCCCCCGTCCCCACTTCTCTCACCCTCCTGCCACTCTGAGCAGCATGGTAAGGGAGCAGGGAGCCGGGGCTGGGGGAGGCAAATAAGAGGCAGGGGTTCCTGGGAGGCAGTCGGGACAGGGAGCAGGGGGCAGTTGGATGGGGTGGAGATTTGGGGGAGAGGGGAAGGAGAATGGGGGAGGTTGGATGAGGGTGGGATCCCAGGGGGCAGTTGGGTGAGGGATGTAGATATGGGTCAGGGCAGTCGGGACAGAGAGCAGGGAGTAGTTGGGTAGCTGTGGTGGTTCCAGGGGGCTTGTCGGGGGCAGGAGTGTGGATAGGAGTTCAGGGCAGACAGGGGACGGGGGAGTTGGATAGGAGATGGGATCCTGGGGGGCAGTTATGGTGGGAGATCTCAGGAGGGGGCAGTCAGGGGACAAGGAGCGGGGGTGATGGTGGATGGGCCCAGGGTTCTGAGGTGGGCAGCCAGAGGTTGCGAAGTGGGAGGGGGCTAGGCTGTTTGGGGAGGCTCAGCCTTCCTTACCAGGCCCTTCATACAATTTCACAACCCTGATGTGGCCCTTGGGCTAAAACATTTGCCCACTCTTGGACTAACCAGTTATTTCCCATATCACAAATATTCAAATAAGTACTTAATAGATTTTTTTAAGCCCCAGAGGGATCACATTATGACCACTAGTCTGATCTTCTACATAGCATAGCCCATATAATTTCACCATCGGGCTGGTTCTGGTTGAGTTAGAGCATATCCTGCAGAAGAATATTCAGTCTTTATTCAAAGACTCACAAGTGATAAACAATCTACCACATCCCTAGGTAAAGAGTTCCAATGGTTAATTGCCTTCACTATTTTTTTTTTGTTTTGTTTTAAGAACCTTATGGGTGGTCTGAATTTGTCTAGCTGCAGCTCCCAGTCATTAGGTTTTGTTATACCATTGTCAGATAGATTAATATCCAAAATCTTCTCCATGCAGGTCCCTCTACTTGTGAAGAGCAATCCTTAGGCTTAAATTTGTTTATACAGAATGTCTGTGAAACAGTTTTAATGGAAAAATACTCTGGATAAAACTTAATGGTAAACTACTGATCTGTTTGTGGATAATTCACCCCTTCTTCCTTGCTCTCCTCCCCCCACCCTCCAGTACTCCCCCAAAAAAGTATTAAATGGTGATCAGCCCATATTTAATTTGGCTTTTCTGCTTTCCAGCTTTCAGCTTCCTGTTAAATAACTTCTCTCCCTTCCCCCCGGGATGGAGTTTACATTGGATTATGATTTCCATGTTAAATCATGTTTTTTTATCAAATGAAAATGCAGAGCAGAAGCAGAAATCACATGATGATTTTTGCTCACATAAACTAACAGCATCGATGAGGCTATAAATTTGAATGAAACGTAATTCATAAATACTGCCGGGGTCTAGTTTTCTGTCACTGGGGAAAGTAATTAAAATGGCGCTTTCATAGATATAAATTTGGAGTAGTCAGAATTTTCCTACTGTCACTGCATCTATCTTTTTGTTTTTATGGATTGTCCTAAAGCAAAGGGAGCTTGTATATTTAAACAAGTCTGCTTCTTGACTAAAGCACACCACCTACGATAATACTCTCCCTAACAAGCCCAAGTCACAGGACTATTACCATTTACCATGAAGTATTTGACCAGAGCTATTCGTACCTAAAGCTGCAGTAGTAAATGGCATAAACACATGCTAAGCCTTCCTCCAGGTAAATAATTTAACAGCAGACATTTATAATTAACACTGGGCCCATGTACATGATCAGCCCGTGCAACCTGAATTTGACTTCCTGGTACCTTCGCATGATGGTACAGTCTTTAATCATTGATCACACCCTACTTTTGTTTCCACAGGACCCCTGTCTCATTCAGTGCACAAGATGGACCTATGATCCTTTAGGTATCGTAGGCCATGCCCATTTAGTTCCTTGAAGATAAAGACCAAGAACTTGAGTGTGACACAGTATTTTATCAGAAGCCAGTGTGTTGAGCAGAGGATAGTTGAACTGATGCTGAACGCTTTCTGGAAGGCACTGAGTGCCGGGCGCCAAAGGGAGCTTTGCCACTGATTTGAGTGAGTGCAGCATCAAGCCCTGAGTGTTTTCAATTCCCACCGACATCGCTGAGAACTGATCATGCTCAGCATCTTGTAGTAAGCATCCCCTCTATTCGGCATTGGTAAGGCCTCATCTGGAGTACTGTGTCCAGTTTTGGGCCCCACATTACAAGAAGGATGTGGAAAAATTGGAAAGAGTCCAGCGGAGGGCAAAAAAAACGATTAGGGGGCTGGAGCACATGATTTATGAGGAGAGGCTGAGGGAAATGGGATTGTTTAATCTGAGGAAGAGAAGAATGAGGTAGGATTTGATAGCTGCTTTCAACTACCTGAAAGGGGGTTCCAAAGAAGATGAATCTAGACTGTTCTCAGTGGTAGCAGATGACAGAACAAGGAGTCTCAAGTTGCAGAGGGGGAGGTTTAGGTTGGATATTAGGAAAAACTTTTTCACTAGGAAGGTGGTGAAGCACTGGAATGGGTTACCTAGGGAGGTGGTGGAATCTCCTTCCTTAGAGGTTTTTAAGGCCCGGCTTGACAAAGCCCTGGCTGGGATGATTTAGTTGGGGATTGATCCTGCTTTGAGCAGGGGGTTGGACTAGCTGACCCGCTGAGGTCACTTCCAACCCTGATATTCTATGATTCTATGAAGTGCGCAGCACATCTCAAGATCTGGCCATAATGAGCCAGCCACATAAAGCTGTATGTAATTTTCTGGAAAATATTTTACAATATGATTAAGCACATATATTAAGTTATTTTCTTCTAAAGAAAACAGTGCTCACTCAGGGGCAGGATTGATTGATAAACCAGGGTTTATTGGTTTTTTAATAGCTCAGTCTATGGAGGAAAACACAAGGTGATACAGAGAGGGGGGGAAAAGCCTACCAAAATGAAGATTCACTCCTTTTTCCATTAAAGCCAGTAGCAAAAGTCCCATTGATTTAAGTAGGAGCAGGAGTGAGCCTTAAAAAAATATACCGCACAAATTCCTATCTACAACTTCACTGTCTCCACAGGTTTCTGAGCTGCAGTCTGCCCGGGGCTGGAAAGCTCATAAAAATAAGATCCTTGCCTCCCACTCTCCACTGCTACGTGTTCTTCCCCATCTCTACCCCTTGCTATGGAACTATGCTGTACACAGTAGTAACTTCAATTATTACAAAAATAGTTGCTTTGTATATAAAATATTTAGCAAACTTTCTTTAAAACTTCTTGCAAAAACTCAGGCAAAAGCTAGAACAAGAGAGTCTCTAGCAAACCCTATGTAACAGCCTGTTCTAAGGAAAGTATGGGCTGAGGTAAGGAATAGGCAGTAGTTACTAGATATCACATTGTTCCACACTGCTTGCAAGTCAACGTGCTCAATGTTTCGACTGTCCCTCTGTTCAGACCCAAATTTATCTTTGCCCAACTTTCTGCTCGTGTTAAATATTAGCACCAGAAACACCAGGTCTTACATTGGAGAATTAGAAATTCTGAAAGAAATTATTCCTGTGTTGTTTCCACTTCCTTCCTCCCCTGATTTTACAACCCCAATTTGTCCACATCACCTCCGTCACATTTGGTTCAGACCTGGGAGGCAGCACACTCTTTACGTTCTTCAGGGTAGAGACTCTCTCTCTCACTGTATGTTCATAAAGTGCCTAGCAAATTGGGGCCATGATCTCAGTTGGCAGCTTGAGGTATAATATAAATCTATTTAAATACAGCCAAAGGCAAGGTCCTACAATGAGGAACAATGAAAGCTACAGGATGCGTGGGAACCAATTATTGTGAAAAGGGCCCAGGGATCATGGTACTGTGCATGAGATCCCAGTGCCGCTAAGAGAGCTCACAGGCTTAAATAGAGAAATATTAAGTAGGAGGAAGAAGTTATTAACTCTGTATACAGTATTGGTGAGACCACTTCTGGAATAATGTATCCCATTCTTTTGTCTCCCGTTTCGAAAGGTTGTTGAGAAGTTGGAAAGCATTCAGGAAAGAGCTACAGGGATGATTCGAGGTCTGGAAAATCTGCCTTAGGTGGAGAGAAAAAGAACCTCATTCACTTAACTTATTGAGCAGATGACTAAGAGGTGACTTTCTCTATAAGAAGATTTCCAACAATTGAGGGCTCTTTAATCCAGTTGTAGAGGTATAACAAGATTCAATGACAGAAAGCTCAACCTGGGAAGGTTCTGGAGAAAAGGCAGAAATTTTGAGAGAGAGTGATGAACTCCTGAAACAATTTACAAGGGGTGTGGTACATTTTCCATCCCTGAAGTTTCTAAATAAAGATCTGTCTTTCTAAAATATATGCCTTAGCTCAGCCAGAAGTTATTGGTACCTTGTATTGATACAGGAATTACCAGGTGTTATGCAGCAGATCAGGCTAGATGTTTATAAAGGTCCCTTCTGGTCTTAAAGTATATTAATCTATGTAATAGCTTGGTGCCACGTTACATTATATTCCAGCAGAACCACTTGCTGATGATACTGACATACCTGAGTAAAGTACTTTGACAGCAGGGTGAAAAGTTCTACATAAGAACTAAGGGTGATTATTATTCTCATGTAATTAGGTAGGCAGATTTTCCCCCATTCTCCACTCCTAGCCTAAGCCTAGTTCAAAGATCAGCCTCTCTTGGACAACCCATAGGACTCATGGAATTGCTTCAGTAGTAGGGTTGCTGTAATTCCCATGGCCTGAACTACATATCCTTGACGGAGTGTGTGGAGGCCAACCGTTCAGAGTGTTGGAGTGAGTGGAGCATAGGAGGTAAGGAGCACACTTTAATTAATTCTTCTACTTTGTGCAGCTCAAGGAAAAAATACATCATTGGAAGTAGCTCTATTTTGGTTAATGAGGATGAACTGGGAGGCTTCTGCAGTAGTCGAACTTCCTGCTGCATATGTTGGCCTGCTGAAGAACCAATATCTACTTATTGGTAACACCCTGCTTATGCTGCCCAGGTGATTACAGACAGATCCTAAATGCCCATGGGAGACAGAGTAACGTAGTGTTTGTTGGAGTGTTCAAGTTCTTAGTGGATGTTGCTAAGCGCTACAGCAGTCAGAGTACCTTTGTCTGTCATACAGTGAATTACACTCTGTTTTTCTAGGCATGTGGGGTAACTGTCAGTCATCTGCACTGGAGGTATATGCAAGTCAGAGAAAGCTATAGTCAGCCATAGAAAGAGAAGAGAGATTTCAGGTGCTAGTAAACCTTAACTTCACAAGGGATTTTCTTAAAGGATAAATTTGAGGAAAATGGAACAAATATCTGCTGCCTGTGCTAAGGTAACGTTTTCAGAAATTACAGAAGTGGATTTTAGAAACCACTTTGTTCCGGTATTTAACAAATCCCATGTACTTACTCCAGCACTGCATAGTGTAAGAGGCATTTCCATAGGAATAGCGATTATTTAGGAATAATTTAGGCTAAAGTGCCATAAATTGGATGCACTGGAAAGTATAGACTGAATGTTGGGAAAGGATCCCTGATAACAAGATCAACTAAATGATGGTACAGTCTCCCAGAGAGTATGGTGGGAAATGCATTACTTATAGCAGAGAAAGGAAGCTCTTGTGGTTAAGGTAATTGATTGACTTTCCAGCGTCCTGCATTCAGTTTCTTTCTGCTGCAGACTTCCTGTGGGACTTTGGGCAAGTTATTTAAGTTGTCTGTGCCTCAGTTCCCTATCTGTAAAATGGGACTAACACTCCCTCTCTCCTACTTTATGTCTAGTCTATATAATAATAAATTAATATCACACCAGTAGAAAATATACTCTGGGAGATAAGCTTGCAGTGGACAGGGGGATGGACTAGATAGAAATAGCCCTTTCACATTTATCATCCATGGCTCTCAAGACACTTTACAAACGTGGGTAAATATCATTATCCCCATTTTATAAATAGGGAAACAAAGGGACTTGCCCAAGGCTACCTAGTGATGCAGCAGCAGCTGTGTGGACAACATCCAGGTATCTCGATTCCTGGCCCTGTTTCTTGGGCGTAGGCTGACCAAATAGCAAGTGTGAAATATCAGGACCAGGAGCTGGAGGTAATAGGAGCTTACATAAGAAAAAGCCCCAAATACTGGGACTGTTCCTGTAAAATCAGGACATCTGGTCACACTACTTGGGCCACACTGCTTCTGAACAGGAGACCTGACCCAATTCCAGTGATGATGATAAACAGTCCCCTTACAGTGGCCTAAGCAAGCTGCATAAAATCAATGAATAAGCCTGTTTTCCCTCATACTCACCATTGCTGTGCAATAATTGCTCTGTGCAGACATTTTTTCTGAGCTTGATAAGAATTTTATTTACATGGAAACATCTCGGCTAACGCCCACAGTAAACCTGAGGTGGTAGTCAAAACGCTATGACATCTATTATCACCGGGAGTGGGCTGAGGAATTTCTGCTTCTGCTATGAAAAGGCCTTATTTTATTATCTTTGTTGTATATTCATTATCTGTATTTGGTGAGATGAGCAATCCAGTTTGAGATGATTGTTACCATTAATTAAGGGTGCCCAAGTCCCAGGGCTTTGCATTTATTTTACAATGTATTTTAATACATTTCATATATTTTAAAATTAAAGAGACTATTAAAAATGCTCAAATCACACTTACTGCTAAGGAATGGTGCGTAGCACGTAACTCCTGAGCCTGGAACAAAGCACAGCACAAGTTGTGTTGTGTGTTAGAGCTCTGCCAAACAAATAGGAGTGTGGCAGGCAGCAGTGTTGTGACCTGGATTGTAGTGCCATTTGGGTTTGGTTCAGCCAGAAGTGGCTGGGTTGTGGCCTGAATGACCCCCCGGCACTGTAACCTGTGGTGCTGTATGTCTACCACCAAGTACTGCTGTGGCAACAGGGCAATCTAACAGAATAGTGGGCAGGGAGCCAAGAGTTCTAGTCCTGTCTCTGCAACCAGCGTTGTGTGAGACCTTTGTCCCAAAGGACGTGCCTAAAGTTTCAAGTGGCTTTATGATGTGGGGGGGTCTTACATTTTTGGATGTCTGACTTAAAATTCCTAGTATTTAACCAAAAAAAGCAAGTAATGATCCTTATTATCATAGCTGGGCACTCAGAAATTGAGGATCGTTAAGACTTTATCTTGGTGCCTCCGTTCCTCCGTGTCAAAAATGGGGAAAATCGTACTATCTCCAGTTTTGTAGAATCCTGCAGCAGAAGGGGACTGAAGCCTACATTACAGTGCATTAGCACTACACCAGTGGTACAGCACAGGCAGTTTCCCATTACCAGTCTTCAAGGTAGGGAGGGGGAGTTTAGTGTACTAGCAAGCCCAGTACAGGTGCATGGGCCAGAGGGTGGTAACCACTGTTTTAAACGATCTCTGCAGACTAATAGGAAATTTAAACTGAGACGTTTGAAAACATAACGGTTTCCTAAATTTGAGGACACCTGCAGGCAGAAGCAGGGCTACTTAGAAAGCTACTGCCAAACTACCGCTTTATGATGTATGGAATATGCCACAGAAGTGCTAAACATTATTATCATTTATTATTACAGCTGCACAATATCTCAGACGTTCTTTTAGTTTACCAAGTCATCTTCTCTCCCCTCTCCTCTCCCTGCAGCTGTCAACAGGCTGCAGTTAATTTGCTAGGTGTTTGGTTTTTAGCAGTTTAACACAAATTAAAAATAATGGGAATCAATTATATTACATGTTACAGGCTAGGAAAAGGGGAATGTGCCAGCAAACTGAAGTTCTTTAACATACAACCCAGTAAGATAATTTGTAAACAAAAGAGAACAAACACCTATTCCAGAATAAAGTAATGCAGGGTATACATGGTAGGCAGGGGTTAAAAGCTGGTGTTCTAATGAGATATAAAAAAGATCCATAGTAATGAGAAAGGACCTTCATAACTCATTCCCAGATCCATGGAGCTTCATTTGTGGAATTTATTTTTTCAGATCTCATACTGATCTTAGTTATCACAGTTAAAGAGTTTATTAATACATCAGATAGTCTTGCTGTAATTTTCTTTTTTTTTTTTTACTTCTTCAGAAAATTGCTTTCCTTACAAAAAACAGTGTTTAAAAATTGTTTTTATTTTTAATTTCCTAGTATTTTATTGCTATAATTATATCTTTATGCTGCTTTCCACCACTGCAGCACTTTGCTTGCCAGGATCTCAAAAGTGCCTTACAAGTTTGTGTACAGGCTCACACTACCACTGTGAAATTGAGAAGAATGGTAATACTTAGCTCTTAAGAAACACTTTTCATTCCATAGCTCTGAAAGCCTCTTTACAAAGGCGGTATCACAAGCACAGGTTGGGAAACCAAGGCACAGAGAGAAGTGTCCTGTCCAATCTAGCTTAGTGAATTAGGGATAAAGACAACTGAAACCCAGATCCTCTGACTCCCAGTCCACTGTGGTAGCCACCATACCAGTTAGGCTGAGGGAGGTGTTTTTTCGCACCCCTGAGTGAAGAAGGTGTCAGTGCTGTAAGTGGCAGTACAGATGAGGCCTAAGCTTCAGTGGAGTTGCTCCTGGTTTAAGTTACTGTGAGAGAACTAAGCCCAATGTTTTCAGTACTTGCTATAACAAGAACATCTTTCATTTACAATCCTCACCATTACTTTCTAGAAAGCTGCCCTTTGTATCGGGAATGGAAACTTGAGTGATACACTTGTCCCTGGAAACTTTTGCCACATAATTTTGCCATCCCAGGTGTGTGAATCTGAGGCCCTATAAACATTGTCAGCACTGGACTCTATCTTGGCCACTCTTGGTTCAAATGCTTCTTTAATTTCTTCACCATCTCTATTCCCTCCCTTATGATTGCCATAAATCTTTGCTTGAAAATGTAGCAGTTCATGTCTCTTCATCTGTATCTAGGAACACAGACCTATAGCTCACATCCTCCAACCATAAACCCTCTGGGACAGGACCTTTCTCTTACTATGTATATGTATAGTACCTATCACACTGGAACCCTAGTCTCAGCTGTGGCTTCATGACACTATTAGAATATAAATATTATCTTTAAGGCCTACATTTGCAACCCACCTGTTTCCTCAGGATGCTCCTCTTGTCATTGCCTGGAGCTTTCCAGGATAAATGTCTGACACTCCTGCCAAAGCCCAAGGTTGTCAGTCTTTAAGGCACACTGTAGGGATTTTGGCTGGTCTTTTTTTTTTTTTTTAATTTGGCTTTTGATTAATTTACTTAGTAAAGTTCTATTTATGCTTTACAGATGCAGTATTTTGTGTGTCGGCATGATGGGTGCTATTGAAATACCTAAACTGGATTAGATTTGATTGACAGACAGACATCTGGTTCCAAGTCAGTTATCCTGGTGAGATAAATCCTGTTTATAGTGGAGGGAAAGCACTTGATCGTTAATTGAGAAAAGTAGTTAGGAGAAGGGAGATTATCACATCTCATAAATGGCTCGAATCCTCAAGTGGCAAGATGGTCGTCGGGAAATACATTTACGTTTATTTTTAGTACCTTGTTACAGTGCTACAGTAATAAAATGCAAAGTACAGGAAGGCAACAGTTTCAAATGGAGCTTTCTGAGAGAAGAGCAGAAGACTGCTCTTGAAATGTTTCCAAATTCCACCTGCCTGTCCAAACAATGCTGTATTAATGTGGAAAACCAGCTTTTTGCTATGAAAAATTACTGTTGTATCCAAAAGGCTTTTATCCTACACAAATGATTGTTTTAGTCAGCGTAGTGAATGGAGAGGGGCTTTGGAGGTTGATTACAAATTAATATGATTATTTACTTGTTTGTATTACAGTAGCACCTAGAGACCACTCCCCCATTGAGATCAGGACCACACTGTGGTAAGCAATGTACCTGCACTTAGTGAGAGACAATGCTTGCCCCAAGCAGATTACAAACTGCATAGACAAACAGTAGGGGAAAGCCATTGCTGTGATCTCCGTTTTAGGTGAGGCGCTGACTTGCCGAAAGTCACCCAGGAAGTCTGCAGCAGAAATTGAGTCCAGAGTTTCCTGGGTCCTAGGCCTGTGCTTTAACCATAAGATCAGCTTTCTTCTCTGATTCACAGATGAGGAACAACAAGGGAGGGCAGAAAGGGGAAGGTGAAATAACTGGGGTGTTTCGGGGATCCCTTCTTTGGGGAAGACGCTCTTCTCTTGTGCATTCCTGTTGAAGTCAAAGGAAGTTTTGTGGGTATAGAAATGCAGAACCAGACCCCTTGTTGCTTGGAGGAGTGTACAAAAGGCTATCTTTGCTGTTGACATGATAATAGGGATTATTCAGCAACAACTCCATCTGATTTCAATTTAATTAGGCTGGTGGGTGTAAAAATGACTCATGCAGTGAAATGTAGCAAAGTGTAAGCTTTGTGATGTTCAAGACCAAACAACTGCTCTGGCAAATCATGAAGGCCTTACGTAGTTTTTACTGAGCTCTTATTACGGCAAACTCCCAGTGACTTCAATGGATGATTGCTTTTGTAAGAACAAAGTTAAAACTGAAGGACAGATAAGCCACAGATCTGTGCCAGTGAACCTCCCTTTACAAAGTGGGTTGCGGAATTTGGGGAAAAAAACAGATCAGAAGACAGGTATCAAAGGATTTTATCCCAGTAAGTAATGGTAACGATAGCATTGTGAATATAGCATGCAACAGAGCTCGGGAAAAATGTGAGGGAGACAATTCAACTTCTCAAGAACTGTAGTTACTGGCAAAGACGAGATGCATGTGCGATCAGAACAGGAGACAAGGAGCAAAATACTACCCTTATTGAAGTCAATAAGAGTTTTGACATTGATTCTCAATGGGCCCGGGATTCGGAACTGTTGCGTTTGGAGAGAGAGAGAGAGAAAAAGAGACAGAGAGAGAGTGTATGTGTGTGTGGTCTGCTGTGAACAGAGACAAGGTTGTGGGAAGGCATCACTGAAAGGTTCTGAACTTCAGAGTAGCTGGCACAGAAGGAGCTGCCTTGGCAAATCTAGTACTTTAAGAAAGTTAGATGTGGCCAGGATCAGCGCAGAAGCAGCTGTTTTAACACCACAAGGAGAGAGAGAGAGAACAAATGTAAGTGACTGGCCTATGATATGTTCTGATGATGGATCAGCAGTAGGTTACAATACAGGCAGAAGGAAAAAAAAAGGCCTGCAAGATGGTGATGAGAAATAGTCAAACTGAACTTCAAACAAATATTTTGTCTGCAAATGGTATCTGTTTAATCTCTGCATTGCTCTTCACTTTTCATACATGGATTGCAAGAGATTGGGCCTGCTGTACCCAAGAAAAAGCTAACTGATATGAGGGCCAGGTGCTCATCTGGGAGTAGCTGGGTGAAGTGACTTTAAAGTCATTGCAACTGCACGCATTTACATCAGCTGAAGACTGGCCCATATAATTATGCTACTAAATGTTTTTGGTTGAGTGAACCTGGAATTTTTTCATCAGAATCAATGGCAGTTCCTGGCAAACCAGTGAAAGATTCATGTGGAACCAACAATCTCAGCAGCTTTAATGTTATGGCTTAAATCTGCAATTCTGGTGCAAGCCTATAGCAGTCCAATTGTCCAATTATTATCAGAACATCTGATTGTTATTTTGAATGGTAGAATTTGGGATAGTTTATAATATTACACAGAAACATGAAACTCAGTATCTTCTGGCACCCAAGATTTATTCCTGGGAACACTCATTAGCCATTTAAACCTTGCAAAGCAGTTACTGTAACATACATTAAACTTAATCTTCAGCATGAGAGAGATGCTGTAAAATCTGCCAGGTCCTTGGTACTGATGTGTAACAGACTATTTTGAAACCATCTTGCAGAATAAATAACAAAAACACAATAGATACTAGCATTGTTTTGAGGAGCAGAGCAAACATAGCTAGCCCTGTGACATAGAGTAATGCTACTGCTTTGACAAGGGACGATTTAGGCTGTCAGACATTGTGCACATTGCTGGGCATGTCACATAGCCAAGCAATGTTCAAGCTGCAAGAAGAGGTAATTGCCAGCACCTCTGGAATTCTGGACCCCCTCTCTGTGCTGCCAAAAGGACCAGCACTGATGTCGGCTTCAAACACATTAACTATTTGTAACAAAAGAGCTGAGAAGCAACCAGTCTGAAAGCAGATGGGTGAAAGAGAGAGACAATCATGAAAGTGATGGGATAGGATGATTTAATTTTTTACATGCAAGTATTGGATAATGGATGTTTTATTTCTGGTGTTTTTTGCGTACTCTAGTTAAACTTCTTAATATTTTATTAGAAGTGTTTATAGCGGGCTTATCGCTGTGCTTTCTGATATTCTTTTGCTGAAGCAGAGCTGGGTCCAAATATCCCTGAGCTATTGGAAAGCTGGGTTCTGGATCCAGCTTTCTGATCAAAGACTTAGGTTCAAGTACCACCTGATCTTCAGGAAAATCTGGATTTCAGCTAATTTCTTGGACCTATCTCTACTCTAAAATCTGCAGATTTTATCCAAGAATAAGGCTAATTGATTTATGTTGAGTATATCCTTCATCAATCAATATGAGAATGAGAATAGCACCTCTCTTTCTGTCATGCCATCCTTGATGATATGAGGGACTACCCTTCAAAAGATACTGTCCATGCTCATTCCACCAATGACTGGAATTGCTACAATGTGTAAAAAAATTTCGGTGATATAGACCCATTCACTGCAATAGGGACTGATCGTTGGCCAAGAAACATTTCAGTTACTGATTTTTTTTAATTAAAAAAACTGTACAGCATAGATGGACGGAGGGCTGTAGATACAAATCTATTTGCATTGTGAAACAACCCATGGCAAAATTGTAGTCCTATAGATACCTATAACATGCTTATTTCCTGAACAACAAGGCTTCAGATCCATGATATTTCTATGCAAAGAGGCAAAGTAATAATAGCAAAGTGAAAAAGAAACGACGACTCCTTTGAATAGGAATGGGAAGGGGAATGGTTTCACGTTGAAAGCTGGAGAGCAACAGTTGGCAGATTTTTGTTTCTCTGCTGCTCTGGGACACAGCCCTCCTTTGAAGGTCTGCACAATCCCCAAGCCCTCTGGTGCAGTGGAAGTGAAGGGGGACTGCCACTAATCCTCTCTGAGAGGCTCCAGCCTTGGTTCCAAAACAGGAAGTTGTAGGGCCCAGTTTGTGTTCTATGTTTTCTGTGCTTCCTTTGTCCAAGGCCCTCCTCACACATGGTTACATCTGGCTCCTAGCCTCCCAAGCTCCTTCTGAGCCTTCTCCTTGGAATCCTTTCCAGGCTTTTTCCATCAGGGAGGCCCATCACAGGTCTTGCCTCTCTCCCAGGAACTGGGCAAGCTCTAGACATCTTCTCTTCCCAAGAGGCCTTTCTGTTAGGCCTACAGTTCCTATGCACTGTGTGAACCACAACTCCTAGCATGCCATTGATCTTGGAGAAAACCAGGTAGAAGCACTTGTAGTCTACCTTAAAGGGACAGCACGCCCTGAAAGTGCTCTGCACCCAGAGACCTGGCTGAGCCCAGTTCTTGTAGCACTAAGAGCAGGATGCATAAATTTTCCATTCACCTCTGAAGCACAGACTCATCTGACGGCAAGATTCGACAGCGGCACAAAGGACAGAACTACCCTCTCATGTCTAGAAGGGGCTTCACATGAAACCAGGCTGAGTCACTTCTTTGGGGCAGTTCAGGGATGTTTTCACTGCTAGTATCTGTGCATCATTACTTCTGTGACCAGTTTCCAGGGCTGTCAGTCTGGTATGTTTCATTACATTGACTCTCAAAATAAACAAGAAAAATGTATAAACCGACAACCGAAAAATAACATAAGCAGCAAAGATGAAAAGTACGGTACAGTAGGACATGGCTCGCTTGGGAATTTTTAGTGTTGTGTCAATATTGCTTAAATCTAAATCACATTAAATTCCTGCCGCACAGATATATTTCATTGCTTCTACAATGTTTATGCTTTATTTGCTGTCAGTTCCTCCCCCCCACATTTTATATGAAAGTGTTCCTTAGGTTCATGAATTGGTGGAGTCATCAGAAGTCTCTACATATGAATTTGAGCCAAACCCTAAGGGAGACGAGTGTGGCATTTGCACACCCTATTGACATTTAAAACAAAAGTCAAGCCCTGGAAACATCATGAAATTATGGGTTAGATTCCCTTTCGGTGCCTGCATAAATTAGCAATACTGCCATCCTTGTCATTTAATGCTACGCCTGCATCCGTGTGGAAATTCATATGAATGGCACTGACCCATCAATGTCACTTGCGGTCAAGGATGAGGAATAATTTCATGTGAGCTGACGCAGTGTGTAGGAGCCTCTTCAGGGCTGAGCTTTAAGAGTGACTGTTGCAGATTACATTGCAGACTTTTTACACAAAGGACAAAAAAACAACCTTGCCATTGTAAGTGTTTTAAAGTGTAGGTGCCATTGATTCCTCTAACCTTTCCTGATCACTTGTCAAAACTGACTCCAAAGCTCAAGAATCGGATCTATTATATACCTTACGTTAGACTTGGGATCCAATCCTGGACTTCAGGGGCAGCAGGGTGAGATCCTCGGACCAGGAGGGATCCCCAAAACTTCCTGATGCTGAGTAGAACCTGACTTTATGAGAAGCCTATTGAAATCAATGCAGGTTGCTTGCACAGCACTATTCAGTAAATAGCCATCAAAAAACCTGTTTGCGTTGACCTCTAGAGAGAGTGTGGAAACTGTTTAAACATGGTTTGTTGCAGGTTGACTAGCCTGGATAGTGACATTAGTTTGGGTTTTCCTTTAGTGTTGCAGCCTAGAGAAGGACCTCAGGAATTTAAGGGGATGTTTTGTTTTGTTTTAAAATGATTCTAAGACAGTTTGGCTCCATCTATGTTAGTTGGCCAGATCACCTAGATAGCACTCTTCAGCCATAAATCTCACAGCAGTTTTACCAAGCATCACTCTCCCCACTTTCCAGGTGAAGGAACTGTGGGCAGGTGTACACTACAAGCACTACAGCTGCACCAATGCAGCTGTGCTGCTGGGGCAAGTCTGGTGGAGATGCTCTGTGCCAATGGGAGAACACTCTCCTGTCGGCATAATTACTCCGCCTCCACGAGGGGTGAAAGCACATAGCACCAGTGTGTGGACAGTACTTAGGTCACTGTAACTTGCATCGCTCGGGGCGTGTCTTTTTCACATCCATGAGTGACATAAGTTAGATCAACTTAAATGGTAGTGTTGACCTAGTAGTGTCACAAAGAAGTTCAAGTGACTTGGCCACCAGCTTCTCCATGGCAGAGCTATTAATAGGATGCAGGCCTCCAAACTCTAGGCCTGGAGGGTTATCCACTGGACGGCAATACTCTGGCTCTGTTAGAAATCAGGTGATCTGGAACAGATTTTGACAGAACTACCTGAGAGGCATGAACACCATTGTGGCTGGGTCCAGAGACAGAATATGACTTTGCAGCCCTAGAGCAGAAGGTCAGAAAGGGCACATTCTCAAAAGATGACTGACATATTATATTCTTTCAATTCAATTCGTGAACCTGTCTGAATGAAGATACTAATAATTCCCACCCGATTCTGTCTCTGCACTAACTTCTTATGTAACCCTTCTGCCCATCACAGTTGGCAGCAACAGGGGCTGGGTTCAGTATCCAGGGGTTCCATTCCAATAGCACAATACAAAACCGGCTAGAGCCCCCACCCAGTGACCTGGGACAACCATATACCACCCCTCTGGGCATCTGTAAGAGACAATACTTCCCCTCTCGCAAGCACAGAGTCTGAGTGTACCAAAAGCCTTTTAATAACAGGGAGAACCAATGTGGCATAATATTGGGGAAACACCACAAACAAGGTTACTAAACCAAACCATGAACCAGGAGCCCCCTCCCAGCAAATAGGCCGTGGCCTTCCCTTTGGCTCTTGAGTTCCACAACCCCAAAAAGTCACTCAATAGTCCCAAAAGTCCAACAGCCCAGGAGTCTCTGTTCTTGGTCAATGCAGAGTGCAAAAGTCACTCGGCAGAGTCTTACCTCCCAGCCTGGGTGGAAATGGAGGGTAGGGCAAGGGGTACCTTACGTGGTCCAAGGCCGACTGCGCCGCCTCTCTGTGGGGTTCCGCTGCAGCCCTCACCACAATCCGCTCTGCTCTGCTGGCCATCCCACGAAGTGCTCTGCTCGCCGATACTCGAACCGCTCTGAAGCACCAGTCACTCCGCTAGCCTGTCCTGCTAGCCGACACACAGACAGCTCTGCGGTGCCAGTCACTCCGTCAGCAGCACAAATGGCTCCGCTAGTCAATACACGGACTGCTCTGCTGTGCCAGTCACTCTGCCAGCAGCACCAGCTACTCTGCTAGCCATCCTGCTAGCCGACTCACGGACAGTTCGGCTGAACTACTCCGCTAGCCCGTCCTGCTAGCTGACACAAGGACAGCTCTGCGGTGCCAGTCAGTCCGTCAGCAGCATAAGTGGCTCCGCTAGTCGACACACAGACTGCTCTGCTGCACCAGTCACTCCGCCAGCCATCCTGCTAGCTGACACACGGACAGCTTGGCTGCACCAGCCACTCTGCACTATTTTCAGGCCCCCCAACTTGAGACAGTGCTCAGTGATTTCTTTAGCTCTTAGGTGATTTCAGCATGTAGCAGGGGAGCCTTAGTGCAGGTGCACCAGCGAGCCTAAAGTGATTTCAGCTCAGCAGCCTGAACCCAGGCTCCTAATGGAAGCAAAATTTAACTCTGACATTCCACAGTGGAGAGAGGCAGGGTGCAATAGGCCTGTGGGGCCCTCAGACAAAGCCCTCACCAAAAGGTATGGGTGCTTGTCCCCAGCCTCTCTCAATCTCAGAGTGTTCTGAAACGCATGGCCCTTGCCCAGTGAGTGCTACCTAGATGATGGCGAGTCCCTCCATCATAACAAGGGCCAAGTACGAGTCCATAGTCCTTCATTCACAAAATCAGGGTAACATCACTTTATATTTCCTGCCCCAATAACATAGAAACTGGGGCTCCCACATCAGCCGAAGTGGCCATGTGGGCTGCTGTGGGCTCAGGCTAGGCGCAGTGGGTGTGTGATCTATGCAAATTGATCAGCCCCCAAGTTATTTTCCATAACTCACTGCAATTCCCATAGTTTGCCACCAGATGTCAGAATATATCTCATTCCTGACACTGCTTACACTTACAAACCACCACAAATGTTGTTATAGGACGGAGCACAAAGAAACGCATCTGCAAGAGCCTGATCCTCAGAGGTGCTGCACCCTCAGGAATTGAAGGCACTCAGTATCTTGCCAAATCAAGCCCAGGATCAAAGAGCTGTGAAAAAGCCTGGTTAGCTGTATTATTTCTTACAATTGTGAACAGTCCATATCACCCATATTCAAACTCTACACAGCTCTTCTTAAAAAAAAATCTACTGCAGGTAGAAATGTGCTGTGGGAACAGTATTGTACAGTAATATATCTATTTACCTGAGGTTATCAAAACACTTTGCAAGGGGGGTGGAGAAAAAGGAGTAATAATACTTACCCTCCTCTTGCAGATGAGGGATAGGGAGGCACAGGAGTTAAGTGACTTGGCCAAGGTCTTGCAGAGTCAGTTTGCTGTTCTCAGATCTAGGCAATGCTGCATCCCTGATCCTGGAGCGAGACAGGTTACTGTAGAGCCCAGGCCAGATGTCTGCTGGACTTTAACGGACACAGACAGAAATAGCACACACTTGTGCTAAACATAGGCCATATTAGTTTGGGTCTTAATTCTATAAAGCATATCCAGTTTTTTCAACTCAGCTTACACAAGGAATAGCACCTTTGGAAACGAGATTAAGGTCACTGTTTTATCCCCAATCAGCCTCAGTCTCCTTCATTCTGTGGAGGCATGAAGGACTCACGATAGTGCTGCCAAACATGGCAGTCCCCAAAACGTTGCACGGTTGTTTCTCTCACTGTTTCTGGTGTCCCCTCCCAGGCAGGGCTGCCATTTCAGAACAGCTCTTTTTGGGGGGGCCGTTGTCTAAACATCCCCACTTCCACCTCCCTGCTGAGGCCGCAGCTGCTCATGGCGAGGCTAGGGGCTGGTCCCACCCTGAAGAGGGTGGGGAGGTGGCAGGCCAATCCTATCCCAGGGAGTGGATGGGGTGGTATCCTATCCCAGTGTGTGTGGCGGGTGTCTGATCAATGGCTAGTTTGGGGCAGGGATCAGGGTCCAGCTTGCTCTGTGCTCAGCACAGGCTGACACTGCTGCTTCTCTTCCAGGCAGTGGGATAAGAGCGGGAGGAACTGGCCTAGGCTCCTTCCACCTATGGGGTATGTCTGCACAGCAGCTGGGAATGAACCTCCCAGCTGTTGACTTGAATGTAATGGGTGAGTTTAATGGTTCGCCACTGATCCCACCCGACCAGAAGATTTATGGGTTCTTATTCAATTCAGATCACAGAGGTTGAGAACCCTCTGAGTTCTATAGGAGGAGAGGATTCTTGGGGTGCTTGACAAGAACATGTACACTGAGAACAATACCAAATTGATAAAATCTTTATTGAAATTAGCATAAAAACAAGAAATGTAATGAAACGTCTAACTACAAAAGAGTAAAAGAATTCCAAAACTCCTGGTAACATTTCTATTATAAGTACCTTATTCTAACATACTCACATCCTTCCTTGAGCACATGGTAATAGGAGGTGAAGGACCAGCCTCGCTCCTGGCATGCCTGATTATGCGATGGTGCTGTCTTCCCCAATGGCTAGGAATGTTGAGTAGTTATACTATACTACACAAGCTGAGCTAATAGCATGATAGAGGATAGCACAGATAATCTATAGAGAAAGAGGATTTTAGGACTAGCAGATATAATTGAATAGAAGATCTTAGGAAAAGAGAGCTTTTCTGGAAAAAGAGTAGACTCCCTTGAGTGCCTCTTACAAGATATTTTACAGGATCCCGACCTATGTAATTTAGACCCAACCTACTAGATCCAAATTTTATTTCCGTACCCTAAGGATTTTATGGGTACCCTTCTCCCAGAGGTTAGTGGATTATGACACTTATTTTCTAAATATATTAGTAAGATTATCTCACTCCAAAACTACCAACCTAGGCTCCCTTGGTGACCTTCAAGTTGCGGCATATCCTGCGGTTACCAACCAGCTGCAGATGCCAGATGAATCTATGATGTGATGTTGATAGTTCCTCCCTTTGGTTCCCCAAAGTTCAGTCAAAGGTTGTAGCCTTTATGCTGACATATACATAACTGAATACATTTGTTGCTATGTAGCCCTTTTCTTACCAGATGTCACAAAGCAGTAGACCAGCGGTTCTCAAAGTGAGGGTGGCGACCCCTCGGGGGGTCGCCGGGCACCTCCCGAGGAGTCCCAAGTCCCTGTGGCCGCCGAGAAGCCGCCGAATTGATTACTTCCACATGCAGCAGCTTTTTGGCAGACATACTGAGCCCTGTCGGGAGCACTCGGCATGTGCGCTGAAAAGCCGCAGAAAGCGGAAGTAATCAATTCGGCAGCTTTTCGGCGGACATATATGGGTTGCGCCGAGAAGCCGCTTCTAAAAAAAGGGTCGCAGTTCTCTGACGCTTGAGAACCGCTGCAGTAGACATCTTGCATTTCCGCAGTTTCAGCAAAACTTATTATTTGAAAACACATACCTCAATGCATCTTAAATTCCAAGGAATTAATACTTGGAATAAGAATAAAAATGATTAGTATCAGAAAAAGAAACATATTAATTAATACTGCTGGCTAGATTAGTAGCAATCAAAATAATCCTATGGGCTACACAGCTCAGATAGACAGACTAGCACTAGCTTGGCTCACACTAGTATGCTAAAAATAGCAGTGTGGATGTAGCAGCACTGGTGCTGGCTTGGGCTAGACACCTAAGCATGGAGTCAAGGGGGAGGGTGGGTCTGAAATTGAGCCAAGCTAGCACAAGTCTGTCTGTGTGGGCCAGGAGGCACACTCTCAGCTCCAATGTAGATGTACACACAAGCAACCCCTGCAGGCCCAGGGGAGACACCACAGTGACGGCTGGCAAGGAGCTATGAAAAGTCTGGCGGGGATGTGGAGGAGACCAAGGGCTGTGTGGGCAACTGCTCTCCCATAACATAACAAATGATATCCCTGGTCCCGAGCCCCTGTTTATTGTAAACAATGAGGTGAGTTTCCCTAACACTGAAAGCAAAGTGCTTTTCTTTGAATTCCCGTTGCAAGAAAAATCAACATCCAACTTAGGGCTTGGTTACACTGGCACTTTATAGCGCTATAAAGCCCCCACGAGCGCTATAACCTCCTCCCCGTCCACACTGGCAAGGCACATAGAGCGCTATAACTGCTGAGTTATAGCGCTATTGTTAATCCACCTCCGCATGGGGAATAAGGGCTGTAGCGCAGCTGCTGTAGCGCTACAGCATGAATGTGGACACCCACTGCGCTACAAGTGATCTCTGGAGATGCCTAGAGCCATTTAAGGCAATTGACGTCTCTTCCCTTTGTTTTGAACTCGGCTGGAGGAATGCGGAAGTACCTCTTTAGAGTTTCTCTCTTAACTCGGCAGATAAGCAATGCAAATGTTTAAGGAGGGAGCCTGTGTGAAAACAAAGCCTTCTGTGAACAGAGGCTCGCTGACAGGCTTTCAGAAGATCGGAAAAATCACTGTCTCTCTCCCTCTACATACACACAGTGCGTCCCCCCTCTCCCCCCTCATTTAAAAAGCACGTTGCACCCAGCTGAATGCTGTGATACCTGCCCTAATGCGCTGCTCTTAATGCTGCATTAAGTGCCCCAAATGTGGCCAAGCTATACCGCTGGCGCATCTGAGTGTGGACATACAATAGCACTATACATATTACTGTATAAGGGGACCGCTATAACCAATAGCGCTATAATCTTGTAAGTGTAACCATACCCTTAGTTTGCTTTTGGATTTTACAGGTGCATGACCAGTGTAGTCATGGTAAAGCAGGAGTGACAAACTCACTTGGGCGCAGGAAGGCAGCAGTTTTACAGGTCACATTTGCAGCATTACCGCCTGACGGCAGGGATGTGTAATCCTTATTGCCAGATGAATGAATTCAGTGGGAAATAATCAGGGATTTCAGATGTATACCAAATGCCATTGCAAATAAAGCATCTGTCCTATGGTCAGTTTGCTCTAAGTCCTCTGCTTGTTTTTCCTTGCTTGAACTTAAGGGAATTCTGGTTTTCAATCAGGCTCAAGAGGAAAATCTGTTCATTTCTGCTCCCTCCGAGACCAATGTACAAAGCTCTTTATAGCTAAAAGAGCACTGCCATTAGGAGCCATCATGATTTTATACAATCCATGCTTACTTGGCAATTTTTCTATTACATTTCTCTATTTCTTCCATGCCACTGACATACAAGTTGTAGTGGGCCAAATTCAGGCCCGGTGTAACACAGCTGATTTCAGTAGAGTTATGCCAGGCTTGAATTTCACCCATTATTGTCAAAAGATGACCCAGTGGGCCACCTTTTTCTAGAGCGTGGGCTTTTCTTTTGACAGTGCAATTTGTACCTAGTGCAAATCAGATAGCTAGAAGTGGCAATACTTGGATTTGCCAATGCAATTAATTTTGAAGGTGCAAATTTAGTGAGTGCAAATTTTGCCTGCAAGAAGGAAGAAGAAATGTCACAAAGAGGACAAGAAAATAGGTTAGATCATTCTATTCCCTCCTCCACCCCTTCTTTTCATTAGAACACGTCTCTGCAGTGTTTCACTGATGGTGGTTTTAAGATTAAAGCTTTCATGCTAAGGGTAGGGCAGGCCTTGTTCTGCAGTGGTCTTTCTGGCTGGGTAAATGTGATACGAGAAACAACATGGAAATCTATTCTCTGGACTAGCACAGGCATGTAGTAGAGACAACATAGTTCAATCTTCAGCCGATGATGACACGAACAATCATCCTGCACAGAACCAGGTGGTTCTGGGGAACGAGGTGAATATATAAAGAGCTGGGATTAAAACAATCTGGTTTTTGTCATCCAGTGACTAAAATCTTTGAAACCCCCCACAACTCTTGTTTTCTAGCTCTGCAATGAACTAGAAAACCTGCATGCACTTGTCAGTGAACACTCTTCTGACTCCTGAGGCATTTTTTATAAAGACTAGTGTATTAGTAAGACAGCAGTACTAAGGGAGGGCCTGGGAGCCCCTTCCTGCAGGAAAACTCAGAGGCAGATTGTAACGGGGTTGCAGTCACCTCTTGCGGGTGCCCCCTGGCCAAGTGCATGTGCTTGCACTTGCTCACTCTGTGGTGTGTCTTGGGTGACTCATCCCTCTGGCCGAGTCACGCACAGTCAGTCTATGTGATGAAAGCAAAGCAAAACCCCGTCCGGGATACAAGTCCAACAAGGATCTCTCTCAGTGCCCCCTGTAATGTGTCCCACAAGTTGTTCTTGCTCTGGGAGAGAGCAGTGCCCCTGGGCTCCCTCCCTGGTGACAAAGTCGTCACCCTCTTAGGGCCTTTCTGGCCACAACTCTCCAGCTGGGCTACTGCAGCTCAGTTCCCCTCTCTGGGGAGTGCCTCAGTGTCCAGGCCACTTCCCCCAATGGCTTGTACGGGTTGGGGTGGTCCCAGCCCAGGGACCCTGTAGATAACAACCATCTGAGGTATCCTTTTAACTACATCACAAAGCTTCTCTAATTCCCTGGGCCACTTCCCTGCACTGTCTTCACCCTTACCCTTGTCCTAATGGAGTCCCAGCAGCCAGCCCAGAGCACCATCCACTCTCCTCTGGCTCTAGCAAAGAACTGCTCTCAGTCTGGCCCTGCAGCTCTTTTATACTAGCCCGCTGGGCCCTGATTGGTTGCTTCCCACACAGCCATTCTAAGCAGCTTGGAGGACTGCTCTACTGCCCTTTTCTGGAGAAGGAGGTGGCAGGGCCACAAGGTCTCCAGCAGGGACCTCAGGGCCTAGTTCACTTCATCAGATGGATGAAGAAGAGGAAATTGCAAGGAGTCTTGGGGCAGGATCTGCTAGGGGATCAATGGGAAGCCTGGGTCAGTCAGATGGAAGTGCTGTCTCCCCTGGCCAGCTCTGGATTACCAGTGCTTCCCCACTTTCTGGCATCATAGGTCCAAGGTAGTTGGACTGACAGGGCTTCTGGTGGCAGCCCATGGAACCTTTCTATATGGTTATCCACCAGTGGATATGAGCCATGGGAAAGCATCACAGGCTCAGATTTCCTTCGTGAGCTCTGCAAGATTGGTGGTGTGTGGTGAGCATCTCCACACTACAACCCTCCGCCCACTCACTTCTCCCCTCGCCTGCCCCCTCCCTGCTCTCCAGTCTCTGGAGCCAGGGAAATCTGGCCGCAGGGCCTGAAGGGAACACTACCATGAAGGACAATGAGGTCCCTTTTCTCAAAGGAGACAGAAAGCTTCATGCAGAGGATCCACCTTTTGCAGTGATCTTGTGCGGGATTGGGCACTGCATTTTTAAATATACTGAGGATTAAGCACCAACTCAGATTTCTTGTGTGGGGCTGCAACCAAATGGAGAGGAAGGTATGGCTCAGTGGTTAGGGGCTGTTGTGACAATTGAGACTACAGATTTACCCAAATTCTGAGCTCAGCTGGGAAAAGTATGTGAAAGTAAATAAAATGTCACCATAACCTATAAGAACAAATATTGATAGGAAAAGGAACGAGAGGCAGACAGAGAGATTAGATTACTCCAGACAAAAAGGCCACATTGATATAATTCAAGGACTATGTTGAGATCATGCTTGGAAAACAAGATGTGAAATCAGAAATTCATGAATCAAAATTGGTCTGTCAGATATTAGAACTAATTGGTGGACAAAATAATGAGGGCATGGGCTATTCCAGCTACCATTCCCTGGGTAGGTCCTTAAAGAAGGGCATTGAAGGGGGAAAAAAAGGCAGAGGCTACTGGAGAGAACTTCGCTATCATGGCTGCCATCCTCACCACCTCCTGGGACCCCAGAACTTCACCCTAATTTTGAGATGTCCTGACCAGATTGGACCAGTGAAAGAGACCCAGATGACCACCACAGAGCCAAAAACCTGGGTATAATTCCCAGCTCTGCCACCTTGGGCAAATCTCTTTGTGCCTCAGTTCCCCATCTATAAAATGGGAATAATAATAATCCTCCCCAGGGTGTTGTGAAAATAAATACAACAAAAGATTGTGAGGTGTTCAGATGCTATAGTAATGGGGGCCACATCAGTTCCTTAGATAGAAAATAATCTGTTTACATCTGGACAGTATCATTTTAGTATCTTTGGGTGGACAAGACAAATTCAATGAGGGGTCGGGTAGAGCAAGAACGGCAGTGCCTCAACCTTTATGATAATCTAACCCTATATGTCAGTAATTCTGTTGAATCACTGAATGGTAGCTCTCTTATTCCACGTAGGATAATTGGTGGGGGAAGGAAAGATGCTTCAGAGCAGTGTCTTCCGCTCTCTGTTCGTTCCCTCTTTCCACCACTTAACCCATTGCCTTAGGCCTTGTCTGATCTTGCAAGCTGTGAAGGGCTGAATCTGATCTATTCACGGTTTGTGGGTATGTGAAAGACAAACCAAAGATCCTGCAGAGCGTGTTAATGGTGATTTAGTGAAGGATACTTGTTCTCTATTGGTTTAAGATTGGATTGAGCCTATGGCACAGCATGGCATAGGGGGTACTATGCACCCTTTGAGAGGAGATATAAAACTATGCTCATTAAAGATATCATTGCCCTTCTTGTAAATATTACCAACCTGAGCCTGGCTGGTGCGTCAATAAATTTGAAATTCTCCAGCCTAAATTTTCCCTGCTGTATCAATTGGATACTGTATTCTTCCCCATCTTCTGCTGTAAAATCTTTGTTTGTGTTTTGGTGCATGGTTAAATAGCTGCTGTGTTCTGCCCCTCCGGCAGCTGCATTTCAGTGGAGAGGGGGTGCTTTTGGTGTGCCTGCTTTGTGGTTGAAGTTTTCGACATAAGTGCAAGATATTGTCATAACCCATAGCCATGTCATGGCCATGATTTTTGCTACACTGTACCACACAGCCACTTGGGATTTCAGACCCAGCAGGGATAGAATCCCCTACCACTTGAACAAAAGGACAGCCTCCATTAACTAAAACAGTGAGGGACCCACACAGACTCCTCAGTGTTTTTGCTGATACAGATTAGGGTGACCAGACAAAAAGTGTGAAAAAGCAGGATGGAGGTGAGGGGTAATAGGAACCTATATAAGAAAAAGACCCAAAAATCAGGACTTTCCCTATAAAATCGGGACATCTGGTCACCCTAATACAGACTAATAGGGCTACCCCTCTGAAACCTGCCTCCATTAACTGTTAACCTTAACACAGAGGTGAGCAGTTCTGATTCCCTCCAGTAGAGGGCCGTGGCATGCATGTACACTAGCCAGTTTATGAAGTAAATACTGTATTATGTCAGTATTTACTATTAGCATAGAGTGCAGTAGGGAGAGAAGAGAACTTGGCACTCTTTTCAGGACTCAACTACATCATCAGCTCTTGTTGTATTTTGCAGAGTTGAAATTTCTCCAGTCCGCATGGGGGCCTATTTTAATCCCTTTTATTTCTTCACTAAAAGCCTTAAACAATAGTAACCTCCACCAGCTTGAGGCCAAAAAATGAGCATCTCAAAGCTGACCCCTGAAAGAGGGCCTCCTGCAAAGCTACTGAAGTAGCTAGTGGGTTATCATTTCTACATTAAGCATTGCAAAACACTTGTGCCACTTGCAGTATTAAATGTAGTGTCTTAATACTACATCCTAGACCCAACTTTTAAACTAGTCTTTCCTGGACACTCACAAGGGCAGATCTGAGAGGGATACACAGTAAACATTTTGGCATAGGAGTTCATTTTTAGAAACAGGCTTGAGCAATAATAGGCATTTCTACAGCAAAAGAAAACTGTATTCATGCACGCATACACATTCAAACTTACACATGTGCGCTTCTCCAAAGGCCTCCCTGTTATAGGATGGTTGTCTTTCACACACACCCTCCCTGCCAAAAGTCAGTCAGGCTCGCTCTCTCTCACATACATGTCTCCCCATCACAAGATCTGTCTGTCTCCAGTATGACAAAGAAAAGTGTGTCCATATCCCATGTTCAGAGAATCCCCAGTTCATTTAAATGTTTTATCATCTTAAAGTGTATTTCACTTTTCCCTTAACCTCTTCCCCTCTTCCCATAGAAAGGCTGGAATTCCATTGGAGATTAACCTCTAGGGAGAATTTGGCCCTAGCTCACACTTCCTCAAGTTACCTTCCTACCTGTTTGCAAAGAAACCGGATGACTATGTATCCCCCTCCCCCACCCTTATCCCTCACATCTGCCACCACAGGAAGGCAACTTTTTGCCTCAAGCTTCAACTCTTTTGATTAATGGATTTTCCACATTGAGCTACAGTATGTGGTTAACAAGAAGATCTTATTAAAATGAAATCAGGTAGCATAAGGACTTTCAGATCAGTAAAACTAGAATCACATACAGTCCCTGTCCTTCCTTCCCAGCATTCCTTCCTGCCCTCTAAAAGAATGGGGAAAAAACAAAACAAACAAACCAAAGATCAATACCAGCACTAGCAGTGCAGAGACTTTTATATATAGGAAATTAATCGTTACCACTAAAGACACCGTCTCTCTTTTAATGAACAGGCTGCTGCAATATCATTGCAACAACTAGCAACCCACATGTTCTATTACAACAGGTTGAGCCAGTGCATGTTCCCCTGTGCCATAGTTAAAAAAAAAAATAAATCAAATGCCTAAACCTGAGGCTCCTTCATTTCACATGCAGAGATCTACCCTAGCACAGGCTTTTTGCTTTAGCTGTCCTTGCAGAGAAGAGCTAGTGATGGCTTATTTACCTCCCTACCTGTCTTTGAACTATGTGGTTTTTATTTGAATAAATTAAATCAGCTGTTTCAAGTGATGCCTTTACCCTCCCTGAGTCTGGATCTAATTCTCAGATTAATTTTTGCTTAATACCCATATTTTAAGTTTTCAGCCAAATATCTACAGTCTGCAGGATGAATTTCTGTTAAAGGACCTGGAAGAAAAGGGAGTCTATGGGTAAGCAGAAACATCATAATGTCTGGATAGTGTTCCTATTTTGTAGCTTTTATAAGTTATCTGTAATAGAATGAGAGGAAAATGATAGGTTGCTTGAATAGAGAAATTTGGTTTGGTCTGTAAATATTGGGTCAGATCCTGCGCTATATTGGTGCAGCTCCATTGATGTTAATTATGTTTATTTTTCATCTCTCCTATGATAGCCTTGACATAGAAGATATTTATGTTGTTTTTCATAAACTTAAAGGGACAGATTCTGATTTCAGTGTATGTTCCAGAGTGACTTTAATGGAGCTATGCTAGATATACACCAGCATCACTGGTTTAAGAATTTGGCCTTCACACTTATTTCAAAAGAAATCTAGTAAGTGTCAGTCACGACTGGTTTGTTCAACAAACTATAGCAAAAGCTAAAAATGTTTTTTGCACAAAGATGGCTGAGTGCCTTCCAGGCAGGTGGTCAGCAGCAGCAAAACTTCAATCCTCAGCCGGTGTAAATTGGCCTACCTCTGTTGAGGTTGATGGTGCTTTGTGAAATTTTATACCCACTGAGAATTTGGCCCCTGGCATGGAAGTTACAGAGTAGATTTTTTTATTGTATCCTTTTGGGAACAACATTTTGTCAGGAGATAAAAGAGAATGTTTTGCTTTTAAAAATTATGTGGAAAATCAATGCAGTTCCTAAGAATTTACCTGGGTTAATGTCTTTCTTTTCTTCTGTAAATTCTAGAAAGCTTTAAAGAAGATCTCTGTACCAAACCTTTGGAACATAACATATTGTAAATGTGGCATACTTTTAGATCAAGCCTAAGTTATTCTATGCATCTTAGCTTTTTTTCTGTAGCACCCATTCCCATAGAATCCAAGCACATATTGTTTCAAAACCTTTGCACATTGAGATATGCCGATTATAAGAAACGTTGCCCAGTGTCTGGTTTTCAACCAGAACTCCTGGTCATAAAGGGACCCTGGTGGCTCCAGTCAGGACTGCTGACCGGGCTGTTAAAAGTCCAGTTGGTGCAGGGCTGGCAGCCCACCTCATTTGCAACAGTTGTTATTTAATCATTGGCAGAAGTATTTACTTGTTTTAATCCCATCAATGTGCTCAGCAGTGTTTAAGACACAGACACAGATAGGATCCCTGTCTGAGGAGCCATAAGGGCCCCATTCTCTAAATGCAGTGCAACATTTGCTATTGTCAGTAACTAACTAGGCTCCTCATGGTGCAAAGCACTATGTTCAGTAGTCTTTGCAGAACTAGGCCCAAAATTAAGATCCGAGTGCCTCACTGAAATCTCTGTTATTCTGATGTAAATCTGAAATAACTGTTAAAGTCAAGGAACTTACCCCAAATTTTACCCATGTAAATGAGAACAGAATTTGGGCCTAAATCGGGTGGATATTATTTATTAATCTTATTTATTATTATTTCTGTGTAAAAAAAAAAAAAACAAACCCACCATATACCGTGACGAAAGTGTCATTTTTATCTCACTTTGTAATGCCTCAAATCCCATAATCTAATTGTTACACAGCCTTGCTCAGGAGAATGGCTCAAATATTAGCTTAAGGTTGTAATAACAATTAGCACTGAAGAAGCTTAAGCTATCTGGGTAAATCACAGGGTTTGCTTACCCAAAGGGGGCACCTTTTAATTTTATGGTGGAAAATTTGGAATTGTATTGATTTCCTTTCCTGGAGATATCTTTTGCATATTCATATACCATATGCTTTTATGCTATATTTGTATTTTAAGATGTGGACAAAAGTACGTTAGACACAACATGAGTCCATTAGGTTCCAGAAAAATGATCATTGGGAATCAAGCATTTAGGGAGGTAGGATGTAGTACCAAATAACACTGAGAAATGTTTGAGTTGCTGGAGCTGGTGGACTAAGCGTAGGGCTTAGCGAGGGACTAAGGATTTGAGTGTCGAATGCCTGCCAACCTGGGGCAATAGTTTACTCCTGTGCAAAGTGACTATCAGATATTCCCATCATTGTAAGTGAATGGAGCATACTCATGTGGTACCATTTTACACTCATTTTGCACAGGTGCAAATTACTGCACAAGGAGCTGGGCAACAGACAGTCAGATACATGGTATTCTAATCTTGACGGTGCCACAGATTTGCTGTGTGACCTTAGGAAAGTCATTTAGACTGAAATTTTCAAATGTTGCCACCCCGGTTAGGCACGTAGGACCTACTTCTCATTAACACTATCTTATACTGTAATGTGGCTTTAGAGTGCTCATAAGTATAAGTTAAACCCACTTTAGGGCTCCTTTATGCTGCCATGGTGAAGTAAAAAGTCAATGAAAATCAGGCCTGTAAATTCATATTTTAGGCTCCCAGTTTTGAAGGTATTTCTCACAATGGCTCTGTGCCTCAGTCTGTGCAGCTGTAAAATGGGGATAACCGATACTTATTTCCCTCTCTGGATGGCTAGTGAGATGGATTAAATAATGTTTGCACTGTGGTCTGAAAATGTAAAATGGGTTATAACACCTCCAGGGCCGGCTCTAACTTTTTTGCTGCCCCAAGGAAAAAAAAGCGGTCTGAGCGCCGCCGAAGTAAAAAAAAAAAAAAAGGGGTGGGGGAGCCAGAATATGCTGCCCCACGATTGGCCAGTATGCTGCCCCAAGCATAAGCTGGTGCCTGGAGCCGGCCCTGAACACCTCATTGTCTGGTAATGTAGAACTGATCCCGCTGCCCTTACTCACAATGCACAGCACCTCACTCAGCGTGAGAAGAAAGGTGCTTCATAGTGCTCAGACACAACAGGGAGGAGATCAGCCTAAGCATCTGAACAGAATGGGACACGAGTGTGAGTGGCAGAGTTGGGCCCCGCATTAGTAGTAGCAATTTATAAGGCAGCGAGGGCCTTTCGGACCTGGCACAAGAGAATAAATAATATGTATATTACAGAATAGACCCTGATCCTGCAAATGATAGTGCTGGGGCAGACTTTAGTGCCCAGGCAGCAGCCACCTGCCCTCTTACAATTGCAGCCTCAGGGCCTAACATGGCAGCATGGGCCAATTAGAACTTGAGCCAAAAGGAAAAGAGACCAAACACAAATCTGTTCTCACCCATCCCCATTTAATCATCTCTTAAACTAAAAATGAAAGCAATGGAATTAAAATTCAAACCCTGCTCTTGCAAAACCTTCTACATATGACTAGTCCTAATACGATAAGTCCCAAGGGCCTCAATGAAACACCTCCACTGCAAATGAAGGTGTGATTGTAGCATGGGTAAGTATATCTGTGCTAGTTTTAATCCAGCTAGCAAGGGTAACGGTAGTGTGGCAGAACAAGCTAACAACCAGAGTATAAACCCAGTAGGGCACATGGGTACATACTCTGGTTACTATTCCATGACACCTTGTCTACATTGCTATTCTTACCTGTGCAAACTAGATTAAAGCTTGCATGCATAAACCTACCCATGCAACAATCACACCTTCACTTACAGTACAGACAGACCCAGTAGGACTATTCATGTGATTGAGAGTCTGCAAGATCAGCTGTTCATTTATTTGGCACCTTTCACACCCACCGTATTCTAAAAATCTGTCATTGGTTTCAGTGTGGAGATTGGGTTACATAGCCTATTGCAGGATCAGGTCACTGAAGTACAAACATTTCTCCAGGTAGTCTTGCAATTACTCTGATTTCAGTGGGTGTGTAACCCTATAATAAGTAAGTAGCCAATGTCAGACTCACATTTTACTCTGCAATGAGGCTATTGCAGGTTGGCTGGCCCCTTAAGGAGAGTTGGACATAGCCCCACCTGTGACTAATCAGCTATCTCAGAGTTGATACTGTGAGGCCAGGGGTCTGCTGATAACTTGAGGATCATCTTGGTGCATAAGCCAGTGTGTTAGTTAGGAAATGTAGCATTTATATAATCTGGCTGATCTCATTTACACTGATTTGTATCAGGAGTAAAGTCAATTGATGTGAGATCAGGCCCTGTACATTACTAAAAAGAAAACTAACAAACCTCAGTCCACCTAAATTTCTGATTTAATGGTTTGAAGAGCAATAGATGAAATAGTATTTGATGTTCTGTTTACTTGTTCTCTTAATGCTTGTTTATGAATGTTGTCTGCAGTGCTAGACTCAGCCTTAAAAGGAAGAGAATAAAAGTTTCCATAGTGTAATGTTGCTCATTGAATTTTGAAATAGATGGCATTGGTTGCATTATTATTTGGATTGGTAGGCTATCTACAAACACCCATCCCATGCAATATGTGCATTTATAAAATAAGGAGCACACCTAATATTATTCAGTACAGTGCAAAACATGTGGAGATGATACTGTAGCATTCAGGATAGTGTTCACTCTGTATTTTCCAGAAACATGATGCATCCTCAACATCCTGAGCATAGTAACCAGCATTTTATCACGAACTGGCAATGTTGCTCTTGCAAAGCAGAGGTTCAGTTGGCACCCCTATTGACATAAGTGTAGCCACTGATTTCTAAAGGGTACTCATGAATATAAGGATTTGCATGAGCAGATTCTTCCATTTTTGACTTTCAAGAGATTGCAGGAAACTTATTTATGTGGGATAGCATTCAAACTAACCTTATTTTACCTAAAAGTATATTAAGGTCCTTTCAAAACTCCACTGGGTTACACTTCTACAGGAAGAATGTGTTTCGTCATGAAAACTCAAATATTAATGCATTTTAAATCAGATCCTGCAAATGCCTAGTTCGGTGACTAATTTCAATTAGATGTTCACATGAATATGGATAGAGGTGAGTAAAGGTTGGCAGGGCTGGACTCAGTTTTTTCTGTGATATTGTAATGATAAAGGACCTTCTTCAACTTCAGGCAATCGACTTCCCTGTTTACTTCAAATTACAATGAGTGACCTTGCACACTGGAAAATATTATTCTTCCTCATTTAGACTGAGCCTGCCAGCCCAGCCAAGGTGCTACCACTTATGCTGGTATACAACTGGAATAAAACCACTGACTATCAGACCTACTGCAGTGTAACTGAGAGCTGAATTTGGCCTGTTATCTATAAATTTCAGTGACGCATAAGTCAAGGAAGAGTATGTCTTCAAGCAGTGTTTTTAACTCCATAGGGTGGTTTGAATGTCCATCAGCCCTGGTTTAAGGTTTATATACACAGGAATATGTATTTAATGTCCTTGAGTTTGTATCAGGTCTTTTATATCTATCTGTTTTAGGTTCTTATGGACCTCATCACTATAGCACATAGGCACCTTACAGTCTTTTACACTAAGGAAGTGGTGTTATCGCTCTTGTACAGGTAGGGAACTGAAGCACAGGGAAACTCAGTGATTAGGCCAAGGTCACACAGGAAATTTGTGACAGAGCTGAGAACTGAATGTGAATCTCCAGAGTCCCAGGCTAGCACCCTAACAGCTGGACCATCCAGACTACGGACCAGTGTAACTTAGGAGCAGAAGTTAGCCTGGTGCCTGTCTCCTCTGTAAAATGGAAATCATAATATCTACCTAAAATGTGGTATTTTGAAGATAAATTGGTTAATATTAATAATAATAAGTGCATTGGAAATGTCAAGCATTATATAAATGCTGCATTTTTATGGGTAGTAGTATTTATTAATGACACACAAGATATATATTTCAGCTTATTCTTCCTTATCAGTATTGGATTTCTCAGGAAACTAAAATAATCTATCTGGAGAACACACAGGAAACATCTATCATAGAAATGCAGGTCTGGAAGGGACTTGAAGAGGCCATCTAATGCAGCCCCATAGTCTGAAGCAGGACCAATGCATACATTAAAACAGGGGTTCTCAACCTTTTTCTTTCTGAGGCCCCTCCAACATGCTATAAAAACTCCACTGCCCAGCTGTGCCACAACAACTGTGTTTTCTACATATAAAAGCCAGGGCAGGCGTTAGGGGACAAGCAAGGCAATTGCCTGGGGCCCCATTTCACAGGGCGCATCGGGAAGCTAAATTGCTCCGGCTATCAGCTTTAGCCCAGATCGGGGGGAAAGGAGGAGGGAGGCTTCCGGCCCTGGGCTGGAGTCCTGCACAGTGTGGCTTTGGCTTTCTGCCCTGTGCCCTAGCAAGTCTAACATCAACCATGATTCATGAACCCCTGAAATCTGCTTGCAGCCCCTAGTTGACAACCACTGTACCATATTAGAAGATGCTATTTAAGGGGAAGAGCCAAGGATCTGCCTATTACCTTCTCACCTGTGCAGGATGGGGAGTAGTAACTCAGTGGCATGACTCTTTGTCCTTCCCCTGCTGGCACTGGTGATGTAGGTAGCCCATGCAGCAGGAGTTTCTGATGCCCTTTACTCCCTTGAGTGAGTATTCAGCCAGGCTCAGAACTGAGCCCAGAGAGATTAGCAAGTGATGCAAGAAGTATATGTCAGTGTCAGTAATTGAATCCAGATCTTCTCAGGCCTACCCCAGTGCCTTAACCACAAGCCCATCTTTCCTCTCTTCAATCAGATAACGATGTGCTTGCTTTGTCACCTCAGAGGTCGTTAGTAAGTTCATGTTTGTTAAAGCACTGTGAGATGCTTGGCTGAAAGATGTTTGTCATAGAAGTGTGAAGTATGATTCGTAATTCTCTCTCTCAGATGCTATGCTTTAAAGAAAGGAATGTCCCCAATTCCGATCTATTCTTCTGATAATACTGAGACTGCTCTGAGGAGAAATAGTTGTTTCCTTCTCATGGCATGTGAATTGATGTATGTTATACAGTGTTAACTGAGCCAGATTCTGTCTTCTGCAAGCATAATTCTGAAGTAACTCATTAAAGATTAACAAAGGTAGGTGTTATTATCTAAGGTCTAGGTGATATTACACTAGTGTATAAGACTCCAAAATTTGTCCCAGTGAGTTAAAATCTCCTTTGCAACGAGGGTGTGCTCTAATGGGAGGGGAAATTGGCCTTATCTTTTATTTGACTCCAAATATTTTCTGATAGGTTACATAGTCCATTATAATTTAACAGCAATTCCAACTCTCATGGCTTTTCTGAATAGATTCTTATACTGCACTCATTAGCATGGTAGCTGAGTGCCTTTATTAAAAAGACTCTGTATCAAACTATCTTTATTCATTATTCTGAGCCTGAAATCACTGTTAAAAATAAAAACAGGTTGATGATCTGTTCTGTCCCTTTTGTACAGTGAGGTGAGTAAAATCAATTGGATGTCATGTATTGGTACAGTAAGAGTAATTATAGTTTGGAGACTCTTTCAATGTGCTTATGGCTAGTTACACAGGGGACATGGTCTAAATTAGAGTTGTTCAAGGCTGTTTTGTTGTATCCCATGGATTTATTTTAAAAAAATGGTATTCTAAGTTTTCAGAGAGGGAAATACATAAGTAGAAAGGAGAAATTTGATCCTCTGGGCAATTTATGCTCCTTTTGACATGATCCTCATCTTTCTTATGCAAATCTTCCCATTCTTTGAGTAAGAAATGAGTAGGGTTTTGGGAGACAAAAGACTCCTGGTTCCACATAAAATGTGAGAATGATTCTCTCATTCTAATTTAAGTTGGCCCCATATGGTCTGTGAAACATGTTTATACAATACCCAACCACTTTATTTGTAGAGTGAGCTCCTTTCATGCAAACTGCATTGCAAAATGCTTTCTGTAGTTTAAAACAATACATTTACAGAGTTAAATTATAAATAATTCAGCAGGAAAGAGAAAATAATAGGCCCAGGCGAGGGAGAATAGAGACTTATACACTTACAGGACCTTACATCTAATTGCCTATAAATAATTATCTTGTACATATTACCAGTAAGAGTGCATGGTCCCTGACAGAATTATAGAACTGGATATCAGCTGTAGGGCTCAGCTACTGTTTGTAAATGGTTTTAACTGTGCTCTTGATTTTACTGTGCTTACCGTATATAGTTTTGTTTTATTGGCATTGTACTGTAAGCATATTCTGTGATACGCGTATAAAAAGATTTGCAGGCATGTGGACCGAATCCTGTGATCCTTACCAAGGCAAAACTCCAGCTGATTTCAGTAGGAGCTTTGCCTAGGTAACGATTAAGGGCCTGCTCCTATCTTCAGCTCTATCTCATGTGCATTGATTTCAGTGGTCATTGTATTGGGCCTTATGGCAGAAATTGGCACTTTGTAATCAAGGAAAGAGAGGCATAGGTCATAGTGTTGTAGCTCAAGCTCTTGTGACGAATCTGCTATTTTGGGGCCAAAATGCTGACGTCCTTGGTCAGTCCTGCCCTGCCCATGTTACGGATCCAGTGGAGAACTGTGAATGTCAGACGATGAGGGAAGTGCATCATCACAAAGCCACCAGTGGAAGAACCCCTCGCAATTTGAGCAGAACTAGGGAACGATGAGTGGAAGTAGGCAGAGATGCCAGGGGTCTTAGAATCAGGATGGGGGCACCAGAGCACTGAGCCGTTTGCTTCTTCACATAGCAATGGGGAAATCCCACTCGCCCACTCGGGAGGGTTTGAGGGAGCTCTCACTATGATCCCCATTTTTGTGGGTTTTTGCGTAAAAACCCAATCCGGACAGGAGTCAAGAGTGCAGAATTTGGCCATAAAATATCACTGTGTGTTCTGCATCCTGGTGTAACTGGTCCTGTTTATTGGGAGTCAGACACTGAATGGGCTTTGAATGTTGATTCCATCAGATCTGAAGACTTTGCTACCGACTCGGGTCACGTTCTTCATTCATGTGGACGGAGGGGGCTGTCCACGCATGCTATGTTGTGGGATTGGGGCCTCTGCCCTTCAAAGATGCATGCACATCCTTAATGTTTTGCTCAGTGAATAGTCCCATAGGGTCCTTGGAGCCTCATCCTATGTGCTTTATTCATTAATAGGATGACTCACCCAAGTAGGGACTTCAGGATGAAACCTTTTACTATCCAATCCTGCAAACTCTTACGTTGAATAGTCCCATTGACTTTAATTATTCTCAGAAGATTTCTCTCATAAGATTGTTTGCAAAATCTGTTTATTTAGGAACATTGTTTGCTCCTGTGGTGGAAAGAGAGAAGAATGGTGAATTTTTCAAATTTGGATTGCACAGACGGCACAAGCTTTAGGGATTGAAGAAAGGGACTGTATGAATAAAATAAGTAAGAATATGAAGGATATGACTTTTCCTTTAAAATACAAAGAAAAAATGGGGGCAATTTTAGTATAAATAATGAATGTGGACTTTTTATGTTCTATAAAAGGTGAAGGTTTGAATAGGCTCTGTGCAGTGTTTCACTACCATTGATTTAAAATACATGCATCTATGCCTTTTGATTACCCTCCTGAAAAATGCTTTCTTTAGCAATGGCTGTCAGCTGGTGTGGCACCTATTGGTAAGGACATACCTAATCAACTAAAGACACCTCTGCTGCTGAACTTCTCCAGCAAGACACCTTTGACCACAGCAGATGTTGCTATTTTTGCTTGATGAATGAGAACTTTATGATCTGTCTTTTCATTGTTTTCTGGGAGCAAATGTCAGCGTGGAAACACAACCTGCCATCAGGACCATTAAGTAATAATCTGAACAGCAGCTCCAGGACTTGATCTCCTTGTCCCCTGGAGCAGGTCTAATAGGCGAATGCATTAGTCTTTTTAATCACCTTCTTGTACCCCCAGATGTAGCCTCTTTACAAATTCTGCAAAAACACTCTTTCCATACCTGCATCTTGCATAGAGCATTGCAGTGTTGCATGTATACTACATTACAGAACATGTGCATGATATGACCTTCTGCTGGTGAAAACAGGAATTTTTAAATAAAGAGCCTCATAAAAACATTCTGGAAATCTGCATGCAGCACACTTCTTCAAATGCAGTAATTTGTTCTGAATTGAAGCAGGGGATTTTCCTAAGCAAAGTAGATTTCCCATTAAATTTACTATTGTTCAATTTTCCAAAAGCATCATTGTCTAGTTCAGTTAACAAGGAAAGGCCAATCATGTAAAGAATGCTGATCCGTTAAATTTGAATTTATCAGCCAGAGTCTAAACACTAAAAGCGCTACCATGCACTCGGGCACACTAGTTTCTATTAATTTTTTTAAAAAATTATTCAGAAATAAAATAGCTGCAGTAAACATTTTGATTAAATGGAAGAACTTCAAAACTATGGAAAAGTATTACAAACCAGTAATAGCACTAAAAGAACAAGGAAAAGAAAAAGTTATATGCAATTGCAAGTGAAGATGTTCCATTTCCTTTCTAAAATCAAATGTAAGCTGCTCATGTGACTGATTTAGTATTGAACAAGAAGGGGAAATTGCCTCTTGGCATTTAAATGGAAATGTTTCTTGTTCAGAAATTTTGGAAGTTTGCATACCATACGATTTTTTGAAAGGCTTATACAATTACCATTGAATTTGGATGAGGCATATTCTAATAGATATATACATTTTCCTATTAAAATTTACCCTTCTAAAGACCCAAATTACCTTTCCCTTAATCTGGGTTCCTGGTTTGCATGTATTCCAGAATCAATAACGTCAATGAAAATATAGTTCATTTTTAATATATACAATTTTAAAAAGCATTAATAACAGCAGCTCTTGTGCATAATAGATCTTTCCTCCATACAGCAGTGAGAGTCCTGCTGGTTTATGATGATACTGATTTGCAGTGTGCCCTTTTGCTTTTTTTTCTGGGTTTGGATTAACATAAAGAACCATTTTGCTCTTCCTGAGGGTTCGAAATATTAGGATGAGAACTGGAGAGAAAGGAAAGCAGGATGCAGCAGTCTTGTCTCTACATAGTTTAAAAGTATCATGGAAAAGCCAGTTCCAGTGTGCACTGAATTGTTGCATTATGTATTGCAGTCTTAGTAATAATCTTCAAACAGTACAGTTTTAGGGCTCACTCCTGCAATCATTCTGCATGTGGGAGTTCCATGGACTCTAACCGTTATTTTGCACCATGTCTTTTGTGCAAACAGTACCGAGTGCTGTAAATGAGCTTAGCATGATGTGAAGGTACACGAAGATGCAGTCTCTGCCCCGAGGATCTTCCATGTAATATGCATACAGATGAAACATTTTAGACTTTTATAGCACAGGGCATGCATGAGGCTTCTAGTCTGAGATGTTGTAGAAACCATTCATTGGTAATTACTGAAAGGTTTTGAATTTTGAGGAGAGACTTGACATGGGAGAGGACAGTTGTTTTGTGAATGAGAAGATGACACGTCCAAGTGTAGGAGGCAAAATGGAATGATTAAACTTTTACCATTAAATTTCACAGTTACATTTATATCCTCTTGTTGCATAGTAAATTACGAGTAGTATGTATTTTATTTGTGCTAAAGTAGCATTTAGATGCCCTAACCAAGATTGAAGCCTCATTGCATTAAGCCATGTGCAAATACTTAGTACAGAGTCCTTGTCTGAAGGCACTTGGATTCTAAATAGATAAAGGGTTCGGGGGAAGGAAGCAGTAGTGTAGCCAGGGACAGATCCGGGGGAGTGGCCACACCCCCTGAGGACAGAAAGTGGCGCCTTTTTTAGTCCCCAAGTGGGTTGAGCAAAGGGAAGTCTTGGAGCTCCTGCTGAAACACTGTGCCACTGAAGAAAGCGGGGAACCAGTTCTGTCTGCCGAAATGGCTACACTTGTTTTGGCGGCGTTTTGGCAGACATACCCGCTTCACCAGTTTCTCCGGCGGCGGCGTTCCAGTGGCAGTTTCACCAAGTGGAAGTCGCACCTTGTTTTTTGTGGTGGCGCCTTCCTTTTTAAAGGTGGCGCCTTGTTTTTTCATGGTCACTCCCCCAACTGGTGAAACCTGGTTGCGCCCCTGGAAGAGAATAGTATGATTGTACCCACTTACAAGAAGTGATTCAAGGCTTAGATAAGAAGTAAAGCCCTCTCATGGCCATGAAAAACGCATCACTTGACTATGAAATCTGATTTCTTGTGTGCTTTTACCCTGTGCTATACAGCTGTCATGGGGAGACTAGCATTTTGCAAATCGCGGGTCCTGACCCAAAAGGATGCAGCAGTGCAGAAGTAAGCGTGGCAATACCATACCATGTGACCTTTACTTCTGCGCTGCTGCCTTGAGAGCTGGGCAGCTGGACACTATAGGCTGCTGACTGAGGGGCCAGCTCTGCAGACAGCATCACAGAAGTAAGGGTGGGAACACCAGACCATGCCATCCTTACTTCTGTGCTGCTGCAGGCAGCGGCTCTGCCTTCTGAGCAGGGCTCCCGGCCAGCACCGGCCGCTCTCCGGCTGCCCAGAGTCACTGTCAGCAGCAGCACAGAGATAAGGGTACCAGGACTGTGACCTCTCCTGCAATAACCTTGCAACCACCCCGACACACAATTCTTTTTTGAGTCAGGATCTCTACAATTACAATACTGTGCAATTTCAGATTTAAATAACTGAAATAATGAAATTTGTAATTTTAAAAATCCTACGACTGTGACATTTACCAAAATGGACCTTGAATTTGGTAGAGCCCTAATTTTAAGTGACTTGCCCAAGGTCACACAGGATGTCAGTAGCGGGGCTGAAAATTGAACCAGATGCGAGGCCCCATCCAGTATCTTAATCAGATAACACTCCTTCCTCCCTTAGGATATTAAGCGGCAAAATGTTCACTTTGAATGAGGATGTTTTTTAAAAATGCAACACCTGACCCTGTTATTTTTACTCATCCTTAAGAAATCATCTTTTCTGAGTTAGGCAACTAAATGTTTGCAGTCCACCCCTCCCCCGTCATACTGATAAAAGAGGGAAAGAGCAATAGAATTATAGATGCCGAAATTTTTTTAAAATGATCGCTTGACGGTGTTTCGATTTGTGAGCAAACAACACAAAAGGCGAGACACAGGAGACGAGTCGCAGGCAAACGCGGCTGGGAAGGAAGGAATCGCGGCGTTCGTGTGTTAATTACATTGCTCGACGCTGCAGGGAGCCCCCCCCCCCCCAATCCTGCCAGGGGGGAAGAACCCCCAGACCGGAGTGGGAGTGGAAACGGGGGCCGTGGCGGTGCCGCTCCGAGATGGCAATTAGAAGCATCACCTGAGCGGAGCCCTCCCCGCCTTTTCGCCTGAGTGGTGCAGACCAGCTTTGAATGCATGTGTGCTTGTCATTCCCAGGCACGGTAGGATTGGTTCCTGCCTCCCATTCATGTAACCTGTGTGTGGCTCTCTCCCTCGCTCTGTGTCTGTGTGTAAGGGAGCCAGGCGGCGAGGCGGGGGGAGGGGGGGAAGCTTTAAATAAAAAGCCTTTTGGATTGCAGCTGCTGATCTGGGGCAGTCCCTGCCAGGGAGCCCCTCTTGCCGGTGGGAAGCAGCCGGAGTCCAGCCGTGGTCGGTGGCGGGTATTGTGGCGCTGCCGGAGGATGGGCGCCTCCCGCGCCCGGCTGTAGCTGCCCCGCGCGGCGGAGCCGTCCCTCGCCGTGGCGTTGCAGACATGGTAAGCTCGCGTGGGTGTCGCTGGGGAAAGTGCATGTGTCGCTCGCCTCCTCCACCGGCTTCTCTGCCTTTTCTCCCCCCCGCCGCACGCGTACCCGGGGCTCGGGGAGCACCGGGCAGGCAGAGCTCCCTGGAGCGGTCGCTGCCCCCAGAAAACCCTTTTCGTGCAGCAAGACACTTTTTAACCCCCCCCCCCCCGCTCCTACCCTCGGTCACTTTCCCCGCATTGTGAAAAGAGCCCCTGGGGCTGGCGTCTCCCAGCCTTCGCGGGGCTTGGTTTCCCTCTAGCCTCTCGCAGACACGTTCTGGCGGCTGCTCCAGCTCCCCGGTTCCTCGCGCCCTGTTTGCAGCCCGAGTTCAGGCAGGCAGAGCCCAGCGGCGGAGGGAGATGCCGGATCCCTGCTGGGTTAGCCGGGACCCCGAGCCTGGAAGACTGAGGTTGATTCTTAGGTGTCTTTGGGAGGGTTCCCCCCCCACCCCTTCCTCTCACCCGCCATCCACTCCAACGCGTCTGGGTCGGCGAGGCTGTCAGGTCCTCCCAGGAAGGCTGCCAGCGACTTGCCCAGGTTGCAAGATCTATAATGTATTATTGATGTTGTTTGTTTATTAATCAGTCATATCAGCAGAAAGAGGGTGCCATTTTCTATAGCCACCAGCCCCTCTTTCTAACACTTACACCCCTCTCCCCACCGGTGCCTCTGTGTGTGTGTTTACATTTGGATCTGTGTTCGAGTTGTGGTTGTGCTCCACATTTTCCGAAGGGTGGATTTTCCCAGGGTTCTTGTGTGTTTTTTTTTTTTTTGTTTGTTTGTTTTTTTTAAAAAATCTGCCCGACTACAACTTGGGAGACAAATCCCTTTCTTGGCATTTATATTTAAACTCCTGACCCCCTCCCCTCCCCACCCAACCCCCCTGCCCCTCCAGTTCCCGACACATAGTTTGGCATTTTTGAAGAGATTTGGGGTGGGGATCTGATTTTTTTTTTTTCAAATTTCTGTTTTAAGTTCTAAACAACTTGGATATCAAAAAAATGAAATGTGATTACATAACATAGAACATACTGGCTCCTTAAAATCTATTAGTGGTATAAAATTGTGGTGATATTCAACTTTGAAAGTGGCAACTGTTAACATATGTGCTGTGCTTCTAAAAGAAATGTCGTAAAGGTTACGTGCGGAGCTATTTATTTATAGGATAACACTGGACTATCTTGGGTTGAAAACCATTATGGTGTCAATCACATAAGAAATGGTACATATTTTGAAAATGATTAGAAAATATGTATTTATGTTTCTGTCTTTTTCCAGTTTCTTGGCTGGATTATGAGCACATTTTAAAATATTTTATTCATACGTTCTGCTGAAATATTTTATGCCAAAACTTTCCAATCTTTGAGTTGCAGATTGCTCAGCTCCTGTGCTTTCAGGAAAGTTTTATTCATTATAGTTTAACACCTTCCCCATACCTGCCTCTCTGTCCTTTTCAAATGAGTTTTTTAACAGTTCACTTTTAAAATACAGTTAAGGTCATGATACAAAATAGCAAAAGACAAGTTGAAGTTAAAATTGGCTGTGTCCTTTACACATTCATTTGTGCTTTGGTGTTCCAGCTCATTGCATGTTATGGTTCTTTGGACCATAGGTTGAAGAAATTGGGGAGGGCAAATTAACATGCTCTTGCCAACCCAAGTCTCATATTTTTCTGTGTATCTGGCCCTAATCAAATTTGCTTTTGGAATAGCCCCTGCCCCATGGAAAGTGTTCTGTGTCTACAGTACCCAGAATCTACCATATACACCTGTACAATATCACCAGCACGTGTACCAGCAGCACCTAGGCACATTGTGCCCACGTTGGACCAAGGAACAAGTCAAGGGCAGAATATCAGCCATAGTAAACACGGATTCTTCTCTTTGGGTGGGGTGAGGGGAATGTGTGGGAGGATGGTCCTAAGTCAGTAGTTTGTATTGAATTTATTTTATTGGCCATTTCAGAGTCAGACCCCTCCCCTTTGGTTTCTTCATCAGAGCCTATAAAGTGTTACAGGCTGACACAAGAGTAGCATGTATTTTTGTGTGTATGATAGAGAGGAAAAATCCCTCTGACCCATACAGTTTTGTTTGTTTTTTTCCCCCAAAAAAGCAAGGACTGGGAAGAGTGGGGCTGGGCTCACTTTTGTGATAAGGACATGCTGGGGTTGGCTATTTTGTGTCAGTCACAAGTCCACCAGTTAGGTTCTTCGATCCCAGCCTCTTATGTGCTGCTGGATAAATCCTCAGCTCAGGCTGTTCAGGGCCATTAGAATTTCTTGCTCCCATGATCCTTAACAATGTGATTGAGAAGTGAAGAAATGACTGGTGTTTGTTTCCAGCAGATTTGGGGTTTGTATGAGAGGCTAGCGGGGAGCACATGTGTGTGGGGGGGCATTTGTTGTAAGCATTTAGTCATTACCTGTGTTTTTGCTCAGCTCAGACTGGGGTCCACTGCTTTGCCCTGGATCTTCCCAGAAAAGAAGCAGGAGGTCAGTGTAGAGCTAAGATGAGGGGTGTTTGCAAACAACCTGTTTCCTCTTTGCTCTTCAGCCTGATTCCCTCCAAAAACCACTGCAATGGGGAGCTCTAACTACGGCGCTAACATGTGCTCTGCTCATACGGGGGATCCTGCTGAGATCTCTTTCTGTAGCTCGCCCATACTGTGTGTGTGTGTGATCTGTGGGAACGAGATCACCTTTTTTTGAGGGGTAGAGGGGTGTTTCTCAGATATGTTTTTTGCTGGGCTAGTGGTGGGAGGGGAGAGCTGTCTTTAATCATCCATGGCAGGAGAACAGGGGGCAAGTTGTCTTCACGGATTTCTTTTTAATTTAAAGGGGGCAAGGAGCTGAGAGAGGAGAAATTTAGCTTTCACTAATTTTAGAGGTTATGGCAGAAAGGAAGGCTACTGGGAAAAGAAAAGGGTGGATGAGAGGAAATTTTCTTGTCTGATTTTTTTCTTTCTTTTTTTTTTTTCTTTGCGGAGGGGAGTGGGAAGGGACATGCCGTTTCCTGATGATTTTGCTAAGCTGGTGGGAGAGGGCAAATGCCATTTCTCTCTTCTTGGCGGGCTCCAGGAGGAGGGAGCTTGCTGGAGACGAAGTTACGTTGTTTTCTGCAGTACCTCTAACTTAACTAATTTTCTCGACTGTTAAAATGCAGTCACTTTATTTTTGTGTGCAGGTAGCATGATGATAATTGAAATACTGATTCTCATAGTGTTTAAGGGGTGTACTTGTGATATGAGTGTTTTTTTTTGTTTTTTGTTGTTTTTGTTTTTGTTTTTTGTCCTTAGGGTGCGTTAACTGAAATGTCATTTCTCTCCTTCTCCAATGTGTGCAATGCTTCAATTAAAATAGTCTGCCCATGTTTTTTTCAACCTGGCATTATACCATTTTTCTATCCAAGGAAACAAAACACTGACTGTAGTTCCACTTAAAAATAGCTGAAATACTTAAACAACACTATCTTCCTCCCTCCTTCCCAGGAAAGTCATTTCCAGTTTTGTTAGAATTTCTGCTTCACTGGTTCATTTTCTGACAGAAGAATCACATCCTTGTGAGGGAGCAGAGCCACAATCTTATATAACTTGATGTTTCCAGATCAAAAGTTACAAATATTGCAGTAATAGAATGATGAGAGAGATTTGGCAAGATTAATGTTGTGTGACATGAATGATTTCTTATTAGTATTTAAAAACAATGCCATTTTTAACACTTACTGCAAAAATAATAGTTGAATAAACAACAAACCTCTTCCCTTTCTTATCACTACGTTCTCTGTTTATCTTTTGGCACTGGATGCTTAAACACTCAAACAGATGCCTATTTGTGTGTGTGTGTGTTTTTTAAATATATAATATATAAAACAGAAACAACAGAATTTGAAATTGCCTCTCCCTGGTTTGATTCAAAGAGATGAAACTCTGTAAGCCAGTCTGTTCAGATTTAAAGACGGATAGTTACTTGCTCTGTTACAGGCTCTGTAAATTTAGCTTATTATAACTAAAAGCTAAAATATTCTGTTTCTGCTTTGATCCGACAGATTGGCGTGTCTGGGCGCTTTGACAGACTAACGTGCGCCACTTGCCAGTGAATTGGGTATTGATGGATCCTTTTTGACCGATATGTTTTCAGAGGGAAAAGCTTCTAATATATTTTTAAAGACTATTTTATTACCATTTTGATATAGATTTAAAAAAATCAGAGTGAATTTTTTTCCCTTATCTAATCTCCTTAGTTCAGAAGGAGTGGAGGTATTATAGACTGTTATGATGTAGCTCTAAACAAGCAAAAAAAAAGTTGATCTGCATTCCTCTGTGTCATTCCACTGTCACTATGCTGATAGTCAAATTATTTTCCTATAAATATTTTTCTTCACTGGCTCTCCTGAATAATGGTTTCCGATTAAAAAAAAAAAAAAAAAAAAAATTAAGCCAGCAGTATAGTTGAAATATGAATATTAGGACAAGTTTCTTTGGCTGTATTGACTGACAAATACTTCTTGCAGAAAGTTTACATTCCTTGAGAAGTTTGATCCTCATGCACATAAAACCTTATGCCTAGCATATGAACTTGCTGTGAATGAAGCTGCTTATTCTGAAGCTGGATTCATGCTTCGTCTCATACCATTTACAGAAAACATTGGCAGAACTATTTTTTTATGGTAAGATCCTCTTAAAAAAGAGTTCTGGTTATTGAAATGTTTGTTCTTGATGTGTGATTGCAGAGCTGAGTCATAGGATGGATGAATACATTGGCAATCAGCAGAAGGAAAAAAATGAATAAAGTTGACCTGTTCAGATATCTGATTCCAAGATAAGATTTGCTTTCTAGGTTTTGACACATCCTACTTTTAAACGAGATTAGAAAAAAACAGCGGGAGAAGTTGCTGATGGCCTATTTAGGTGGACAGGCCTGCTGAGCGACACTTACCAATTCACATTTATCTATCTATTTAAATTGAGAGAATTCAATTAGATTTCATTATAACCTCAAGCTTTTGTACAGTGGTATTTCCTACAGTATAGGAAAACTGTCATGGTTCAGGATTCTGCTTCACTGCTACAATGAAGACTGGAGTATTGGCAGCATATGTACTACTAGTACAGCAATATAAAACATGAAGTTGGTGGATGTTTGACTGTCCATTGACCTTAGGTTTGGGTTTATTATCGAATACTATGATGTCGTGTTCCCCCCCCCCCCCCAGTGAGTCAGTGCTAAACAACAACAAAAAAATACAGTACATATAACTCTCTCTCTCAAAAAAGCACAGCCTGTGTTAAAAGGACATTATTGAACTTGGAAAGACAAGCACTCACACAATGAGAAATGCCAGTATTAAGGTTGCTTGTCCATATGCATTATGATAGTCTTTAATTACATGGCCACATATGTAACCTGGTTATTTGTCTGAGCTACCTCTTCCCATCCATGCCAATACACAGGCTTTTTTTCCCTAGCCTCATTGGAAACAGCTGAACGGGTCTGACAGACTTTTACAAATAAAATACCCCAAACACACCAAACAGTCAGCCTCAGCAGACACCCAGCATGGAAAGTTTCATCCTGAACAGATAGTTTGACCAAGTTATAAGCAACTGAAAATAGGGTTTTATAATGGAATGTGTTGGACCACCTTAATAGAGAACATTACCAGATTGACAAAATGTCAAATTTTAGTTTATATATATATATATATAATAGGTGGGTCAATCTGTGTGTGTTTATATAACACACATACACTCGTGTGTGTTATATCTATATATAATAATTAGCAGATATCAACAATTCAAGCTTCCTGGTGAAGAAGGGAATACAGTTAATGAGAATCAGACAAAGCTGCATCGAAGGGATCCAGCATTGCAGGATTTGTAGAATGGGATTGAAAGGCAAGAAATCCCAAGAGAAGCAGCTTTGACAGAGCAATCACACAAATTGCCCAGCCTCACACCTCTGTGTTCATATGCCTTCTGTCAGAGGAATCCTCATTTAGAAGATAGTGCCCTACTCTAACAATAACTTTGATTAGAAATCACAGACAAATGACAAAAATGTGTGAAAGTATATCATTTTTTTCTTTTAATCTTCAACTTCCTGTTAAGGGTGGATTACTAAATCTTGTTGTTGGGCTTGTAAATTTTGATGGCAGTTTTGCAAGCCTGATTCTTATTTACACAAATTCCTTTCCCATGGCTCTCGCAGTGTAAAGGTGCCTTAAATGAGCCACAGTTATGCTTACACTCACTTTAAGGTCCCTCTATGCTGCCATAGTGGTGTAGTAGGACCTTAAGGTAGCTTAGAAACAAGGCCTGAGTGTCCTCTTTGTGTCTTCTCACTCCATCCAAAAAGGTGGCTATCCTTGTGAAGTACTGAGGAAAACTTGCTTTTGTTTTCTTCTTTCCTATGCTATTCATGGTTCAGGTCTTTTTGTCACTCCCATAATGGCCATCCATTGCTTCTCCTTAACTAGCCAGTTGGCTCACTGTGGATCACTCGGAATCAATAGGAGAATAGACTCTCTGATGGAGGGGTTGAACCTTGTGAGTAGAAGCTTGTGGAGAGGACCAGCTGGCTGGGCAATGAAAAAGCAGACTCAGTTAGGCTTTTATTCTTGCTTTTCTGCATGCTGTCTGAACAGAAACATTATCAAGAAAGCACAATGTGATGAAAGTGAAAAGAAAGTGCTCCCCTTCTCTGCAGCCCATGGTACAGCTCAGCTTGTAACCGCTATATGTAGAGTTCTGCCATCTCAAAACTTTTTTTTGCCCTTCCCTCTACTGAGTACCTGGGTTTTTTGTTGATAAGACTTTCCAGTATTCCCTCTGAGCAGTGCATTGTGGCTCCAGCCTTACCTCATTATTCAACCTTGAACACCTGTGCGAGACCTGAATGGGGAGGTAACTTCTATATTTACTAGTGATGATCTAAGGCCAGTTTACCCCATCACGATGACTATTTCCATCTTCATTTGCTATGATTCGCTCCTCTTATCTCAGGATTTCTGTGTGCTGTTATAGCATTACTACTGTGGACTACCTTTTTAAATACATTCAGATGTTGGGATTTTTCCAAGGAGTATGATTCCTTGGCTGTGTATTGCACACTGGGTCCCAGGACAGGTACGTGATGATCACAAATTGAAATACTGAGAGAATCTCCTCTCTAAAGCTAAGGGTCATGTTTTAAACACATGTGGAAAATATGTATAAACAGATACAGGAAGGAAATTGCTAATGCATGGAACTGTGCCGAGACAACACTATTCCTTTGTAAACCCTGTTAATGTGATTCCACCAGTCAAAGAATAATTATTTATATGCTTAGAAAAACAAAGCTGAATATCATCCTTGCGTGACAAAAAAAGAGGGAAGATAGCCTTGCTATGAAGGCCTGGAAATGGGAATTGGGAGATCTGGCTTGTATTCACCTCTGCAATACATTAGCTGTATGACCTTGGATAAGTCACTTAGGCTATGTTTCCAAACAGGGTCCCTAATTTTGGATGCCCCTGTTTTTTACTGAAGTGTTTTACTGTGGGTGTTTGGCACCTGTAAAGCAATAGGTCCAACGTGTCTCATGCTGGGGACCCAAAATGATTGGCTGCTTATGAAAAACATTGGGACATAAAACCTTGGAATGAAGGAGGTTCAGTAGTACATGCGTGATCGACTAAATTAACTAATGTAAAAGTGATTTTTAAAAGTGACTACAGATTTGGGGTGCCTCTGTTTTTGAGTCTACAAGTTGAGATGCCCTGCTTAGGTACCTAGCCTTGAAAATTTTGGCCTGAAAGTTTATAAGCAATGTGTCTTGAAAATTCCATCATGATTTTTCTAAAAGAACCCTTTTGAACATATAGACCCATTAAAATGAATTCTGCTAAACATATTAATCTGGCTACTAGATTCAAGGTGAGCAGGGTTTGGAAGTTACTGATTTTATTTAGGATCATATCACCCAGTGAGCTGTGATCAGGCAGACGCTTGCCCACACGTGGAACCACAGTGCCCTTGGTGGAGTTGAAGGTGGGTGCAGGGGTCTCTCCATGGGGCTCATTGTAGGACTGGAGACTTAGTGGTTTACTGGTGATGCTGGTGATAGTATCATTTGGGGTTGGAGAGAAAAAGAAATGGCTCATCTAGCAGTGGCCCCCATCTATTTCTCTTCTCTAGTGCATACCCCACATAAGCCTTTAAACGTCAGCTGTTTGCAGACGTGTACGCTAGAAGCTGCCGATCACAGGCTCCAGGGAATTGCATTATTATGCACCTGCATCATTTTGTTTTTCCATGATTTTGTCTTCTGCATAATTAATGTTTTGTTGAAAATTTTTTTGCTTTTCATGTCTTCTTCTGAGATAATCAAGCAGCAAGTGTCTAGCTGGAAGAAAGGAACAAAAAACAAATTAAGGGATATCAGAGGCTGACTTTGTAGGGAGGAAGAGGGAAAGGAGTTTATCAACTTCTGTCAAATACTGGTATGCTAGTCCTGTTGAGATTGCCTGGTTTTCCATTCCTCCCCTCCCCTGCCACACACCCCGAGAACGTTGGCCTATAAAAATAATGTGACGTGTGCTGTGTATGGAACAAAAAGGCCTGGATTATTATTTTTTGCATATTACATACTTCCTCCCCACAACTTCAGAAACGCACGCTGCTTATAAAAATGAGTGTGCACCCTCTTCATTTAAGTGATGCTCAGATTTATTTCTCTGTCCCTCCCATTTATGCAAACAAATATCTTGAGTAACCTTTGCAGAAATGGTACAGGTTACATGGTCACTTATATTCCCTGGAATATTTCACAAATTAACCATCTTTCAGACTGTATATGGGAGTGGATAATGTGACCTTGAGGATTTTTATTATTTATTTATGGGGGCGGTATGGGAAGTTGGTTGTAGTAATCCCATCACTCTGCAATGCACAAGGTGCAGGGGTTTGGTGTGAGGCAATTTACCTAAATCAGGGCCAGATTAAAAGCTCATTGAATTCAAAGACTTCCATGGACTTTAATGGACTTTGGATCAGGCCCTTATCTTGTGCAAAGGAGCAGGGCTCATTTTCTAAATACAGCAACATCAAATGGTTATGAAAAACTGAGGGCTGGTGTGGAAATAGATGGGATTGTGAATGCCTGATTAATGAAGGGTGTTAGAATGCACTAGTGGCAGTGTTAGGGTGACCAAATAGCAAGTGTGAAAAATGGAGATGGAGAGCTAATAGGCGCCCGTATAAGACAACCCCCCAAATATCAGGACTACCCTTATAAAATTGGGGCATTTGCTCACCGTAGGTAGGGTGTGGATTCTTATGTCTTCAAGTAAGCCAAAGTTTCTGTAATGAAAACCATGTATAGTGAGGTGTTTTGTAACTATTTTTATACCAACATTAGACTTGATGTTAGTGGCTTTGAATTATTTAACGTTTTTCTTCCTCAGCTGTCCTCTCTTGTGAGTTTCCATTGCAGGTGGCAGGAGTTGTGTAAGAAACAATGCAGTCAGTCTGGTATTGTTTACAAGCGTTTTTTTTGTTTTGTTTTGTTTTGTGTTATTTCTTTAAAGCTATTTCATCTTTTTTTGTTGCTGGTGAGGGGATTACGGCCTAAAGTATTAAATCACACTGACCAATGTGTGCCTGTTAAAGACTCGAATGTGGAGTTTTCTGCTTAAACCATTGAACATTCATGTCTGTCGTAGGAGAAGCCAAGTATATTTAGCATTCAGTCCATTCAAAAAACATTATTAGGTCCCAAAGGTAATTTAAAACCACATCTGTTAGAATCATATGTGGGGTAAGTTTAAAAAAAAAAAAAGTGTGAAGTTCCAAGTTATCCTCTTTACAGGGTTATCTTCACTGGGGTCCTCTTTTAAAGTTAAACTGACAGCCATGAAGTGCCTGGAACAAAATAACAAAATGAATTGAACTCTTATCTTTTCCCATTCGTAATTAATGTTGTAGGCTTTTAATGGATATTTGGAGGTAGACATCCAGCTCTCACAGGGAGCCTTCTGTATATTGAAATCCTGCCTCGTGCCCTGTAGTCTGTAATCCGGTATTTGTTTTTTTATTTCTGCTATACTGGAGATTTCACATTCTTCTTCATCTCATTCTTTTGGTTTCCCTTTAACAATGTGTGAAATTTAAAATGGCTCTTTCAGCTGGTCAGAAAACCTAATTTTTTACCTCACATAGAATCACAGTTGGAGTACTCTGTGAAAGTTCTTATGCACAGCTATTAAAACAAACTGGAACACCTTTCTTTTAGAAGTGCCTCATCATTATTATTTCACTAATATTAATGGCACAGTCTTGAGGTCCTTACTCAAAGCTACATTCTGCTAATAGCATGGGGCCCGTAGTCAGGGTGGCATGGCTCTGCACAGGGCCTAGGGATCAAGAGTGTCTTCTGGAGCTCTGCATTTGCACTGGCGGGGGGGAAATAGTTTGTGCCACTTCTTTATGGAATGCAAGATACCTTCCCCTGCTGCGTGGTGTGTGAGGTGAGTGGAACTGTAGGGTCTCCACATGTCCTTACTGCCTTCTTTCTAACAAATTGCTCCAAGGGGCACAGCGCCGGCTCTAGGCACCAGCCTGGCAAGCAGGTGCCTGGGGTGGCAAATGGCAGGGGGCAGCATTCCTGATGCTGTCGGGGTGGCCCTCAGGTGGCTTTCAGCGGCACGCCTGTGGCAGCTCAACACTCTTCCCTCTTCGGCGGAGCTGCTTGGAGCAGCAAAAATGGTAGAACCAGCTCTGAAGGGGCAGTAACTGGCAAGTCATGCTATGTTCACCGGAGCATAAGGGTTGCAGATCCAGACCCATTATGCATCCTGCAGAAGGGAGAGAGAAGCTCCTTCTTCGCCCACGTCTCCATCTTCTCCCACTGCACGCCAATATAAGGAGATGCCAGTTTTGTCTTTAGTTTCTGCTCAGTCCTTACTAAGTCAAATTCCCAAATTGTTGGCTAATGTTGATTTTTATCAGGGTGACTGCTGCATGTCAACATTAAGGGAAGTTCTACAATATATGGGCCCCATTCTCAAAAAAAAAAAAAAAAAAAAAAAAAAAAAAAAAAAGCCCTCTTAGGCATTGGTGTCAATGGGAGTTGTGTTTGAGTTATGACTGTCAAAACTGAACATAGATGTTCTGGGTGGGAATCAACTGAATTCAACCTTTGCCCTTTGAAATTAATAGTATAACTGCTAGCTGATTAACTTAGCTAACACTTGAGCTGATGGCAGTACCCTCTGCATCACTATTGTTACCTCTTAACCACGCTACCTTAGTTAACAAAGGGTATCTTAACTACCTTTTCCTGACAACAGATATGAATTTGTGAACCCTTACTCCTCTATGGAGTCCTGCAGGACACCTGGGAATCGCCTCTGATTAATGGAACTCTCCACAGACATATAGAAATCGGTCTGTAATTTGAGGCGTTTTATGATCTTTCATTCCTGTCTTCCATATCGACTTTAACTACACCATTTTGATAGGAAGTAGATATAGGTGGAAGACCTTTCATTTGGGAAGCCACCATCACAAGCTACTGAGCTTTCCTTTTGCATTTGTACAGTACATTTGAGAAGCTTTAATATTTAGCACTAACTTCTTAACTGAACAAAATGTTAGTGGTGAGGGTGCGATGGGAATCAATGAGTGAAATACACGTATTCAGATATAAATAGATCTCCTTCCATGGAACGTATTGTGTTTATAATTATATCTCTAATTAAAGTTGAGTTGGTGAATACGTCATGAGCTTGAAATATCTGTCTTTGAGGGACATGTGTAGATCTCTGAAAATTAGCTTGCTTTTTGTTGTTTGAGTGATTTGGCCTAACTGTGCCATTGCATATATAGTTTTGAGTAGCAGTATATTAAAGCTGGTTTTGCATGTCAATGGAGCTGCATTTTTTCAATCCATTTCAGGTTAAACAGTGTCCAAGATTATTGTGAGAGCATTAATTTTTCACAATTTAAAGAAACTTCATTAGATCCTGGGTGACTCAGGCCTTCCTTTCAGAGTGTGATATTGGAATGGATTAATAAGGTTGATCGTTTCCAGACAAGGAGTGGAAAAGTACCTATGATGGAGGAATCCTTTTGTTTGAATAGTGTGCATGGCAGGTTTTGGAGGGACTGGAGAAATCTTCAAGAGAAGCAGAACACTTTTTGTGGTGTTTTGCTTTGTTCAACAATACCATTTGGAATGTAATTCTTTGAGTTCCGTCCTTGTGTGATCCTCTGATACTTGATGGATGAATGAATAAGATAATTGTAGCACTTACCAAACATAATTTACCCTCCAATTTTATGTTTTTAAAAATACTTTTCTCACCAGATATCATAGTCAGCCACTTTCCTATTCTAGTCAACCAGTTGTAGGAGGTGTATTTTTGGTTCTATTTTCTTCACTCACTGAGTGGTGCATGTGGTATATTTCCAGAAAAAATCCCTATTTCTTGTAGCTCTGCTCACCTTTGAGGTTTTGCTGGAATCTTTCTAGAACTTCAGCAGATTCTCCCCAAGTGATGCAAGGATTGTTAGATTTCTGAGCACGATGGAATTGGATTAGCTCCAGATAGTGAGACAAGAATTAAGTTATTTACCTGAAGGCTTCTGCAGCTGCAACAGTGAGTCAGGGAAGTTTAACGTAGTTCATCTCCAATATTAACCCTATATCTCTGCAACTGAGTTAAGACTAATTTCTTAGATGATTTTTAGAATATTTGCTATAAAGCAGATGAATGCCATAGAGTTATCATTCATAACACATAGAGCAACATCTCTGATCACGCTGGTATAATCCCATTGAAAGTAAGAGCAGTATTTGGCTGTACATCAGTTTCCTATCATAAGCAAGAAGCTATCAGTTTGGAATGATAAGGGCAGCCTGTCTGGGAGAGACTCCCTCTTAACAAAGAAGACTGATGGATTGATAGTGAAAAATAAATCCCAATGAGCTTAGATTTTATCTTTTACATCCTAAACTGTAGGGATCCTACAAGTCTGGGCAGGATTCCACAGGGACACATAGCAAAATGCACTGTGCTCCCTCTATGGATATGAGTACATGTTCCATCGCTTGCACTGCTTGTGCTCGACAGTTTCAGTGAGGGGGCTGGAAACCTCCAACCAGCACACAGTCTCCCATTGGGGAAGTTAACTGACCTACTTTCTTAGTTCTCTTGAGTGTTATTGTGGAGAGATCCCCACCCTTCTGCTTGTGTGTAAGGAACGGGCTTCCTACGTCCCTTTCCCCCCACCTCCAAGTGTTAGCACTGTGGTTCTTGAACCACATATGCAGACCTGCTTCGGACTGCTCTCTTAGCCCGCCTCTAGTTTTAATTGCACTAACAAGTCCATAGGGAGACAGCGTGGCCCTAATTTAGGCTAAAGGACTGGGAAGTCAGGACTTCTTGTTTCCAGCTCTCAACTGGCTGTGTGATGAGGGCAAGTCATCTTCTGTGTCTCAGTTTACTCCTCGGAACAGAGAATGTTAGAATAACTTTAAGCAGCACAACCGCTGTTTTCCAAATCTCATTGCTATCCTGTCATCTGTGTGTCTATGTTCGCCCCCAGGTATTTATGCCATAGCAATACCTGCCTGCCACTCATTCTCAGATTAAATATATTACAGAAATACAGAACGTTGTTCTTTGTCTGAAATTATTGAAATAAGGAGTCATATTTGCAACGCTGATGATAAGTAAAAATCTAGTCAATCTGTCTTTGGGGGTATTTAGTTTTATTATATGTCTACCTGTGATAGCATGAATCTCTTCCATGCCAATCTAGAAAAGAGTTCCAGGTGTGATTGTAAAATCTGAGTTTCTTTTAAATATTAGCAAGGAGTCCTTTCTAAATTTTTCTTAGATTTAGTAAATTACAAACACATTGTTCTGCATTAGGCAGAGAGTTACTTCCATTTTGGAAAGATTAGCTGTGTAACTGGCTCTGAGGATCCTGGATTGTTAGTTCATATATTACACTGTGTTCAGTAGAGCTGTATTCCCAAGTATGAATATTTTAGCAGCATTATATGTCACATTTAAAAATGAATTCAATTCTCTCTTTGATCTCCCAGAATAGTTGAGTTTTGGGCATTCCCAGTTTATGCATTTGTATCCTTTCTTTAGACCAGGATTTGTTGGAGATTAATAGCATGCATTTGAACCACTGCCCAGTATATTCTGGACAGAACATTTCCCAGGAGGAAAGAGTAAACCAGCATGGAGAAATCTGAGCCCATATGGGGACAGATTCATCCCCCAGGACATCCTTGGGTGAGTCCTTACTCTCCAGAGCAGGTCAGATCACTCCCATTCAGACTTCCGTATTTTCCTTTCTGAATCTGAGCCAGGACTCACCTGGGAGAATCGCATCCAATATGCTTCTGCCTAGGTACCTCACCCAATGGGGTGAAGAAAGAGCCTCATCCTTGTTGTCCCCATAAACTTTGTTCCTTAGACTAAATGACGTGGAAAGCCCACAGTAAAGCAGAAGCAGGAGGAGTCAAATTCACCTTTACGGGAAGAAGGCCAGGTCTCCAAATCAGAGCCTGAGTTACAAGGTAAAGGGGTCTCAAAATAAGCTGATAAGAATCCTTAATATTTTGAGTAGGGCTGTGGATTAATCACAGTTAACTCATGTGATTAACTCAAAAAAATAGCAATTAAAAAAATAATCACACTGTTAGCCAATAGAATACCAATTGAAATGTATCAGATCTTTTTGGATGTCTTTTTACGTTTTCAAATATATTGATTTCAGTTACAACACAGAATACAAAGTGTACAGTGCTCACTTTATATTATTTTTTATTACAAATATTTGCACTGTAAAAATGATAAACAGAAGAAATAATATTTTAATTAACCTCATACAAGTACTGTAGTGCAATCTTTATCATGAAAATGCAACTTGCAAATGTATTTTTGTTACGTAACTACACTCAAACAAAACAATGTAAAACTTTTAGAACCTACAAGTCCACTCAGTCCTACTTCTTGTTCAGCCAGTCACTAAGAGAAACAAGTTTGTTTACATTTATGGGAAATAATGCTGCCAGCATCTTAATTACAATGTCACCTGAAAGTGAGAACAGGTGTTTACATGGCATTGTTGTAGCTCGCATAGCAAGGTATTTACATGCCAGATGCACTAAAGATTTATATGTCCCTTCATGTTTTGGCCATTGTTCCAGACAACATGCTTCCATGCTGATGATGCTCATTTAAAAAAAAAAATGTGTTAATTATATTTGTAACTGAACTCCTTGGGGGAGAATTGTCTGACTCCTGCTCTGTTTTACCCAGATTCTGCCGTATGTTTTGTGTTATAGCAGTCTCAGATGATGACCCAGCACATGTTGTTCATTTTAAGAATACTTTCACTGCAAAGATACCAATGTGAAATGTCTAAAGATAGCTACAACACTCATCCCAAGATTTAAGAATCTGAAGTGCCTTCTGAAATCTGAGAGGAATGAGGTGTTGAACATGCTTTCAGAAGTCTTAAAAGAACAACCCTCTGATGTGGAAACTACAGAACCCAAACCACCAAAGAAGAAAATCAGTCTTCTGCTGGTGGCATCTGACACCAATGATAAAAATGAACACACTGCTTCGGATTGTTATTGAGCAGAACTCCTCATCACCATGGACATGTCTTCTAGAATGGTGGTTGAAGCATCAAGGGACATATGAATCTTTAGTGCATATGGCATGTAAATGTCTTGTGACATTGGCTACAACAGTGCCATGAGAACACCTGTTCTCACTTTTAGGTGAGCAGGCAACATTATCTTCTGCAAATGTAAACAATTATTTGTCTGAGCGATTGGTGGAACAAGAAGTAGTGTTGATTGGACTTTTAGGTGCTAAAGTTTTACACTAGTTTATTTTTGAATGCAGGTGTGTGTTGTTTTTTTTTTTTTTGTTTTTGTTTGGATACATAAATCTACATTTGTAAGTTCAACTTTAATGATAGAGACTGAACTCCAGTATTTGTATGAGGTGACTTGAAAAATAGTATTTCTTTTGTTTTTTACAGTGCAAATATTTGTAATCAAAACTAAATACGAAGTGAGCACTGTACACTTAGTATTCTGTGTTGTAATTGAAATCAATATATTTGAAAATGTGGAAAACATCCAGAAATATGTAAATAAATGGTATTCTATTACTGTTCAACAGCATGATTAATCCCAATTTTTTTTTAATCAGTTGAAAGCCCTAATTTTGAGATCTTGCTCTGGAGAGTCAGTGGGCTGACATCTCCCTGCTGATGAATCTTCCTAAAAGGAGAGAAGGAGAATAGGAAACTTCTAAAAATATTTTCTGTGAAGGTCAAAATTGGACCCCATGCATCCATCTCCTTACATGTGCTGTACTAGGAGATGTTGTAAGGACAGACTGGAAAAACTCTTCATAGGCCAAGTCCTTAGAGAAGTTCTGATATTTTAAAGAGTTCATCCAGGTAAAGCAGACTTCATGAGCCTACAGTACTGACTGAGGGGATTTCTTCATCAAGAACACCATGCAGCTCACGAAGGACACCCCAAGAGAAACACACCAAGGAAACCCCTAAGGGCATCATCTCCCTTCTCCCCTTCCCTTGTCTTGTTAGGGTGAATGTCCGTGTCAGAATTCTTCAATCTAAAATTTCTATACGTTCATCTCTTCATGGAGGTTTTCTTGAAAGGGGGTCTTTGCACTGGGTGCGCCCCTGTGAATTCTAGCTAATGAATATTTACATCTGACGGAATGTTCACGCTTCCTGGTAGCCATACTAATTAGGTTTTCTTCAGCAATTCAGGTCAGTTTGCGTTTTTGATATCAATGTAGGGCAGGCAGGTCCAACTAAATGTTTCTAATGTGTGGAATAAGCTGGATTCTTAAATTGTGGGCAAACAGCACATCCTATTGAAAAAAAGCATGAGGCCAAAATTGAAATAATGGTAGTTACCTCTAACTTTCCCACATTAGCTTTGTATGTTGGTGACACTAATTTAAAAAAAACTTTACGACTAATAAGAAGACTGATAACTAGGTCAGATGATATCAGAACAATCCAGGCTTCCTTGGCATTTGTTCTTCACACCCCACTTAGTTTTGGAAAAAAGTGCCATGGGATCATTAATAACTACAAAGCATATTATTTTCCCCGGATAAACAGTGACTCAAAGATGAATGTAAAGACGAGGTATTGCTGGATAATCATTTGAAGAACAATTTTGTGTATTTCAATTTTAAAAGTAGGTTCCAGAAGTTCTTGCGGTATCTGACATGCGCAACAACTTATGGTGATAGCATAATTACTTTAGTAACCATACTATAAAAGAAAAATGGGAGTTCTGAGATGTATACTAGTTTTCAGTTTCCATTGTCATATATTTAGTTCTATGTAGATGTCAGTTAAATCCTAATAACCTCAGTGCATTAATTTTGAAATGTATTTTCTTCTTTATAAATCATATAGGACATAGTGGCATAAGTAGGTCAGAGTTAGATGTACTAATCCTCATACAAGGGGGGCATTTCTAAGGTAAGTTTTATTGCCTTAGATGGTTGTTTCCAGTGCAGTGTTTCAAATCTCTAACCCTTTTTTTTTTATTGCTGAACACTGTCCCTTCTTATATCTTTCTCTAACTTTTTCCAAGACTGAGAGATCAGTTCTTGGCCTTGGGCTATTTCACATTTTTTGTCAGTGTCCTGCAAGAAAAAACAAAATCATTGATCAAGTTTGCAGATGAGATAAAGATTATGGGAGTGGTAAATAGTGAAGAGGACCCGTCACTGGTACTGAGCAATCTGGATCACTTGTGAAGCTGATTGCAAACAAACGGTCCATACTTACAGGGTGGGGGCTCTGTCCTACGAAGTGGTGACTCTGAAAAAAGACTGGGAATTCATGATGTGAGCAATAAGCTGAACATGGGCTCCTTGTGGCTAATGTAATCCATGGATGTGTAAATGGGAATATTGAGTCAGAGCAAGGAGAGGCTATATCGCCTCTGTATTTGACACCGGTGTGTCTACTGTGGATTAGGCCCTGAGAACTGATTTCACAGGCTGCACAGAAGTTAGGAAATTCACCCAATCCTGTGATTATTTTTTTTTTCCAAGTGGGGAGGCGGAACCGGGCATCTGCGTGAGCTGATCTTATGGTTGGTGCGGCTCACAGCAAGAGGCTGTATGATGTCAGAGCGGCAATTCAGGGTGGAGTCAATGGCTGGTGTTTTTCAGACTAGGCAAGGGAAACACTGTGTTCTTTCCTTTCCTTCCAATTCATTTTGTAGGAACAAAGACTGAGTACCAGACTTCATGCCTCACGTAACTCTGTTGTAACGTCTCTGTAGCTCTTAGGACTTTTCTACATTTGGGGTTGTTTCTGATGGTCTGTATGTGTAAACAAGTCCTTCGTGTTACTCTTGATAATGTCAATGGAGTTGAAACAAGGATCAGTCTGACTCAAGACTCCTTGTCTCATGTTACCTATTAGTCATGTGGGTCTGTCTTTGGAGCAACCTTGGAAAGAGGGAAACATTTCTGATGATTGTGCTGTATTCACATTTGATAAAGTGTGCAAAATTTCATGCACTGCTACATAAGGTGAAATAGAATTGAGTTGATATAGTAGAAATCAGTGGCTGGGCGTGACAACAGTAGAGTGTCAAGGAGCCTTCTGTGTTAGTGAGGAGTTCGTCAGGGTGGAGTGGAGGTGTGGGTGTCATAGCGTTGTCAGCAATAGACACAATGTGGACAAAAGAGGAATGGATGAAGGTTTATTTATGAATGTGAATGTAAGTTCTCTGAACACCTGCTTGGGCCCATGGCCTAATCTACACACAGATTTGCATAGGTTTTAACTACAGTTGTAATTTTCAACCAGTTCAGTTAAATTGGTGTGGCCTTGTGTTTAAACTTGACTTACTTATATTAGTTTAGCTGGAAACCATAAATTACAGTGCAGGCTAAGGCCCTGTCTGCACTAGGAAATTAGGTCAGTATAATTGTTAGAGCATAGCAGTGTTTTTTACACTCCCTTGTACTTACTTTGCCCTGATTAAAATGATTACACAAGGTGCAAGGCAATGGAAAATCAGGCTGTGTGTATGTGGTTTAATGGTCTTATTCAGTGTATGCCACACAAGGTAGACAATATGTCCCAAATTTATCCCTGATACAGGTGGATGACTTCAGTGGAATTGCACTTGTTTGAATTTGTCCCCCTGACTAATGCTTTATGGTCAAACACAGGGAAGGAAAAGCTTTTAATAGGCTGCAATGCATAAAGAATAAGGAGAAGAGAATTCAGCCTGGCTTTTATTTGTATCCCCATCTTATTCCAGCTCAGTCTTCCCAATTAGGACAGTGATTATGCCAGAGGGCTAGAGAGAGAAGGATGGGGCCCCTGAATAGATGTGAACAACTTGGCTGCTTTTGGAACTGGAGAGGTAGAGGTGAAGTGGCTATTCAGTGCGGTGGAAAAACAGAATCACATTATTTCTCTTCAGCAAAATAGGCAGGCCTTGGGAGCCTTAGCAGATCTTTATTTCAAATAGTTAAAGGCAATGATGGTTCATGAGTGCAAAGTTATATGATCTTTTGTTGTTGTTGTTGTTTTGTTTTCAAACTGTTTAGTTTGGCAAGCACTAGTATTCATTGTAGGCCAAACCCCTGACAATTGAGTATTGAACCAATAATTGGCATTATAAAATCCCTACTCCTAGCACAAAAAGATGGAAACAGACAGCTTCTCCCATCCCAGTCTAACCTATTTTGTTGACATTGGCCAACATTATGTACTTTAAAATAATTTTTTGAAAAAATTTTTCCTCTTCCTTTTTTCCCTCTGTCAGATTCCTTTCAATTCCTTAAGTGTTTTGGGAGCAAACTTCCCCCTAATTAATGAAGAATAATACCTATGTTTCCTTCCTTTTCTAAGGGGTTTTATTACCAACTGGGACCCGAAATATCTAATGAGGTTAATAACGCACAATTGTTTTAATGACTGAGGGCCATTAGCAATTTAAAAAGTGGATAACTCCTAATGAAACTGTGAAGTAATTATTGTTTTTTTCTGTGCTACTCTTAACCAGCTTTGTCATTGACTTTCTTTTTCCTCTTCCCCTTGTCTCAGGCCTGGTAGCCTCTCATCTTAAGGTAAAGGTTCCCCTGCATAAAATAATGGAAGAGGCTATTTATTACCCAACATGTAATACAGGGCTGAGCTAGTTATTCCATCTAGAATATCAAGACTGGAAGGGATCTCAGGAGATCATCTAGTCCAACCCCCCTGCTCAAAGCAGGACCAACCCCAACTAAATAGTCCCATGTCAAGCCAGGTCTTAAAAACCTATTTTATTTAATGTTTTATCCATTTTTATTTTTTTTAATGGGACAGTTAAGTGATGTAAGAGTGGAAAATCAGGCCCTGTGTATCCGGATACTTAATTTTGATGCACGCTAACGTGGTGTGACTCAGTTTAGCCATTACAGGCAGACAATGTATTGCAGGCAGTGAGTCTGTAACTGTCCCTGAGTTAATGGGCCTGATCCTTTCGTTCAAGATATATAGGCTCATGCTTCAGATCCACAGGTCCTTTATTCAGTCCCCACAGGTGATCTGGCAGGGCATTCGTTACCTGTCTTGGTAGAATTGCATTGGACTCTATTATCCTTCATGAGCCCTGGCCAGTCTTTGGGGGCAGTACTCAGTTTTTGCCAACCTCAAGAGATGAAAAATCACGAGTCATACCTCAAAAAATCATGAGGTTGGCCCAAAATATCAGATGATTTTTTTTCTTTTTTTAAAAAAGAGTATATTATGCTTCCTGATCTGTCTCTTGACTTTTGAACTCTCCATCTCCAGAACGCATGTGGGGTGTGTGTGTATGACGACAATTTGTGTTGCCATCATACCCAATATATTTGGGAATGATGGCAAGGTGATTTTTGGCCTGTGTTGAGGGTGTAAGCTCCTTCACACCTGCCTGTTTTTTGCACAGCAATTAGTGCTGCCCGACCCAGTTCAGCCCTCCTCAAACCCCCACCCCATCGGTTCACTCCCTCACCCTCTCCTCCAGGCCTGGGGGACTGCAGTGGGGTCCCCTTTCTACTTTCTCTCTTACAGGATGTGGGGAGCAGCTCCAGGGACTCTTTACTCCTCTCTTCCCCTTCCCAAGCTGGTTGCTCGGGGGTAGGAAGAAGGAGTGGAGGTGTCCTGGGTACCTGAGGTTGTTAACTTTGGCTTCATATGGTATGGGGGTGGGGGGAGAGCTCTACCTGCAGCAGTTCAGCCCCAGGAGGCGGGCAAACAGAGTAAGCCACCAGTCATAATGCTCCGATTTGCTAGGGGGTGGGAGCTTCTGGCATCATTGCGAGACTGCTCCAGACCCAACCAAATTCCCATCACTTGGGGAAAAAAAAAATGTGCAAAAGTTGGAGAGTGTGATACTGAACCGAACTGTGCCAGGGAGAATTCCTCACTGAGGTCAATCTCAGCTGATGCGTCTGGCTGCTAGGTAGTGGTGGGGATTGGGACATGAGCCTGTTAGGGTGTCATATGCCATAAGGGAGCACAGGGACTGCAATAACGAACACGGTGGGGTGTGGTAGCTGTTCGTGATATCTACTCCCTGACCACTTGCGAAGCACCTGAGTGTACACTGCAGCTCTGTACTTTCCTTTCTTCCTCACAACCTGCTGTACATGGTGTGGCCACTAGAAGGGGACAGAGAACCACACTGTTAGCATGGTTAAGCATCACATCTTGAAACGGAGCAGCCAGATATATATGCTCTGGAGTTATCCTAGGGGGTGTGTTTGAAGGGAGCTTTTGGCTGGGATAAGTTCGTGGGTGCAGGCATCATGAAAGAAGAAGCGAGTCTGTAGGAGGAATGTGAATGAGGAAGTGTTGAACACCTGGCTTATTAATGTCAGAGAGGCTGGGCATGTGTGTCCAAGAAGCCACAAAGCAGCAATCATTACACCAGCATCCATTCTCTTACAAATCTCCAGTGCCTCTCATCTGGAAGGAGCTTTAGGCCTAGCTCCCAAGTTACTTAAGCACACGCTTACCTTGAACAACTTGGGTAATCCTAGGCTACGGCTTCCCTAGAGAGCTTGAAGCGATGTAGCTCCACCAATGCTGTAAGCTCTCTAGTTGCTCCACTAAAGCCCATAGGAGAGCGCTGTCATCTCAACTTAATTAATCCATCACCAATGAACGGTGGTAGCTGTGTCGGTGGGAGAACTTCTCACACTAACATAGCACTGTCCACACCAGCACTTAGGTTGGTGTAACCCATGTCACTCAGAGGGTGGCTTATTCACACCTCTGAGCTACGTAAGTTATGCTGACCTAAGTGTTAGTGTAGAAATAGCCCTATTGACTTCAGTGAGTTTGGAAATCTCTGATGTAACCGTTTGCTGCAGGCGAGGTAGGAATGAGATGAATGCGTAGTTGGGGAGATCAGGCTAGCACTGAGTGAGCCAGTTGTGCAGGGAGTCTGGGCTAATCTGATGGAAGGCTTTGAAGGCCGAGGCTGGATTCTCAGCGGATGTAAATCTGTGTAGCTCTATAGACTTCAAAGGAGCTATTCTGATTTATGTGATCTGAGGATCTGGCCCAGGGATGGAAACATTGACAGGGACCTGAAAAAACACTGTAGCAGAGACCTGTTCAGAGTACGGTAGTGTGGCCCCAGTTCAGAAAGACCCTGGAGAATGTGCTTAATTTCAAACGGGGGTAATCCCATTTACTTCAATGGCACCACTCAAGTGCTGAGAGCTAGGTGCCTGCTTTAGTATCTTGACAAACTGAAGCCTTGGACAGCGTGAGCTGAATTTTGGTCTGATGCCATCTTAATAATCAGTATAAATCCACCGCAGACAAAATGTTACCCCAGATTTATGGTGGCGTGAGAGCAGAGTCTGGCCTCATACATATGCTGCAGATAGATCACTTCAGCCAACTGCTGAAAACAAAACGTGAGTGCAGAGGAGGGTCAAAATGTTTGGTACATTCCACGTCAGAGCCCTGCAGGCAGCAGCCATTGATCTGGCAGCTTGTGCATATGTGTACATTTGTGTCACATCAACGGTGGAAGGTCACCTCAATATTTTCCCCGAGGAGCACTCTCTGAGCCAGGCCTGCACAACTCAGAAGACAGCGAGGGCCATATTACTGCAAAAAAACCAGCTGCGGGCCAAAAATCCTCACCCCGCCCCCATCCGCTTCCCCCCACCCACCGCTTGGCTTGGCCCACTCCTACTCACCCCCTGCGGGCTGCACAGTGAGCCCGTGCGGGCTGCATGTAGCCCCTCGGTCACATGTTGTGCAGGCCTGGTGAGTTTGAGCTAATGCATGGAGATAAAGATACTGCTCATTACTACAGCTGTGGTTTTTCAACCCAAATAGGTTGTGTGGGATGGTGGGGTTGGATCAGACTTAGTCCCAGAGTGTAGTGCAGTCTATAAGATGGCCCCTCAGTTTGCTGTGCCTGCAAAGCAGCTCTCGTGTTCTCTCTCATTTCAGGTAAGAGTTGTAAATAATAATACAAATAAAGAAAAATCTGATTACCTTAGAAAGAGATTGTAAGTGCTGGATATCATCACTGCATTAAAAACTCCAAACCGAATATCTAATTCCTTGGTTTTAAGGCATCCAGTGCTAAAATCGTTGGCTTGTTGGGAGGACTTGGACGAGGAGGAATATGTTTCTGGATTAAGGATGTAACATACAAAGCAAGTAATTTTCAGGGTGTCCCAAACTGTGGTTTGGGTTGGTGTTTTTAATCATGATTCCATGCTAGGGACTGAGACTCAGCTAGCGTGCATCAGAAACCCAAGAGAATGAGATATGCAGCTTTAACAGCAGTGAGTGGGAGCTAAATCTGAATAGAATGGCTGCAGATTCTAACTGGCTTGGGCTAAGTTCCCATTCTTGTGTGCTTAAGTACTAGACATGGCAGTGTGTTTCTGGACTGCTACTGAATGCCTTCTGGTGTGCAACAAGGCACGAGAACGGACAATGAAGGCCATGTGACTCAACACTCGAAGTGCAATAATTACATTGAAATAAACTGCCCAGGGAATCCCATTGCCACTGTGGAATGGAATTCGGACACTTTAAAAAAAAAAATAAATCAAAATTCATAGATGTATGGGGCATTATTACTTAGGTGTTGCCAATGTATTAAAAATGAAGGAAAAAATTCTATTTAGCGACAGTTAACCTTTATGGAAGCAGTGTGGTCTAATGGTTAGAGCACATGTGATTGATAGTCAGGAGTGTGTGTAGTTCTCCTTTGTCTGCCTTGGACTGGTGTATGATTTTAATCCCAGGTCTTCAGTTTCATCTTCTGTAAAAGGCTTCTAAAACCTGGCCCTTTCAAGTTAAATAAGTAGAAAGTATCGTTTTTATCTCATTCTTTTTCCTTTCTTGTTGATCTTATCATGGGACATTTGAATTAAGATGGGTGAGTGGAGAGTAAATTCTGCTGGTATAAATTGGGAATATATAAAATTGAGTGCAGTTATTTCCGATATACAGCAGTGTCAGAGCATCATTTAGCATAGCAATCTTTTTTGCTTTATATGTCATCTTCTCTGTTGCTTTCCCTCATCTGCAGCAATAATTAAAGCCTCTGTGTGCAACTTGTGCATGCAAATCGGAAGTATTTCATTCTCCATTTTTCAAATGCACAACGAGTACAGATAGGGTTGTGTGTGTTCATTCTCTCACGGACACATGGAAGGGATTGTGTTCAATTCACACAAGGAAAAGCATTGAGAGAGAGGAAGGCCAAATGAAAGCATTTTCATGTTGGTTCTGTCTGATGTAAGCTTGTGAATATCTTGGAGGAAAGAGATGCTTATCTGCAAGATAGTTCAGAGTATTGCTATAGCATGGAAACAAGGTGGCACTGAGTAAAACCATCTAATCCTTCATGGATGTGTTGGTACAGCTTTTATTTTTCCTAGTTGGAGCAAATATATTTTTAATCCATCCTAAAGAATAGCAGTTGAAAAGTATTGTTTGGGGTTTTATAAAATTCTTATAGTAATGCCTCTCCACTGAATATAAAAAGACCAAGTTCAGCAAGTCTAAATAGGAGGGACAATACCCTTTTTCTATGTGATTAGCATCCTGCTGTTGCTTACATGTGGTCCATATTGCATGAATGGGCAAAGGTAGTCAACCTTGAAATCAGTATGCAAACTTAACCTTAATTAGAAGTTTCTAAGGTCAGGTTTACTAGTCCATACATTTTTTTTTTCTTTTCTATTTGAAATTTTAAACGAAGTCAGTGAGGAATACTACCAGTTACCATGGATTTGGATGCTTAGCAGTAGTATCCTATAAGATCTATGTGGTGTTACAACAAAACAAATATTGTATGGAAACACAAAAGAAAAGATGGATTTATCAATAGCTTATTCATTAACAGCTATAGTGTCTCACTTCTGTGGAACAAAAGAATTAGGATAATCCTTTTTGTGCATGTGGCCACAGAATATTTGAAATCCCTGTTTGTTCTTCATTAGCCTTTCTCATGGAATTCCCACAAGGAATAATGCTGAAATCCTAATAGGTGGGGAGGAAGACTGAACAGAGAAGTGGCACTAGTGTAGTTGAAAAGAAAATATATCAGATGTATATCCATTGTAAGGGACAAATGGGATTTCACTGTGATTCTTGTGTGTGTATATGTGTTTACCATAAATCCTATTGCTTTCATTAGGGGCTCGCTTTTTGGTGCCAAAGGACTACTGGGCTTTATTTTAAATCCTTATCTATTTTTATGGGTATCACTATAGTTCTCCCTCTCTCACACACATTCACAAGGAACCCTCTCTCTCTCTCACACACAGAAAATCAGCAGGTACAGGATACTAACACATTCTCTTTGTCTCTCTTTAAAAGAAAAAAAAATAACCCCTGAACCTAAGACAGAGCCCAAATCAAATCATATATATATTTGTGCTTACATTCATTTATATCTCCCTGTTCTGTCTAGTATCTTCTGATCTCTGGTCTGTATGAATAGGTGACCCCAGCCTGTAATTACTAGGATACTTTAAAAATAATTTGTATAGTGGGGAAAAAAATAGTCCTGGGTTCTCTCCGTTCGCTAGCATACCTTCCAGACCATTTTTTTTCCCCTGTGGCTAATTAAATACAAACAAAAAATCTATCCATTCACTGACTGGTGATTGGTTGTACAAGAGTGTGTAGTTTTCAAGGGATGTGTGTGTACCACACTCACATGCTGTCTTTTTGTGGAAATTTACAAAGGCCTGTAACTGAGAAGGGACTGTTTAGTGATTTACATCGGAATCTCAGGGTCAGGTCCTTTGTGCCTCACTTAATCCATTTGTAAAATGGGGCTAATGATGATCTTTAGGGTTGCCAACTTTCTAATTACAGAAAACCACCCTTGCCACGCCCCTGCCCTGAGGCCACGCCCCTGCCCTGAGGCCACGCCC
>ML677344.1:9402944-9476211 GCA_007922305.1 Dermatemys mawii | reverse complement strand
GCCACGCCCCTGCCCTGAGGCCACGCCCCTGCCCTGAGGCCACGCCCCTGCCCACTCCATCTCTCCTCTGTTGCTTGCTCTGCCCAATCCCCACTCGCTTTCACTAGGCTGGGACAAGGAGTTGGGATGTGGGCAGGGGAGAGGGCTCCATCTGGTGGTGAGGGCTCTGAAGTAGGGCTAGAAATAAGGGGTTCAGGGTGTGGGAGGAGACTCTGGGCTGATCCAGGAGGAGGTGAGGGCTTGGGTTGGGGGTAGACAATCTGGGGTGTGACTGGAGATGAGGGGTTTGTGGTGCAGGAGGGGTCTCTGGGGTCAGGCCCAGGGATTCATAGTGCGGAGAGAGCTCAGGGCTGGGGCAGGAGGTTGGGGTGAGGGACGGGGTGTGGGCTCTGGAGTGGGGACAAAGATGAGAGGTTTGGGGTGCAAGAGAGGGTGCTGGGTGCAGGCTCCGGGTGGGAGTTTGGATTCAGGGTGGGGCTCAGGGCTGGGGCAGGGGATAGGGGTGCAGACTTTGGGAGGCAGTTTGGATGCAGAAGGGGGCTCTGACCTGGGATAAGAGTTTGGGGAGTGGCTTCTGGCCGGGCAGCACTTACCTCAGGTGGCTCCTGCTCCACAGCGCAGCAGGGTTAAGGCAGGCTTCCTGCTTGCCCTGGCTCTGCATGGCTCCTAGAAGCAGCTGGCATGTTCGGCTCCTAAACAGAGGGGCCAGGTGGCTCTGAAAACTGCCTGCGCCTGCAGGTGCCATCGCTGCAGCTCCCATTGGCCACAGTTTCCAGCTGCCGGAGTTGCCAGCCATTTCTGGGAGCAACAGGGAGCCAGGGCAGGCAGGGAGCCTGTCTGAGCCCTGCTGTGCCACTGACTGCACTTTTAGTGGCCTGATCAATTGTGCTGACCAGAGCTGCTAGAGTCCTCTTTTGACCAGACATTCTGGTTGAAAACCAGACTCCTGGCCACCCTGCTTATCTTCCACCCAGTGTGAGGGTAAATTACTAACGTTTTCCGAATGACTTTGCAGTCATTCGATGAAAGGGGTTATGTAAATGAAAAGCTATTATGAATAAAAGCAGTTGGGATAAAACGAAGGAGTGGAAAAAATATCCTAATGATATACACCAAAATATGAATAGTTTCCCAGGGATGCAGCAAAGGCCCATTCCTTAAAAAAAACAAAACAAAACAAAAAAAACTGTCATAACTGTAGAAAACAGACCTGAATTGGGAGTCGGATGGGCTAGATAGCTTTGAAAATCTTTGTCGTCACTTATTTCCATGATTTTGAGATATTCAATCAGCAAAGGAAATATCTACATAGGGAAGTTAGTGTGGACCCAGGCACTGACTTTTGGTTTTGCTGGTGGATGTTTTCTGCCTTCCAGTTTCACTGTGCGCCATGTACGTGCTCCTGCCACATTCCAGTGGATTGTGGGTGCTGAGCACCCTCTATTTTTTCAGTGGGTGCTTGAGCCCTGGAGCACCCATGGGTTTGGCTCCTATGAGTGTGGAGTAAGCTAGAATGTTTGAAGTGCACTAGCTATTCTGCACGAACTTCCTATTGTGCACTAGAAGTGCCTTTTGTATGGTTTAGCTTTCTGCACAGAGGCACTTTTAGTGTGCAGTACGAGTGTCTCTGCGGGGAGTTAGTGCAGGCTAGCTCGTGCATTGTAAATTCACACCCTAGCTTGTTGCACAATAGCTTCTCTGTGCAGACAGCGCCTTAATTCATAAAAGCATATGTTTAAAAATAAAACACTCATTCACTCACATAGGTCCCCTTTGTTCAAATTACAGCTATTTATTTATTTTATTTTACTTCTTTATTTATGTTGGAGATGGAGTTGAAGATGCAAAGTACTCTGGTTGATTTGAGCCTGATGAGTTGTGTACTGTTGTAACAGATGCTGTTTTTAAAGAGCTCTGTGTTTGCCATACATCTTCCCATGCTTAACGTAACACCATTATAAAAGTTCCCAATTATCTTTTTTTATTTTTTTTAAATAGTCACTGAAAAATTGGCTCTGGTATTATTAATTTATTCCTAATCAAATGTACTTCAGGGAGAAGTTTGAGAGGGAATTGAAACATGATAGGAAAGATGCTAATTTGATAATGGTGAGTAAGCTGCATTGTATTTTATGTGATTTGATTTTTTTTTTTTCTTATGTAATTCCTTCTGATCCCCTAACCTTCCTTATGCCAGACTGGGCAGCTGAGTAAATTCCAGTTGTCCATTTCCAACTATAGTGAGATTTTTCTCTCGGACTCTTTTCTGAAAGTTTGACGTCAATTCTTTTCTGTCCTGCTGCAACTGTCTCCAGATTTAACAGAGGCCTAGATTCTTAGAATAGCTGGTGAGCAGTTGTGCCCAGTCATTGTAGGTGTGTGTGTGTAGTCCTGCATGCAGTTATAAAACCTGGGCCACAGAGCTTTCAGGTTTCCTTGCTGCAATTCATATAGACACTACATATCCCAGCATACAATGCTCCCTCTTCATTCAAGAAGACAAGTTACAGATGAAGGTGACCGTAAGATGGAAACTAAATGTCTGTGGGCTCCATGGACAACATCCTCATGTTGAAGAGGAGGAACTGCTGTATCCTGCTCCATTTTATTTAAATGAGGTGCTACCCACATGCTTCTGGCAAGTTGACAATGTGGTTCATCTTTGGGTGGAGTTTAGTTGCCCTGGCATAACTAAAAGATATAATAGGCTCTGACAAAGAGGATTAGCCCAGGTGTGCTATCTAAATATTATGTCCTTCCTGTTTAAGCCCGTGTGTTCCCCTTCCACTTGAAATCATATTGAAGTGCAGATATTTCTGACAAAACTCAGCATGTGGCTTGGCTCTTGCTGCTGCAACTCTGCCATGGGTTTTTCCGGGCATGACAGGACTGATGGGAGTGTGAAAAAGGCAGCAGATGTGTCCTCTAAATTCTACGTGGTGCAGTGAACCTGAGGAGGAAAGACACTGGAAACATCTATACCTGGCTGTGGTGAACTCCACTGAAGCCCTCCCTTCTCAAATAGTAACACCACAACTAAACAGCTGTCATTGGTTGCTGCTGTCCCAGCTGCAGTCTCTGATCCTTCTGATTAGGGCAGAATATGAGTTAATGTGGCATTAAAGAGCGTTTGCTTTGGTTCTCATTGGCAGTAGTTCTCAGATTTGGATGGGGAGCATACCCCTGAGTTTGGTTGTTCCAGAACTCCACCTCATCTTCTGATCATGCCAGTTTTTCCTTTGTAGGATGTGTGCTGTGCACACGTTTTTGTAGGCAGTTATGCAAAGGGAGAAGATGGTCCAGCAGACCCGTCTGCATAAAAACGTGGGCAGCTGAACCTGTGGCTGTTTACCCAGACCAGCCAATGGGGCTCCTGGAGCTTCATGCCCAGCAGCAAACGTTTTCTAATTTATTCATTGCAGCAAATTGATGGCAAGTGAAAGATGGGCTGAGATAAAGCAGTCGGCACTGTGTGTTCTGTAAAGAGTGGGAAGTGTCTTTTTTGCTCCTGATTGCACATTTTAGCTGTAAAACAGAGTGAATAGTAGTGAAAGGTCTCACCAAATAGTCTTGTCACCCAATTGAAACATGAGGGCTCTGCTTCTGATCTTGAGTATTGGGACAGCAGCACTGGAAGATTAGCCAGCCATATGTATACAATAATCACTATTAAAAATCAGCATGTTCGTCAGCTGTTGCACAGTGGTATCTGCGAGATCTCATATTTCCTCCCTTTGTGCCGAAATGTGATGCTTTATACTTGGTGAAATTCTGGCCTCATTGACGTCAATGGTAAAACTCCTCTTGATTTCAGTGCAGCCAGGTTTTCATCCATTAAGAACCTCACTCCACAAGCAGCCCCTCTGAAGTGAATGAGACTTGTGGAATAAAGTGCTAACATGGGGAAAGCGATCAGAATCTGGATCTAGATTTAAAATAGGCAACAGTTGTTCTCTATCTGCAGGCAAATGTAGACAGTTTAATGGCAACCACTCCAGCTATACCAATGTGCTCTTAAGTGCTACATGAGGAGGAGCCTTTGGTCTAAACTTTGAGTACAGTGATTCTGTTAATTGCAATTTAATATGCTTGTTCAGCTTGCGGCTTCTCTTGTTTCATATTTCTGTACAAGTGGCCTGTTAGATATGAATACACAACCTACTACTGAGTATCGGTTTACTAGGCATATGCCTCCTCTTGAATTAAAAAAGTATTACACAACACAAAGGTAATGCTGTGAAAATCAATCTGTACCAGAGTGGATTGATTTAAATCAAGGTGATTTAAATCCGCTGTTCAGATCATGATTTAAATGACCAAGTGAAAATCTTCAATTTAAATCTTCAATGTTAATCATATTTTCCATTCAGTTATTTTCTAAGGAAAGGTGCATTCTTACTGGTAGATCTAACCATTAAAATATGTTGTGTTACAACATATAAACAGAGCCTTTATAATAAATTTGGTACATCTTTTTGCTACCTAGGAGGGTGCACAATAACTATATATATTTTAAGCAGCTATATAGCTCAATATTTTCAGATTCTTGTGCATTTTCGTATGTTAGCAAATGGTGAATGGCATATTGCTTGCTTGCTTACTTACTACATAATTAGCTTCTTGCTCAGACTTTGCGTCAGGCTGTATTAGGATGGTAACTGGAATTTAAACAGACAAAAAAAAAAGCATTTAAAATTCATTTTTATTAAACAAAACAGCCTCAAATTTTTTGGACACATAAACGTCTCTCATAAAAACATGTTTCACATTTACAACTAAATGATTGATTTAACAGATACTGCATACAGTGAAAGAAACTGGTTATTTCAGGTCAGTTTAGGAAGTTTTTCAAATATGCCTAAGTGAAAGTGACTGGAGTTTAAGTTCCTACTTGTCTAAATCTCTTGACAATGAGACAGTCTTCTAAGTTACTTAGGCTGACCTATTGTGTCATTTATTAAGCTTGTTCTCAAAAGTTAGATGTTTTTCCCCTGATTCATTCGTTATATAGAAAAGTAGCCTTTAACTCAGTTTTTGATTGTTGCTCATGGGTTCAGCATATTTATTTTTATTTAAATATTTTAAGAGAATAAAGTTTAGGCCTTAACATATTTTGTATTAAATTCAGATTTAATTTTGAACACATTTACTTTTTAAAAGAAAAAATTATTATAATTTAAATAACAAAATCAAAATTTTTTTTTTTTTTAAAAAAACATTGATTTTTGTCCACCCTGATCTGTACTGTATGGCAACCTTTTCTAACCCCTGTATTGGCCTGTGATGTTTTATTCATGTTGTGGGGAGTAGTGGATGAAGGAAGGAGCAAGTGCTATGGACTGAATACTGAACATCCTATTGCTGCTTGTGTGGTCAAGGGTGGAAGGTGGTGGTGGTAAAATATAGGTATGAGATTGTTGGCTTTCAGTTGATTGATGATGTATTGGGATGGATGGCATATCGAATACTCATTTACCCCACAGCCTTCCTAACTCAACCTTCATTGACTTAAACCAAAGGTGAGACTTCCGTAGTGTTTAAACCCGAGCTGGACCATTAGTTCTGTTGCTGAAAGGGAAAAGTGCAACCTGTGAAGTCATCACCCTTGCTTCCTCCATAAACCACTTGCACCCACTGTCACTTCTTGGAAGTTCCCCATTCAAATACTGTTTAGGTTGTGAGATAATGTAAAGTCTGACTGTGGACAATTCAGTGATAGCGTCTGGTATTAAATTTGTGCCTATTCGTAGGAGCTGTCATACTGGATCAGATCAGTGGTCCATCTAGTCAAATAGTCTGTCTTTGATGATGGCCATCAGTAGGGGGGTCAGTGGAAGGAACCCTACAGTAGGCAGTTATAGGATCACCTTCTTTCCATCCCCAATAGTTCCAGGTTACTTGTGTAATGAAGCAAGAAAGCTCCCACCCGTCCAAAAGTCTTGTTTGTTTTTTGAGAGTTCACTTGGTGTGCTTTCATAATCTGTATTATTCTGCCAATCAGCTATGTTCTTGATCTTTTGTGGCCGAGTGGAGATGAAAACAAGAGGCTGTCCATTTAGAAAGAGCTAATCCCAGTTTTCTACCAAGCAGAAGGTCTGGTGTTTATGGTTCTGAAGCTGATAATATGGGGCTTTGAAGTCCTTTGATTTCTCTCCCCCCAAAGACCTGCAGAGACATGTGGGAAATAATTAGGCCTAGCATGCTTTCATTACATTTTCCATGTTTTAATTTTTCTGAAATTCAGGGGCACTAGCATTCAGCGTCATAAAACCAGTATATTCTGCGAGAGGTCTTCCCACATGATACGGAGATGAGAAGATAGCCACATACATAGTGAAGCAAGTCTCTCATCTTCAAATATTGCTAAATTAAATATATAATATATTTGCTCAGTAAGTGTGGAAGATACTTGTGTTATCATTATGCCCCCTGTTTATATGCATATTGATGCACATGTTTGTTTGGTTAAAGTGACTTGCGCATGAAGGTTTGGTTGATAGAAACTTGTGCTATGCATGTGGTCTGGACAAGGGAGAGAGCTGTGATTCTACCCTGTCTTTCCAAGCGATGTATTCAACCTTCAGAAGTACAGCACAGCAAGTACTCAGTGGGAACTTGGTGTGCGGCAAGTTGGCAGATTCCATCTTACCTATGGCTGAATTTTATTTTAATTTTTTTTAAATGGTCAACACTGTTTCTTATTGACTCACCACAGGTGAGGTGAGGTTGAAAACCCTTCCCACTGCTGTCTCCTTGCTTTCCAGTAGATACTTCTACACTGGCCAGGGGTCAGCAGTGTGTCCGTGGTAAAAAATGTTGAGGGGTGTGGTAATTTTTTCAAGAAAAGTTGAATGACTGAATGACATACCCCCTCTCAATGTGTGTCACTAAGTATGATAATTTTGTCAAGTGTCTGTCGTGCAACCTGGTGGTGCTGACCTCTGACACTGGCCCTTGCCTAGGCTGACAGGAACTCAGGGTGAATCCATTGCTACTATTTGTCTGCGAGTGGAATATAGACTCCCCAGTTCTGTCCCTGTTCTTCCACTGTGACCTGTGCAGCCTAAACTCTCAAACTGCCTGTGCTTCGGCTTCCTCTCATGTGAAATGGTGACAAATGTGCTTGCCCAGCTTTGAAAAGTCCTTTGAGATCGGCAGATACAAAGCACCCTAAGTATTAAATATTGGTTTGGTTTTCCTTGTCTTAATTTGTTGCCAAGAGTGTGGCCTTGTTAGACAGGCAATAGAGTTGTATACACTTTGATCATACCTGTTCTTTAAAAGACTTCCAATCACTTGTAGTTACAGTCCCTGCCATTTTGTCACACAGGTTAGCTGCTACCATTCAGGCTGTTTATTGCAGAGCACTAGTGTCAGGGGTGTGAAAGAGGACAATAAAGGAGAAGTGGCCTAAGAAAACAATGAGAGATTAAGTGAGGGTTTAGCAGAAGTACCTGGATGTTTTTGTTTTCTCCTTTTTCTCCAAGATAGGACATTTGTTAAACTGCTAAAGCCGGCAGGGAGCAAGTTAAAAAAGAATGCATCCCTTCTTCAGTATCCATCTTTTTAGCATTCCACTTAAAGCTTGAGTGGCTGCTGTATTGAAGCACTCACCTCTATTCCTCTCCATTTCTTTGTACCCTATTTGTCAGTTGTCAGGGAAGGAGAAAAAAAATGGAAGAACTGAAAGCAAATGGTAATCTCGGTGAGATGAATCTTTCCCTCCTGAACTCCTGAGAGCAGATATTATACATGCAGATTTCATTCTTCTCTTCACTTGGGAGTAACAACCCACACACATCGAGATCCATTCACTTGCAGGGCCTATAAACCCTTCACTGAAGTTTTCAATCTTTGCTAGCCTGCAGACTGTTTCTTCTCTTTGGCTCCCTTTGTTCTGATGCCTTTGGTTGTAGCAACCATACCTCCTGCCAACAGGGAGGCATCTTGGTTTTCAAGGAGGATGCATGGTCATACAGCATTTTCCTTTTCCTTTGGGGAGTTTGCTTGTCATGCACTTAAAAGAAGAACGTGGGGGAGATGTTAAAGAAAAGGAAACGTGCTGAAGATGTGGGATGTTCATATGCTGGTAACTCAGGGATCCTCCTACCAAAATTTGTTTTAAAAGCCTTGTACTTTGAACTCGGGAGCAATATATGCCTTGTGGCTTGACATGTTTGAGACCAGGGCCATGTGTTCATTTCTTTCCAGGCCTTCCCACACCTATGTACGCATCCTCCCCCCTGCTGCAGGAAGGCAAGAGATGGCTGAATTTCTACTGGCTGAGCACTGTACTTGCCTTGCACAGCCGCATGCAGAAAGCTTTAGTTGCTTCAGTCAGATCCAGTTACAGACAGTGACTTGATTATTGCTGCTGTTAATCCTGCTCAACAGAGGCTGGTAATTTGTGCAATCCAGAAATGCAGGACCCTTCTCCCCAAAAGACAGATAATAGCAGCCCAAATTATTGCCATTACCAGGCTTCAGGGAAGGATGTGAATTGTCATTGCCAGCAAACAGTGTGCACTTTGCTCTTGTTTTTGTTTTTCTATCGTTTCCCAAGTATTTGGATCAAAAGGACTAGACAATAGTTGAGGTCCCCCCCTTGCCCAGAATGTCTCAGCAGGCTGTTGACACACAGTATTAACATAAGTGCATTGTTACTAAAAACCCCAATACACAAACCCAAAGAAAATGAACAACACACAACTAATTACACCTTTTTTTGTTCCCCAATCTGTCATTGACCAAATGAAGGTAATTCCCACGTTGTGTCTCATCAATAAACAGATGTGTTTTGGGGAGGGTGTGACATGTACTGTCTTAGCCTCCAGCAGGAAGGAGAGAAAGTGTTTAGGGGGAAGCAATTTCCGCTATAATTTGAAGACTTAGTCGTGCCTCGTGTGGAAAAACAGTCTAGCACCACACTGTGTAAATATCCTCCCTTTATCAGGCTCATGTTGGGATGCAGTTCCTGGGGGAGGGATGCTGTCTGCTGAAGGCCCTGACTACCCTACTGCATATGCATCTTAATGACAGAGCTATAGAAATATAGAGCCTGATTCGCCTCTTTATATCAGTGAAGTTTCTTAGACTTTGGTGGAGCTACTCCCGATTTACACTCGCATAACTGAGAGCAGAATGGGGTCCATAATCTCTCACTTGATCATCTCCACAAGGCAAAAACTCAAATGACGGTCTCAAATAGTAAAACTCTGCGTAGATAGAGGAACAGTGGAGGTAGAGAATGATAAAGATATAGCCCATGCTATTTTCTTAGGCCTGGTTTTCAACTATTCAGCATCTAATTCAAGCTGTAAAATATTCAAAGAGCAACTTCCGTCTGAGGCCAGTTTGGCTTAGTCAAAGAGTGCCTCTTGGCTCCCCTGGTCAGTCCTCTTGTTGCCCCGAAGCTCGTGGTTTGAGACTTGTCTTTGGTAACGTGCTTCCCCTACATACATGGGCCCCAGTCCAGCAGAACACTTCGTGTTTAAATGCACCTAAATCGTCGCACTGCTGTTAATAGGATTATTCAGGTGTTTACATGCTGGATCAGAGACTTGATAAATCCAGCTGTCATATCATGGGGAAATCTGTTAAAACAGTCTTCAAAGAGCTGTGTGGGATTTTGTATAACTAATCTAGTGCGAGGATCTGAGAGGTTAGAGCAGCCTCCACCATTTAGCAGACCTGCTGTGCCTCTTCTCACAGTAGGCCCTTAATAACTTCATTGAAGTCAATGGAGTTATAACTCTCGATTTTACACCAGGTTGAATGAAACCAGGATCAGTCAGATTGACTCTGGGCTCCATACATTTCCATAACCAAGTCTTCAACCAGAAACACATAGGTAGCAGCCAGGAAATCAATAAGGAATGTTCCCAAAGTCTGAATCAGCGAGAAAGTCAGTTAATCTCATCCTAGCAGATAGTTGCATGTGGCACAGCTAGTGCTTGTACTTGCCTCCAAAGATAGCACAGCACTTTGCAAACATCACTCCAGGCTCCAAGCATCTTTGTAACATTAGTAGTATTTCCGTTTGACTGATGGGTAAACTGAGGCATATAAAATGATTTTTTTCCCCCAACAGTCAGGGCAGAGACAGGAATAGAACCCAGGTGTTCTGGCTTGTAATCTCTTGCTCTGACTACTAGTCTACATATTATAGATAAACTAGACCGTATATAAAATGAAAAGTCCTGTAGTACTCTGCAGTTATGGTCCAAAATGCTACAGTAACTCTATTGTAGGGGTTGCTTGTTCAAAAAACAAACTACACCAACTCTAAGTTTAAATATTCAAAATAAATCATGAGTTTCTGTCAAGTGGAAACAAAACTAATGATACAGTGAAAGACTACATTTCCATAACTTTGACTCTCATATGCATGTTCAGCATTTGAAAGTCAATGGGAGCTGTGTAGCTAAGTGAAAATAGACAGCCTGCCTCCCCCTTGGCAGCCACACTGCTATCCTGAAGCAGAGGAATCACCTGTGTGATTTGCATTTGATTTTCTCGCTAATCAATAAACAGCCTGAATCCAAGCATAGAAGATGTGTTAAAAGAGCTGGATACTGTAACAATATAGAAATGAACAATATTCCCAACAAGTATAATGTGCACTGTCCCACTGAAAACCATGGGATCTGTAAGTTGGGAGGGAAAAGAATGGTCTTGTGGTTAAAACATATACTTAAGGGCGGAGATCAGGGTCTTATTCCTCACTCTGCCAATGACGACTTCTGGAACGTTGGACAAAGTTCTTAAACGGACAATGTCAATTTATTTTAATTGACTCGTTTTAAAAGTAAATACATTTTCTGATGGCATGCACTTTACATAGCATGCTCTGATTCTTCAGTAGCTTTTGGAAAGCATTTGTAAAGGTTTCTCAGCTCCTTATGGTGGTTAGAAAGGCCTTTTCAGCAAGGGATAAATAGCCCAAGGCCTTGATCCTGCAGCAAGGTCAATGTGGAGTGCAATTGCTATCTGGAGGGCTCCCTGTACATATGTGGGTTACTACAGAGGCCGCCTTATTGGACTGGGGTCTAGCTGACTCTACTGAAGAACGTAGCAAAATCAGGTATAGCAAAAGGTTTGTCAAGAGCGTAAAAATAGCAGAAAAATATATTTCTCTCTAACTTAAACCTCACTTGCCGTTACAGGCCCCAGTCCTGCCCTAAGATGTGCCTGGGAGTGGAGTTCTCTCCATGTGGATCCTGTAGTGGCAGGATTGAGGCCATACCAGGTGCAACCTTTTCAATGTGATAACAGTGGCCCAATTTTTTTACATCTAAGAAATGCAAATGCTTATCTGCCTCACAGGTGTTGAGTTGTGCTACATTAATTTTTAGGTGCTTTGAGATCTCAGCTACTATTCAAGTGCAAAGTCATATTGTTATAATTCCATGAGTTAGAAAACAATCCCTTCCTGTCTGTCATTCAGTCTATCACGGAAATGCATCCGATTTCAAAGCTTTAATGATGCAATCAGAGATGTTGACTGCTAATATTTCATAACTGGTGACCTAACAATGTGGATTGATCCCAGTAAAGCTATTTGTGGTGCTATCTCCCAAATTCTGGCTATTTAGGAAATTGAACCAATATAAACCTATGGTATTGAGGGCCTATGGCAAGGGTGGCTAACCTGAGCCTGAGAAGGAGCCAGAATTTACCAGTGTGCATTGCCAAAGAGCCAGAGTAACATGTCAGCTCCCCCCGTGCTCCCAGTGTCCCCCACCCACCAGCAGCACCTCTGATCAGCACCTAACTCTCCATCCTGTGCCTCCTGCCCGCTGTGATCAGCTGTTTTGTGGTGTGCAGAGGCTCGTGGGCGGAGGGGCAAGAGCACGGCAGACTGAGGGGAAGGACCGGGGTTCTAGGGAGAACGAGTGGAATAGGGCTAGGGTCTGGGGCAGAGCCAGGGATTGAGCAGTGAGCACCCTGTAGCACCTCCTTAAATAAAGGAGGACAGCGTAGTAGCCTAATTTTCCAACCTGATATCCGTATTTCTTTGCTACTTTGGGCTCAAAGTATTATTATTTACTGTTTGTGTTACCATAATGACTAGGAGGTCTACTATCACTGGGTGACTGGCCCCTTTAAGGGAAGCCTACCTGTGACAGGCTTTTTGAAGGAGAATGAACCCATCTTGGCTCACGTTTAAGTAATTAATTGCCTAGGTGTCTGGTTTGGTCGCTATTTGACTAATGAGCACCTGGACCAGAGAAATGGCTACCAGTGCTCATTTGAAGGGGGTGCTCCTAGCGAGAGGAAGTTTCTAAAAAATGGCGCTTCCAGGGAGAGTGACTTAGGGAGGGAACTCAAGGTAGTTGCAGAGGGAGCAGACTGAGTAGCTGTGTGCGCTGCTTGGGGAAGAGCTGCAGCTAGCAGGCAGGACATGCAGAGCTCCTGGCTTCAGGGAAGGAATGAAGGTTGAGAGCATCTCCTGGGTAGAGGTCCTTGACATGGAAATGATAGACTCAGGCAGAATCTGCCTTCTCTGCCGAGAAGCCTGGGCGAAGGTCCTTCTTGTGTTTCTGTTGTACTTTCCATTTGTAAATCTGACCGTCAGAAGGGGGCATTGTTGAATACCTAGAAGACTTGTTGACCTTTATTGACGACACAGTTAGAAGCCATGACATACCTGCTATGCTACATCTGGCCAGAAGGGCAAGACGGGGAGGCAATGTGCCTTTTACACACAGTTCCTTGGTACATTAGACAGACAGAACCAAAAGCGCGTGCCATCAAAGTCTAAAGGACCTGGACTGTTACTCCAGTATGCTACTTGTGTATATTTGTGGCTGATGAGAATTGCAGTTAATTCTCTCACATAGCATTTTCCTGGATGTGGAGGGCCTTCCGTTGGAAGTCGGTGCCAGTCAGGCCCCACACTGGGACTGCGGTCAGTAAGAGAGCTGCACTGGGGAAGAGGTGATCTGTGTACCTCCCTTCTAAGATGGGGAAGGCGTCTCCTTGCCAGTCCTGCAGAGAATGATGTTAATTGCAACCAGGGGATCTGCTCCCTTATTGATCCAGTGGCCTTCACAGCATGCACGTGGGAGCTATAGTCTCTGTGTCAATTCACAGTCAGTCAGGAGTTGTGTGTGTGGAAACACTACCCTGCATCCTGATCTTAGAATGTGGCGGTGGATTGCCTGGCCTCGGTGGGAAGGCCTTTGTGCCCTGGCTCTCTTCGTTGCTGGATATTGCCTCACCGTCCTTTTTCATGCTAGGAGTGAGATTTTGGGTTTTGTGCCTTGTGACAATAAGGTCATTGTTAGGATCTGATCACTTTCCTTTTCAGTGCAACCCACTGTACCAGATGATGCTGTGGGAGGAAAGTGACAAACATGAGGCTAATTAGCACTATTTGTCTACCTCCTATGACTGCTACAAGTGGTGTTGGCATATTTCACCTTTCACTGAACCGGCAATGCAAAGAGGGGAAGAGAGAGGCGGTGTGATCCACAGTATGGACTTCTTCGAGTTGTATGGTGTTCAGATCTCACTTTTGCCTCATTGCTGATGAAGTTGAGCAGGAGTGGAAAGCATTTCACCACATGGCCTGCAACACAGTTAATCAGTTCTTTTTTTGTATCTATTTTAAACTACCTTTATTGCTTAACAAAGTAAAAATATGAAGTTGAATTGAAACCTCAAACTTGAGAACAAAATAGTGATTTTTGGAGAGCTACATTAATGCTACAATAGGTCTGTCATTCTGCAGTCCTTGTGTACTTGTGGCTTCCCTTGAAAGGAAACAGCATTTGATGAGTGGAAGAATTTCAACGTTGGACCCAATGTTTGTCCAGCTAAGAGCCACATTTGTAATTTATCAGAATGTCACAGATCACATGTGACTACTGTCACATTACCCAGGGTACAGTCTGGACCGTTGAACAGCTGTGTCCCCTGAATTCGCTAATTTGGGGTGCCTTTTACTCTGATTTGCTGTCAGAATATCCATCCATTCCTGGTCTGCTCACTGCTTTCAGCATGCAAAGTCACTCCCTGCTGAATACATGAGCACTCTGACCATGAATTACATACAGGGCAACAACTGAAAATTCCTAGTCCCAGCCTTGTCCCCCAGAAATGTGGGTCTTGTACTGCTCAGAACCCCTGTGAACAATACAAGCTCATAGAAAGGAAAACAATAATATACCAGCCTTGTTATCCCAAATGGTGTCCATGCACTTTAAGCCAAACACACTGGTTAAAATAAATTTAACAACTTCAGAAAGATGGATTGTAACATTACAATTGATGATACATAAAAGTGCGGACTGGTTATAAAAAAACAGGATTGGCTAACTTAACAAATTAATAGAATCCAAAGTGAAGGTTTTTCTCACCATATGCTGTAGTAAATTTCACAGGCTGGGTCTCATTTGAGCCTGGGACCCCTCCTCCTTAGTTCAGTATCATTAAGGTATTTACTGATATCATGAGCAGAAAGGTGGGAGGAGAAAAGGTGAGTTGGAGGCCTCTCTCTCTCATTCTTATACCCTCCCACCCCTTTGAGGATTACTCCCAGTTTGGAGTGCAGGTGGTAAGCAGTCTTTCTTGTGGACCTGAGGTTTGAACCATCCCTATGATGAAATGGAAATTTCTTGTTTACGTCTCCCTTCCAGATGGAGAATGGCCTCTTAAACACCTGGCTGGGGCCAGTGTGTCTCTGTCTCTTAAAAACTGGTTTTATGGGTGTTACCCAGAATTACTACATAGTTCAATAACATTGATACAGTAGAATCTTATAATTTCACGTACAGTACTGCTACACGTATTTCAATAGGATAATGATATTCAGCAGATTATGGCTTTTTCAAATGATATCTCAGATGGTGTACTTTATACAAAATTTATCATAATCTTGTAAAAGTGGTGATCACAACAGTATAAAGTGTCACAACTTCCCTACAGTGCAACACAGGGATGACACATTTATATTTACTACAATCTGTGGAGAAGACAGGTCCCAGCTATTAAAGTTCTATATTAGAATACCGTGGAAAATTGCATTCTGAGTTATGTAATTACTGAAGGCCTCCCCTGCATATGAAAGACTAGACTGGACAGTAGGGCCCCAATTTACTAAGGCATAATAGTTCATAATTAACTTTTAAACGTGTGCTTGAATCCCATTGAAGTACCTAAGGCCTTGATTAAACCTGACCTTAAGTACAACTTTTTTTGAAATAAGTGGGACTACTCGAATGCAAAAATACTTCCCTCATTTGGGACCTAAATGCTTTGCTGAATCTGAACCTAAAATTCTAAGGTCAAGTTTGGCTACTGTTACTTAAATATTAGGTCTTTAAAACATTTACTAAGTGGACTAAATAAATATGAAATGTGCAGTAAATTGGTTCATGGATTTTTCCATGAGTTGGTTCCTTTGCTCACTGTTCAGTTTCTATCAGAACCAAGGTGCGCCTTAAAAAATTCACCTTAGGTATTTATACCATGCTCATCACCATGGTATCCAGTCCCAAGCAAAGGCATTATAATGATAGTGACTCTTCTTTTTCTTGTATATGTGTATAACACAAAGTCTAAGAAAATATAATTAACATTTGAATGTGGAAACCTTTCCATTCCTTCCATGTTTAATTCACTTAATGTACGGTGGTATGGATGATTCGTTTAGGTATTCAACGAACTGAAAAGTCCTAACATATTCAGAATGCAGCATTTACCTGTAAATAAATGCCTTACTTTAATCCATTAGTTTACAGCCCATGAATGGAAGGGAAAAGTATTCCACCAGAAATATTTTTCCCCACCCCAAAGAAAGAAAGGAACATTGATGCAAATGAACCATTCTTCCAGTTGCTTAAAGGATGCAGCTAATTAAAATATATGTGTGTGCTGTAAACAGATATTTCTTTACTTCTTTTTTCATTTAAAAAAATAAGTGGTTATTAGTAATTCTAAAAAAAAAATCTAGTTGACTTGTCACTGTTTATGATCTTTAGTTATTTTTTGTTCAGCTTGTCCAATGAAAATCAATAAAAACAATTTCACTTCTGTTTATAGTCATTTTAACTCTTCAGATTCTTAGTTCTACAGAGTTTGGGTTTGCTGCACTACAAGGGACTATTTATTTAATAACTGTTTTGTTGGTGGGTTTTTTTTTCCCAATAGTAACCTTTTTCTCAGTCCTAGATTTCATAAGTTCTTTTCATGAAAAATAAATTTGGGGCCAGATTTGGGTTCCAGTTTAGCAAAATAATTTAAGCACATGCTTAACAGCATTATTGAATAGGGATGGACTTTACCTACATGCTCAAAATCGAGCAATACATTAAGTACTTTGCTGTATCCAGGACTTAGTATAATTAAAGGAAACACTTTTATTTATACTGCAGTGTCTCATTATGCTGGCCACTGAAACACACAGTAAGAGACAGTCCCTGCTGCTAGGTGCTTACAATCAAAGATAACTTAAACTAGGCTGTCGAAAAGAAATGACTATATAATAAAGATATCTTTATTATTCAGATTTACTGTGACACTGATTCCACTCTGATCTTCCTCCTTTTCTCTCACAGCAGAAGATTGGAATGAAACTTTTTGTTTACGAATGTTCTCCAAGAGCAAATGTGTATGTGACAGAGAGGGTAATTGGGAAATGAGCCTATGCATAATCTTCAGAGGGGCTGGAGAAGAAAGGCAGAAAACCTCCTAGCTTCTCTCTGGTTAGGGAATGGTGAAGTCCCACACAAAGTAAAAATGAATTTAACTTTAACTTTAAATCTGTAAAGACATCCTGAACAGGGCCGGTGCAACCCATTAGGCAAACTAGATGGTCACCTAGGACACGAAGATTTGGGGGCGCCAAAGTGGTGCCCCCCAATTTTTTTAAAGCATTTCTGGGCTGGGCTCCCTGCAGTGCGCTGACACTTGTGGCCCTCAGACTCTCTCTGCCTGCACTAGGAGAGGGAGACTAAGAGCCGTAGGCGGAGCTCTGCCCAGCTTCTGGCACCCCCACCGGCAATGTCAGATTCAGCCTGGAGCACTCAGACTTCCTCTCCCAGCACAGGCAAAGCCGCTCCAGGCTGAAACTGACATTGCCGGCAGGGTGGGGAGCTGCCCGCCTCCAACCCTCCCCGCAGGGCTCTCCGGGGCCGGGGGGTGGGGATGGTGGGGAGCTGCTGCCCACAGGGCTTCCTGGGTGGAGGGGGGGTGGGGAGCGCAAGGTGGAAATTTCACCTAGGGTATCAAATATCCTTGCACCGGCCCTGATCCTGAGCAGCATTGTAAAGTACAGACAGAAGTGCTGCTGACCACAGCTACACTGGTCTTGTCTCCCACGCCGCCAACAGAATTATACTCACCCTGGAGTTTTATGAAGACAAGGGAAAAGCCATTCCACAGTAGTGCGTACAGTTTAAGAAGCTTTTTACAGCCCTGGCTACTCTGACCTCTGCAGTTGTCTAGCTGTTACTCAGCTGTGTGGTTTTTTTTTTGTTTGTTTGTTTCATGCAACATTCTCTCTTCCTTTATTCTGGATCAACACTAGCAATTCCTGTGCCCTACAGATGCCAAGGAGCTGTAAAAGTAAAAAAAAAAAAAGGAACCTCTCCAAAATCAAGGCTAGCCACTTTCTCGGGTATCTTGTGCGTGCATGCATGCTCAGATATATGCACAACTCCTGCATGGGCCTGGAAGACTAAATGATTATTGCTTATGATCGGTATGATGGTATTTCCGAGATGATTCAACCAAGACCGGGGCTCTGTTGTATTGATACGCAGCAGAAGACTGTCTCTGCCCCAAAAGAGCTTATAGGTGAACTCAGTCCAGATAGACAAAGAAGAGTGGGAGAGGAAAGAAAGGCAGAGAGGTCAGGTGACTGATCCAACTTCACATAGCAGGTCAGTGACAAAACCAGGCTTAAAACTCAGTCCTTGAGTCCTAGCCCAGTGCATTGACTACTGGATTATAGTCCCTCTTTGTAGTGCAGGTACGACCATGCAGGAGTGGTGGGAGTTCAGGTCATAGATTCCAAAGCCAGAAGAGACCACTGTGATCGTATCAGATGACCTTTGTAGCACAGGCCAAAGAACTTCTCCAAAATAATTCCTAGAGCAGATCTTTCAGAAAAAAATCCCCCCACGACCCACGGTAAATTGTTCCAATGGTTAATTACTTCTCTTGAAAGCAGTGGTAGGTGGGCCTAGCCCCTTTGCCTCTTGTCTCTTGCCTAAATCTTTGCTGCCTTTAAAGGTGTAATATCTGATGTTACATTGAGATCTTTATAGCAGGGAAGTTGTTTTTTGGCTTGTACTATGAAGTGCCTTGCATGTTTTGGGGCACTGTGGCTGGGATTTTGAAAGTTTGCGTAAAGGCAGTAAGGCGTCCAGATCTCCCTGAAAATAAATGCCCAAGTCCCTTAAATGCCGTTAAATAATCCCAGCTTACCCAAAATAAAAAATAATACCCCTGCTGAGCGCTCCTAAATTCTTTCTCAGCCTCTTGCAGTGAGCAGAACAAAATGACACCCCTACCTATTTAGCAGACTTCAGCTAACAATTTCAAGCATGGGTGAGTAAAGTTAGGTGTCTAATTCTCACTGGGGCACCTGATTAGTGGCCTGTTTTCTCACAGCTCCCCTTGACTTGGATGGCAACACAGAATGTGGATTTTTTTTTTTTTTAAAAGGAGAAAATGTAAAAGCCTGGTTTGATATTTGAACATTTTTACCCCTGAAGAGGCAGGGCTGAACTTAAGTGAAGAACAGAAGTGAAGGAAACCCTCCTTTTTTTTAACAGACCTGCATTTTTGCTCAAGATGGAGAATTGAGCTCCCATTTACATTACCCATTATTTTGTTCCTGAAAAAAATGAAGGCATGAAAAGTAACCAAAACAAAAAAAGTAACGTGTCCCCTCTCCCCCTTTTGCAGTGTCCTCTAGACAGGACCAGCTCCAGGCAGCAGTGCATGAAGCGCGTGCCTGGGGCAGACAATGACAGGGCAGCATTCTGGCTGCTGACAGGGCGACCCCTCCTGCAGATTCGGTGGCACACCTGTGGCAGGTCAGCCGGCTGGACCCGTGGTTTTGGCAGCATGACTGCGGCAGTTCCGCCGAAGTCGCAGGACTGCCGGACCTGCCGCAGGTGTGCTGCCAAAGCCGTGGGTTTAGTCGGCCGACCTGTCAGCACCCGGAATGCCGCCGCCTCCCTTCTTGGGGTGGCAGGAAAGGTAGAGCTGGCCCTGTCTCTCGAGTAGTGTCGCGCTGCTGTTTCCACCCCACTAACTTAGAGAGCTGTATAACCCCCAGGTGAGCTAGGTTGAAGAGACTAGCATAAATCGAAGATTAAATTTTTTTTTTTTTTTGGAGCTTATGTCCCACAGCAGTGGAGCAGTGCGTCAGTGCTCCATAGACACCTTGCTTTTGTCTTGCACTGCTACTACCTCGGGTTGCATCATACTTGTGACAGCAACATTCTGCCAGAGTTGTACTGTCCGTGTCCAAGGGATGGAGTGAGCTTTAATCACATCTGTGTGATAGTAATTTGTTAAATGAGGAGAGATGACAGAAGAGAGAGAGAGAGACCAAGATAAGCTGCTTTTTCCGGAACAAGGGAAATGTCCCTTTTGCTAAGCAGAGGAAAAGTCGGGGGTTGGTGTGGTTTTTTTTTTTTTTTTTTTTTTTTTTAACAAATGCTTAAGTTTCTGACTCCGCTTGCTAATGCAATCTCTGTAATTAAAATTTCCATCAAGCTCATCGGTCCAAATATTTGCACATGCAAATTTGTTCAGCTGAGGCCCCTTGATCTGTCATATTCCTGCAAATCATGTTTTTATGTTTGCTCACTCTTTGGGACAGATTGCCTACTTTTGGATTTGTTATTAAAAGGTAATATTGACTTAGTTTCCTTTGCATTGAGCAGCAGCCTCATCTCCTCAGGCCTGGCTGGGATATATTCTTTATCACAAGCTGTTTTGCGAGGAATTCCATCCTGCTGCTGTTAATGACGACAATAATTAATGACACTTTTCCAGAGCTTCAAAGTGTCACGCAGCTCACAGCACTGTCATGCCTGCCAGTGGCTCAGCCTGATCCTCAGCATTAAGCTGAACTCTGGGCCAGCAGCAGGCATTTGCCTCCTCCGCTTGCTTCTCCTGAGGGCCCCTCTGGAGCCAGCATCTCTGCTCCTCCTGCTGGATCTCAGCACAAGGGACCCAATACTGGTCCCAGGAGCCTTTGTCCCTTACTCCTCTAGTAAGCTGTGCCAGCTCCTCCATCATAACCCCCCCCAACACCTGCCCACCCCCATTAGCCCCAGGCATACCTGCCACCACCTGTCTCCAGCAGTCCTAGGAGCTTTAGTTCCTGCTCCTGTCCTCCCCAGCACTTGCCCATATCAGGTAGCCTTAGCTCCCACTGCCGCATCTAGCACCACACCCAGCACCCCAGGAGCCCTTCTGATTAGCATCTCCAGTAACCTTGTGCCCATTACCCACCCAGCTATGAAAGTACTCCAAAGCACCCCACCTCCCACCCCTCTGTTTGGCTTCTCAGCTAGGGTGACCAGATGTCCTGATTTCATAGGGACAGTCCTGATTTTGGGGTCTTTTTCTTGGCTCCTGTTACATCCCACTCTCTGTCCTGACTTTCCACACTTGCTGTCTGGTCACCCTACTCTCAATCCTTGCTGCAGATAGGGCTCTGTGTAGGTGCTGGGGTTCCTGGAGTACATCCTTTGGGCTGCTGGGTGGGAGGACAGTGGGGTGTCTGCACTGGGGGGCTCTGAGCAGCTGTATGCATCTCGGGAGCCAGTCTCCTGTTCTCTGCCCATCTCAGTGCTCCCTGCCCTGCCTTCCTGCTGTTCTGGTAGGCAGGAGAGACCAGCCTGCAGTGGTAAAGGAGGGGTGACTGCTGTGGTGTCTGTCTCAAAGCAGGATAGGGAAGTTGGGGTGGACATTTCACTGCATGCCCACCCTCCTACCAAAACTCACCCTGGGAGAACCATGTCTCAAGGAACAGTGCAGAATTTGGCAGATCCACTTTACCCTTCTGTAGCTGCTTCCACCTGTGGGTTGCTCTGCAGACAGCCATGCTTTAAACCCCCCTGAGGCGTAAATAAGAAGGACTCTCCTTGTTTTACAGACAGGAAAACAGAGCATAATTGACTTTCCAGGGGCAAGCTAGAGCTGAGAACAGAACCCATGGTTCCCGCTTCCCTGAGGCACAAGATCAAAAAATTCATGGAGGTTGTCTATTAATGGCCATTAGCCAGGATGGGTAAGGAATGGTGTCTCTAGCCTCTGTTAGTCAGAAGGGATTGATGGATGGCAGAAGAAAGATCACTTGATCATTACCCGTTAGGTTCACTCACTCTGGGGCACCTGATATTGGCCACTGTCGGTAGACTGGATACAGTGGATTCCCATTAATTGGGCCACCAGATAATTGGGGCAGCCACTTAATCGGGACAAATCGCGAAGAACAGAAACAAAGCGTCCCTTTTTATTTACTTTGGTTAATTGGGGCAGCTGCTTAATTGGGCCAAATTGTTCCGGTCCCGATGTGTCCCAGTTAACCAGAATTCACTATACCGGGCTGGATGGACCTTTGGTCTGACCCAGTACGACCATTCTTATGTTCTTGTCATCCTTCCCCTTGAGGTTGGCCAGGTCAATGAAAGAAGCAAATGGCTCATGGCCCTGAGTCAGGGCAGAGCCACGCTGCCCCTGGGAAGGCTCCAGCAAGGAAGTGTAATCCCTCCCCCAGCTCTGTGCTACACACACATGCTGCGCTATCCTTCTGGAGGAACCAGTTCCATCCCACCTACCCTCTTCCCCATCTTCCCTCTTGTCTGGGGTCCTAGCTCTCCCTCTCCTGCTACTGGAGCTTGCTGTCTGCCTCACAGGGTAGAAGCAGCTGGGGCAGGTGGCTTGGAGGAAGCCTGCTTGAGTACCTGGCCATCATGGTGGACAGAGATGGGAGCGGAGAGCATGAGTGCCTGCTGATTGTAAAGGGGCTGGGTCTCTTTAACGGGGGGTGGGTGGAGAACTAATGTTACTGCTGGGTGAAAGAGAGGGAGAGGTGAGGTTGTTGCATAAGGGATGGAGAGATGAATTAACTCGGCTCTTGTTCCTTAACTGTTCTTCCTTCCTTCCTTCCCCCTTCCACACCTGCAATGGAAAACTGGTCCATGGAAAAGGAATATGGCTTGATTTGCTTCACTGAGTGCAGAAAATAAATAATTGTCATCTTCAGCATCCATTACTTATCCTTGCTGTGTGTTTTTAACCTACCTCCTCTGAAAGAAGAAGCTAATTTATAATCTTGTATATTGAGAGTGTTTGTTCACATCCGTCTGTCGGCAAGCTTTATAAATCAATTTAGCCCCAGACAGACACACTGTGCAGCTTTCTGTGTTGCCAGAGATGTCACTTACTCATCGGCTAGAAAAAGCACTAGCCTTAACTGTCTTTTAATTTGGGTTCATGTGAAAAACAAGTATAGTGTCTCTTGTATGTGTGTATCGACAGTGTTCTAGTTACCTGGCAACCTGTGGAAATCATGTTGGAGGGCCAAATACCTGTATAAAATAGAATACCGTACATATTTGTATATACACCGAGAGATTTATGTTAAATTGTGAGGGTATTAAAGGAATGAGGGAGTCAGTTTATATTCATGCCAGTGTAGTTGATCAGTTGCAGTAACAGAGTTATCCTGCCAGGAGCTGACTATAACTGGGGAAGTGGTGTATGAGGGTATATCTACACTTTCTGGGGATCGACGCTGCCGCGATCGATGCACCTAGAGAGGGGATCGATTTAGCAGATCTAGTGAAGACCCGCTGGAATGAGGAGCGTAAAGTAAGTCGACAGGAGATTGTCTCCTGTTGACCCACTGCGGTGTAGATACTGCAGTAAGTCAACCTAAGCCACGTCGACTCCAGCTATGTTGTTCATGTAGCTGGAGTTGTGTAACTTAGGGTGACTTGCCCCTATAGTGTAGACAAGGCCTGAGACTGGGACAGTGGTATATGAGACAGGGAAAGGCTTTGGAAGTCTGCAATGTTGTAAGTTAGTGTGGAGATCAGAGGGGTTCTTGAAAAATAACAAGATAGCAGGGAAAGTTTACAAGCACAGTGCATACGACAACTGCTCTCGTGTTCAGTGGGAAAATTGTTGCCAAATTTCTGTACTAACTTTACTAGTTTGCTTAGGGCATCATGGTAATGTATTATTGCATTGTTACGGTTAAAGACATGGTCACCCCTGAGCTCTCCGTTATGGGAGCTATAACAGTCCAGGTGAATATGGAATAATTGAGTGTGTAAGTTAATGGCTTATGGATAAAGAATAAATGTGATCCACTCTATTTAGAGTCAAGAGACGGGGTGTCAGGGCTACCTCACTCTCTCAAACTTTTCTCTGAGACCTTGGACTAGCCAGTTAAATTCTGTGCCTCCGTTTACACCCCTTGTCCAATGGGGAAAATATTGGCATGCCAATTATTTTTCGGAGCATTTGAATATAGGTACAGAATGTGAGTGGGAGGAGCAGCATAGAGAAAGTGAGGTGGGGGTGAGTGATGAAGAGGAAATGATAATGAAGGTGGAGTATGGAATGAACATAGAGGGAGTGAATTAAGGTGTAAGTGGTCTAGGTGGGGAACAGAGTAAGAAGAGGAGGGAGTGAGATGGGAAGAAGCTGGTCTCTCATAGGCTTTAAATGAGAGCTTAGGCAGCCATTTGTTCCACAGATGACTGTGTGTATATATAGTATGTTTATAATAATGAGATCAACCATTGGCAGGAAGTGGGTTGAGGCACAGGGGTATTTTTCAGGATCACTTTGACACTAGACAGTGAACTTTGGGAATTACATCATGTTGAATGATGGAATTAAATAGATCCAACAGTCCTTTCTAGGTACTTTCCTCACCAGTTCTTTAAACCTCAAATGTTAATTTCTTCACCTTTGTGATGATGATTTATTTCCATAGACCAGTAAATGGGTTAATCTTCAATACCTTGCAGTAATAAAACTGTGTTAATTAGTGTTAGCTTGGAATGACAAGACTACAATTAATTAAGTTACACTGGGATCTAGTTGGAATAAAATTGATACAGGGGGATAGCATAAACATAAATCAGCATTTAAATAAAGTGAGATCAGATTGCAGTAATTAAAAGGAAAATCCATTGGTATTAAGATGTAAAAACAACTGATGCAGATATAATAAACACAGTAAGATAAATAGGCTAGAAAAATGCAAATCATCCCCAAAAAGGAAGGGAAAAACAGTTTGGCGACAGTTAAGAAAATACAATTACATAATGTGGGAGTGAAGAAGTTTAGCAGAATAAATAAATGTTTTGAGCGTCGGCTTGGAATGCCATTAAGGTTAACCTGATCCATTGCAAGTGAGTTCTAGTTATAAAAGTAATTACAAGAAAGAGAATCCATTTGGAATCCATGAACAAATGAGAGAGAGAGAGAGAGAGATGGATGAGTGTAGAAAAAAGTCATTATCTCTTGGAAGTTATGAAAGGCACATGCGGCAGGAAGCTAGGTAGGAAACTTCTAGCATGAGTTTAATTGGACTATAGAAGGAGCAGCCCAGAATGAATCTATCAACACATATGGTTCTTTAGATTGCTTACTGTCACAGGACTTGGCACTTTTAGATGATAAAAATGTAACTGGTTCATTAGCTTTTTGGATTAAAGGAACCATTGTATCTTCAAGTGTTTGTTACAGTAATTAGGTATAATAGTTTGAGTGCCCCATTTTTTTTTTTACAAGGCAATAATCTCTTTCTGTAGAAGAACTACCGAGACAATGAAGGGTTCGGAGGAATTGATGTAGGAGGGCAGATGAATAGAATTCTGAAAGAGGAGATTCAGAATTAGCTCTAACCTCTAGGGAATGAGAATTCTGGCCCCAGTTGTGGCTAGCTCAGTGAAGATGTCCTCTCAGTATACGGCAACGGTCAAAATAATTAGACTGTGTGAGGGAAAGACGAGAATACTAAATAAAGTACTACCATGACATTCTATCCATAAATGATAGCTCCTGTCTTTGAATGTGGTATCGTTTTGGTCACATCTGCTAAAACAGGATAAGAAAATAGAACAAGTCCAAAGATCACTAGAAATTCTTCGAGGAACAGGGTAGTGTGTGGTGGAGGCTTTCTCTTTGTGGAGAGGTTAAAAAGCCTAGGACTGTTTAATCTGGAAAAGAAAAGAGAGTGCGAAGATGTACTTGTGACGTTCCCATAGTGTTATCTGCGGGATCACTCCAATCCTCAACTCTGGGAGCTAGCCTGACCCTGCTCCACTGTGAGAATCCCCACTCCTGGGCTATTCATGCACAGCCTCTGGCATGTAAGCTGCTCCCAGCTACCTGAGTGAGCACTTTTGGCCAGCTGCTGCTTGGATTGTGCAACCGAATGACACTAGCCAATATCTCCAGTCCCAGACACCACCTTAGGGACCTCCATCTTGCAGTGTCCAATTATGCCTGCTGGAGGCTGCAAGCTTATATGAGTTCATCAATTTAACAAAGAAATTGCTACGTACCAGGTTTGTTATCCCAAGGGGAGTCTCTGACATGCTTCAAACCAAACACGCTGCTTCAGGTAGAATAAACAAACAACTTGATCAACTACAAAAGATAGATTTAAGTGAGTATAAGTCAAAGCACAAGAAGTCGGATTTGGTCTAATGAAATAAAAGCAAAATGCATTCTAAGCTGATCTTAACATTTTCAATGCCCTTACAAACTTAGATGCTTCTCAGCACAGGCTGGCTGGTTGGCCATCAGCCAGGCTCTCCCCTTTGATCAGCACTTCAGTCACTTGGTGGTGATATCCATAGGTGGAGGTGGAAGAGAGAGGAAGAGCTTGGCAAACATCTCTCCCTTCTAGCATGTTCTTTCCTCTCTCTTGGCTTTGTCCTCCCTTTGGGGTCAGGAGAGCATTACCTCATTGTAGTCCCAAACTGGCCAAAGGAATGGGGGGAGGAGGGGTGACTCACTAGAGAGTCCAACAGATCCTTTGTTGCTGCCTAGGCCAGTGTCCTCTGTTCCTGTGAGACTGGGCTGGGTTTGTCTCATACATGCTCTGATGAGGTGTGAACTGCCCCTCTGTTCCTGGAGAATTTGCTTGGACTTGTTTTAAGCCACGAGGACACATTTTCAGCCTTGTAACTATATACATGAAATTAAAACCATTACTATAACAACAATGCTCAGTGCATCATGAGCCTTCCGAAGAAATCCGACATGACAAATTTTGCATATTATAAGAATGAACATAGGGGTGCAGGGTGTTCCCCAGGATACAGATTGTCACAATAATGCTGTGCATACCATTAATTTTATAGAGAAGGCTTAAGGAGCACTTACATTGAGAGCTTGTCTATATATATATAAAACTGCACTTGTTTAGCTTAAGATGTAGCAAACCAGTTTAGTTCAACAGGTGCTAAAGGCTGTGTAGATGCTCTTAAATGGTTTCAAACCTGGCTTAACATCACAGTTTAGCATAAATCCATTTGAAACTGGTTTAAACTGAACCAGAAGGAAGCCCCTATAAAAGTCAAATAAACGTATGCACACAAGAAATTGCATCAGTTTAGCTAAAGTGGTGGAAATGTGTGTTCTGACTAGGTCTTATTTTCATTCTGCTTCACATACTGCTAGTGTGGAGTCAAGGGATAATGATGTGACAGAGAGTCCTGTGGCACCTTAAAGACTAACTAAAGTATTAGAGCATAAGCTTTGTGGGCTAATACCCACTTCGTTGCATCCAGCGAAGTGGGTAGTAGCCCACAAAAGCTTATGCTCTAATACTTTAGTTAGTTTTTAAGGTGCCACAGGACTCTCTTTGTCACTTCTGCAATTCCAGACTAACACGGCGACCCCTCTGATTCTTGACAACATGCAAGGGATAATGATGTGTCAGGTGGGCAGGAAGGAGTAGTTTTGTTTTGTGGACACATGACTAAAACTGGGATCAGACAAAAGGGAGACTCTAAGAGAGAAGGAATAAATAGTTGCAACGGTCAGCAATATGTGACAACACAGCCTAATCTTCCTCTTGCTTTATACCAGCATAAATCAGACAGCAATGCTACTGGACACTGTGGTGTGACACCAAGGTAAATGAGAGGTGAAACAGATTCTCAGAGTAAAATCTTGGCCCCCCTGAAGTTAGTGGGAGTTTTGGCATTGGTGTCAAAGGGTCTGAGACTTCACCCTAAGTCTTTAATCATGGAAATATCATTTGATTATGAAATAATAGGAGAGCAATTCCACACTGCAGCTCAGAGCCTTCACTTAAATACATCAAAGATGCTCCTTCCGTGTTGATCATGTTCATCAGCACAAGATAATTAGCTTTAATAATGGCATTGTCATTTGCAAGGAATGAGGTTAGGGATCAAACAGGAAAATTGACAATATAAAGTTCTGACCTAAATGAAACAGGCATTATTCAGGCTGTCTTGACCACATAGTCAGCTCCTCAGACTGAGTGAGTGCTTGTAAGAGAGTGTGGCTAATTAATATTGGAGGATCAAGTCTTAATTGCTCTCTGCAGATCATTAGATTTTTCTAGATATATTTGTGTGCCTGGAGGGAATGGAGCAGAAGAATAATTTGAGGTGAGCCCTCGCTGTTTCTTTTTTTATAGACCTCTGGCAACTTGAGCCGTCGGCTGGGAAACACCAAACTGCAGACGAGACTGAATGATTCGTGCCTGGTTATAATGCTTGTGACCTGGCATTTACATAGTCCCTTTCACCCATCTGGAACCCAAAGTGCTTTATAGATTTTTATCGACTGTGATTGTAAAATGTGCCTAGCTCTGTAGTGCAACTACCTCTGGGCTGAAACAGCAACAGATGGCAGTTCCGTGCAGCATCACACGACAGATTTGGAGAGATTTGTTACCGATTGACAATACAGGGGGAGTTATTATAAATCAAGGTGAAATTGGGCCAGGACAATAAAGTTAACATCCCCTGTCATTATATGCAGAAAGAGGAATAATGAACCATTTCCTTAAAATCTATATCTCTTTTTCATTTCAATTGTCGCTTGTTTCACAGTATGAAATCCTTTCCATCACAGGATCTTTAATGACAAGAGGGTACAACTTCAGTGGTGCTGCCAGCAGCACAGTCTCACCTTCCCCTGCACCATGTTTCCATCCCAATCCTCGTGTAGTCTGACCATGAAAACACAGCTTGAAGTGATGTGGCTCCATAATGCATGGATTTGCCATTCTCAGTGTTTCCAAGCAGGCAAAGGCAGTTGAATGTGCTGTGCAACACTACCCATTCCTCCCTTCCCCTTCCCCGCATAGATGTGTCAGGCAATTCTTTAGTACAATACTGGTGTCTGGTTTGAGGAGCACTTCTATTTTTCCTTTTGCCTTTGGAGGTAGCAGCTTAAGTTATTGCTGTCAAGATGAAAGAATTCAAGATGAAGGAAGCAGAGGACAAATTTGATATCAGAAGGCACAAAGCCCCTAAAAATCTGTAGCTTACTTTCCTTTCAAATGCAGCTTTTTTAATAGTATCAAATCCTCTTTGCCAAATGTCTCATGTTGCACATTTTTTTTTTAAAAAGGATCTCTAGTGCCTATAGTACAAAACAAAAACAACAACAAAAAAAACTAAAGCCACCTGCCAAAAAAAAAAAAAATCAGTTACCTTGACAAAGTGACAACAATCCTAAAAGAACCTTTCATCCCCAACAACATGCTAAACCGGGAATGTCTGAATAAATAGCTAGATCCTGAAATATGCCCCAATGGTTAGCAAGACTGCGTTGAGCGAACTCATGATTTCCAAAATCGAGGATCATTCTCCTTAGAAAAACCTGCCTTTTGATGTATAAATCAAGGCATTGCCAACAGATCTTAAGTCAAGAGCAAGAGTACAAGGAAAGAAGCAGTCCTGGTGGTAACCAGGAGAATTGAAACCATTAGTCTAAACAAATATCTTGAATTGCACCCAGAAATGAATGAGAAACCTGTGCAGTATGTTGAATGGGATGTATTGTGGCCCATGTGTGAAACACCACTAAGGAAGCAGGTTATCAGCATGCTGCACTGGCTGAAATTTCTTGATGGGCTTCAGTTATAGACCTGAATAGAATCCATTGTATAATGTAGTTTGGAGGTGACAATGGATTATATATTCCTTTTGGATGCAGACCATACCACAGTGCTAGCCAGACAGAGATGGAGAAACTACCATTTTCTAGAAACTGGAAGCAGCTAGGGATCCAATAGGACTCCTGTATTGCATACCTTTGCCACACAGGGTAGGCATGTCTGTGTTGGATAAAACAATGCACGCGCACACACATCCTATGCACATGGGCTCGTTTGTCTCCCTTCCACTTCTGGTCACTTTTCTTGCCCCCTGACATCACCTTTATTTGAGTCGGGCTCCTTCAGACAGCTAGATCTCACCCTAGTCCCAATGTGAGCCAGCCCCTCAGAAAAGCCAGGTGGCTGCATTCTCTGGATTAAATCACATAAACAATACAGGGAAGGTGAGTGGCACTGGCAGGCTGATCACACGCTGCCCAAGTCATCTCACTAGCTCCTCCAACAGTGTTACATAGACAGTGAGAACAGGAAGGGTGACAGAATGGAACCCTGAAGAAAAAAAACAGAACCATTCCATCGCAACTCAGTCCGTCCCTGCTAGGCCACAGGCCTGTCTAAAATACCAAGATTATCAAAGGCATTTGATCGGTGTAAGGATCAGCATGCACAAATGACAGTTGCTAGTAAAGTGGATCTCTCTCTTTAGGGTGGGGGTTACTGCTGGATTCATTTTTTTATTCTCCAGACTCTTTGGAAGATTATTTCACACCTGCTTTCTTTCTGACATGAGAACAATAGAAGCCCGATCTTTTCCTAGTCACCTCTCCTCTCCCATCCTGGCAAATACAGCATGTAGAATTGTTTTGCTACTGCCAGTGTTTCTTTCTCCTCTTTTTAACATGGGGGCAGCATATGGGACTTGCAATTGCAGGAAAGCTGTCTGGTCTCATGGAAAGAACACTGCACTGGGTTTCAGGGCACCTGGTTTCTATCCCTGGCTCAGCTGCGGGGTGCCTTTTGGGCAAGTCATTTCACTTCTCCATGTCTCAGTTCCCACTTTGTAAAATGGGGATAAAGACAACTAACCGTCTTTGTTAAACTCTTTGAGAGTTGTGGTTGAAAAGTGCTCTATAAGAACTCAATTTAGTTTTTATGCATTTGAGACTGTGTAGATTGAGGTAGCATAACAGGCAAGAACCTTAATTCCCACTGGCTACTACTCCATGTTAAAACTATGAGCAGGTGTCATCTACTCCATTTTGTGCACCATAGAGGCAGTGCTCTGAGCTTTAGCAAGTTGTTGGGGAAAAGGTTGGATACCCCCACTGTTGATCGTGGTGTCTTTTTCTTTTCATAGTGATGACTGCAGCTTGTGGAAGTGTCTATGACACTAAGGTATCCTGCTTTCTCCTGTCAGCTGCCTTGTCCGGTGCATCAGTTTATGACCAGGGCTCAGTGTTTGTTCTTGGCACAGTATATAACTGATTTGTGTGGAGTCAGTGACTCATTGGAAAACAGCTGAGCAGGCATCAACAGCCTGCACTTAGTAAAATAGGTTCAGTGGCACTGCTGTACGAAGGGCACATGCAAGAGAGAATCAGTCCCCATTGGGAAATCAAATTAAGGCTGCACTGAAGTAAAGTCTAACTTGGGGTGAGAGAAATGTGTGTTTGGGGAGGGGGGTAGTGTGAGGAAGTGACATGTCAGCAAAACCTTTTAGTTAAATCACAAAGGTCCTTTGCCAGCATGGCAAAAATATAAAACCTGGCCTTGCTCTGCTCTTGTAAATCTCTGAAATACAGAGGCCATGACAGCGTAGGAAGCATTCTGCAAAGCAAGCTCAGAATGGAATCAGTGTCTTTGTATGGGCTTTTATGTCCTAGTATGAGGAATTGAAATACTATTTCTGTCAGAATTCAGTCTCCTGGCTGCTTCTCTGAGTTATTTTAAAAAAAACCCCAAACCCCCAAAGTCTTCCAATCAGGAAGTGCTGTCTCTGCTGCTGACCCTTCATTAGTAAATCATCTCAGCCAGGCCTTCTGACTAGCTCTTGATTTCCTTTCTGCGTGTGGTTGGTTGTGTCTTGATCCATGCCTTAGTATCAAAAACAATTAAATGAAGAAAAATGAAAATGTAGCATGAGACCAGACGGCTTTGTTGCTGTTTCGCTGATCATGAAGGATGAGTGTGAATCTGGGCAAACAGACAGAAATGTATAATACTGTGTCCTTGAAGCAACCCTGACTCAGAGCCCTGGCAAGGACACTGTCGGGTGCCTTATCCTGAACTCTTCTGAAAATTTTGAGGATATGAGAGTTGCTGTGGGCATGTCTTGCTGGGTATGAAACTGAGGTGCTGAAAGATCCTATGGCCCTTTTCACAAGAAGATCCTGTGATACTTGGCACAAGAGCTAGGTTGTTAGCCCTGGTGTCCTGCCCAAATTCCATTTTGGATCACTGTTTTTAATCCACAAAAATTTCTCTAGCCGTTTCAATTGCATTCATGTTTTCCTTTTGACTTTCTGACCTAATTCGTTGTGTAACATGTCTGCGCTCTGTTAAGGAGTTGCTCTGTTTCATCAGATAGCTGCTTGTCAGTAGTGGGTAAAGTCATTTGTATGTATGGAACAGGGCTGGCCTTACTATGAAGCAAACTGAGGCAGCTTCCTCAGGTGCCAGACTGTGGAGGGGGTGGGGGTAACCACTAGGACCCAGAGTGTAGAAAATTGTGTCTGCTGCTGATGCATATGTATTCTCTCTGCTCTAGATGCACAGAGATGGTGGAGTGCTAGGAAGGAGGACAGAAGAGACCTTTCAAAGTTTTGGCCCAAGCGAGGCGGCATGGGGGCATTATTTGAGCTCCTCGCCTCAGATGCCAAAATGTTGTGGGCCGGCCCTGTATGGAAGTAGGCTTTGCATAGTCTTGGAAATGCTTTATAGAGAATCATCTGTAATTATGATGATTTGTTTATATTACATGGGGGTAACATTTCCAATAGCGGCAAAATGACTTTCAGAACTCTCTTCTGAAAATGAGATTTAGGCTCTTCCCTCGCTTGGCTACTTATGAAAATGATACCGGTGATTACGAAGTTGCGGGTCTCAGTGTGCTAGACCACACACATACATGCAGAAACAATCCCTGACCCAATCCACTTACGGTCTGAAGGTATGTCTAAGTTTGCAGGTGATTTTTCAAATGAAACCTCCAAGTTACTAAGTATGCATTAAAGTCTTAATGTTTACAGGGTCTCCTGCCTCAAGGTCTGCTTGGTACTCTCAAAAGTACAGCATTGTCCAGTGTTAGAGAAAATGGCTGGGAGTTGGGGCTGCTCTCTTCCTTGCTCTGACACAGATTCTTGCATGATTTAGGGCCAGTCACTCAAGATTTCCTGTCTGCAAAGTGGTGCTACTGCTGATAGCTTCTTAGATCACAGGGATATAATAGTCATGTTTGTAAAACACCTTTGGGGTCATTGAATGAAGGGGACAAAGTGCTTCCTGGCAGCAGCCCCGTTCAGAGTACAACAGTGATTGCTTATCTTGTGATCCTTTGCATTTCCCCATATCTCAGGATTAAGGCTGTGTTTTAGTCAAAGTCATGGACAGGCCACAGGCAGTAAACCGCAATTCACAGCTCATGACCTGTCCATGACTTTGACTCTGGGGGCACCATGGATAGTGCGGCCCAAGGGCACGCTGTGGGTACTGGGAGGGGGGGGGTCTGGGAGTAGCAGGGCTGGGTAGGTTCCCTACCTGGCTCCTGGGAAGTGACGACCTCCATCTCCTAGCTTCACATGCTGCCTCCGCTCCACCCCAAGTCCCGGTTTACTACAGCTCCCATTGGCTGGAAAGCACAGGCCATGGGAGCTGCAGGGACGGTGCCTGTGGGCAAAGGCAGCACGTGGAGCTCTTCCGCGGAGCCCCCCCCACCAGGTAGGTACCACCCCGCACCTCAATCCCCCCCGTTCCTGGTCGTCCTCACCCAAACTTCTGCTGCTCGGGGGCTCCTGGGCCAGCCACATGACTGCTGCAGAAGTCACGGAGGTCACGGACAGTCAAGGAATCTATAATTTCTGTGGCAAACATGGAGCCTTACTCACGATACTCCGACTTCTGGTACCAGCTGAAAACAGGAAGCGAGAGCCATACCTACATGGCAACTGAATATTAAAACACATCTCGCTCTTTTGCAGACCACTAAAAATGTTTAATTTCAGACAGCGATTCAGGGTAATTCTTGCCCAGACTTAGGGTTAGACTGATTTATTCCTCCATACTCAGATGTCTACCTGAATCCAGTCCTAGGGAAGACACTGACTGTTTCATGCCATGTGGCCTCGTGAATAGAGCAATGCATGAGGACTCAGGAAAGCAAGGTTCTATTCCCAGCTCTGTCACTGGTCTACTGGGTGATCTTGGGCAAGTCACTTCCTCTCCCTGTGCCTCAGTTTCTCAATCTATAAAATGGGGATAATGATATCTACCTCCTTTATAGAAGTGACAGAGAGTCCTGTGGCACCTTAAAGACTAACTAAAGTATTGAAGCATAAGCTTTTGTGGGCTAATACCCACTTCGTCGAATGCATGCAGTGGAAGTCATTTACCTCCTTTGTAAATTCTTTGAGATCTACTTATTAAAAAATTGTATTTGAGGTATGATGTATTGTATGTTAGCATTGATTTTGAGCAGGACAGAGCAATGGGCGAATGTCTAGAGATCATTCGGTTCATTCCAAACATATGCAGCCTTTTGCAGCTGCAAATGCCACAGTAAAGTTCATTTTGTTTGAACTTTTTGGAACAAACCTTTCTGTATTTATTTTATTTTTAGTAAAATTAAAAATAAATCAGCCATAGCTGTGCTAGGAAGTTGAGGGTGATGGGAGGGAAACAGTCAAGCAACACAACATTCAGTACCTGGGACATAATAAGTGTAGATGCCATAGAGGAGAAGGAGGAAGGAACAGGAGTGTTTTTGTGCTGCTGTCAGAGGTATACTGTGGTATGGCATTATAGTGTGTAATTGTATTTTCATGCTGCCTAGGATGTCAAGTGCTTTGCAGAGACTTCTGAGTGTGTTTTGCTTCACAGCCTTGATCAAGGCAACAGTTGCTGTGCGCCGTGACCAAAATCAAAGGCACAGGAAATCTGGAGGGGTTGTGGTGGGGAATAACACTAAGGTGGGGAGGGAGATAAAACCTTTGTCGCTTTTGCAGTGAATCCTCTCTGAGATTTGAGTTTATCCAAAGGCTTTTGGGATTTTGAGCATACTGCTGAAGGTGTTTTCTTTTGTTTTTGCCACCAAAACATAACCCCCACTGCCCTCCCTCGCCACACACACCATTGATGATTAATTGGTTTTTTTAAAACACAATGTAAAAACTCCAACTTGGCTTCTAAGCCTAATGTTAGTTGTAGTCATAGCCTGTGTTTAGCATAACCCACCACCTGCCTGTCAACATTCAATAGTACTATTGGGTGCATTTACTACTGATGAAAGATACTGGATACACAGCCCTTGAGACTGAAATCCTCTGTATGCAGTACATGGACATACAGTGTAAACTCCCTCATTTGCCCCCATCAGTGTAGTTAAACCCTGACCTGGAGAGAGACCACCAGGGAAGAGGGATTAGTAGGGGAGAAGGGCTGGGACTAAAGAAGATGGGGTTCGGTGCCTGTTTGGGCCATATAAGTCTATAAGTATCTGCATGGGAAACAAATATTTAATAATAGCTCTTCAGCCTAGCAGAGAAAAGGTATGTAACACCAGCGAGTGGCTGGAAGTTGAAGCTACACCAAATACAGCATATATATTTTAACTGTGCAAGTAATTAACCACTGGAACAACTTACCAATGGTGGTGCTGGATTCTTTATCACTGACTATTTTAAAATCAGCTTGGGTGTCTGAAAGCTCTGCTCTAGGAATTATTTTGGAGAAGTTCTATGGCCTGTATTATACAGGCAGTCACACCCATCACAGTGACCCTTTCTGGCCCTGGAATCTATGAAAAAAGAGACTCCCCTGTTTGCAAAAATTTTTTTTTTTAAAAAAAAAAAAAAAAAAAAAAAAAAAATCTGGAAAAGGGCAAAGTTAATTAAACTTTTTTTTGGATCTCAATAAATATTTTGATTCAGCTGGAGTTTTGGGTAGACAAGGACTTTGTGATATGGAAGGCCCGTGTTCCAAAGCACAGGTGTTCTGAGGAAAAAACAAAGCAAACCTGGGCTTGGATTCGCCAGTCTGCTGTGTGTGTCTGGGTGGGGTAAAGTGGATGGGAAATAGCCAGTAAACAGTTCTCACTATACAGGCAAACTCTGCTTCACATGCTGCTGGCATTAATCAAACACAGCTGCCTCCTACACCAGTTGCCCTCCGCACATCTAGTGTGCTAGGCATATTGAGGGAGGGAGAGAGGGAGGGAGCAGGGAAGGGGCATGCTTGAGCAGAGTTGCCCTGTGGTGCTCCTCCACTGGTGTAATTTCGAGCAGCCCTTTAGCAGCATTAATTTGTGCCAGAGCCAGGTGCCACAGGATTAGAGATTTTCAGTCATCAGCCAGCGATTCTCCCACCTCGACTTCATGGGATTCGGGTACTATGGAGAATGAGCTAGCTAGCTACCAGTGTATTCCATCAGTCCTGGCTGGAACAGAGCACATGTTCAGCACTGTGCAGGCTTGGGGTTTTCTAAGAATGTAACTGCACAGTCCTTTTTCACATGAACAGGGAGAGCTCTCAGTGTCACTAACTCTGAGGGAGAAAAGTCCAGCCTGGTTGACTCAATAAACTGAGCTAACGGGTCAAAACACCAAATTCAGTTTTCCAGTGATGAGTCTGCCTGCATTGGAGTCAATAAATTCTCCACTGTGAGCAGCACAAACGGCCTTTTCTTCCCTAGCGAGCTGCAAGACCTCTTTGTTCCAACTATTTTTTTCCTCCAAAGAACAAACATTTATTGTCAACAGTGCAAGAGAAGCCGGCTTCCCTTATGTCTGAGTTCCCATGTGTCTCTCTTACACTATCCCAGGGCATTGATAGTGTACAGGCTCTTGTTCCAGACTCTTATCTGGCTTTTATTTCATTAGTGCCCTCGGAGTCTACTCCTATTCAACAACTTACTACTGTATCTCTGTGACCTTCTGCACCAGTAGCTCACTTCATCCTTTAAGCACCAAAATAGAGTTCCCTCCTTTCATTTGCTTGGCATGTGAAGCTCCAGACATTGCCCCTACTTCCATTGCCGTGGAGTTTATATTGACCCAGTGGCCTCAGTGGTGATATTATCAAGAGCATTAGCCTGAGTAAACTGTATCATTGTAGTCATGTATTATGACATCGGCCAGTTACTTTGCACTACACCTTGCAGAAGGCAGCTTCCTTATAGCTGCATAATAACTCCAGTCGTTGGTTCCAGTCTTGCCTCCTGTGACATATAAAGGCAGTGATCACCTTGTGGTACATATGTTGAGTCAGCTCCTCCGTTGGCGCAAAAGCCGTCAGTGGAGCTATGCTGATTGATATCACCAGAAGAATTGGCCCAGTAACTTGATTGCATAGTGACTAGCTGCAAATATTATCATAGCAACACTACAGTTGGAGGATTTCAGTATTTGAAGTGGATTGTTGCAAGGCAACCGAACTCTCATGGCCCAAGCCAAGGATTTGTGTAGGCTCACTCCAGGTGTGATTCCATTGAAATCAGCGGAGTCAGACCAGATCTGAATTTGGCCGATTTGTGCTCATCGCAGCTGAGATGAAGGAAGTCCGTCTCTGTGTGTGTCTATGACTGTGAACTAACAGTTATAGGTAAATAGGGAAGGTGGCCTTATGGCTTAAGGCACTGGTCTGAGACTGGTGGTTTGGGCTCAATTCCTGCCTCCTCCACAGGTTTCCTGTGTGACCTTGAGGAAGTCACAAGTCTAGATTTTCAAAAGTGACTAGTGATTTGGGGCACTCTGAGTTGGGGGTAGCCATCCTGAGATGCCTTAAAAAGGGCTGTTTTTCAGAAACATTCTAAAAATTAAGACTTTAAAATGTCCCAAAAGAGCCAAAGATTGGGACCCCCCAGAGCCACTTTGAAAACACAAGCCTGAGTGTGTCTCTGCCTGAGCCCCACAGGTGGAAAAAGTAGCTATGTCCTTTTCCCCATCCTTTGTCTTTATAGAGAGTGTAAGGTTTTTATTGTGTCTGTACAGCATCTGCACCAATGGGGATCACAGTACAGAGCACAGCAAAGCATTTGCTGGATGATGTGAAGATGAGTCTGTTGTCATTCCAGGCCACCAGAATGATCTGCAGTGAAAATCTTTTTAAGACATCCCTTCTCATCCCCAAGGACACAGGACTTCATGTTATGTGCTATGAATGGCTTTGGGTAAATAAGGCCTGATCTGAAAAGTCATTCTGGCATTTGCTGTCTCCATATATGCGGCAGACCTGAGAAAAGAGTTTTTCTATTTAAGAAAGTGGTACTCATCATTAGATGATTAAGAGCTGAAGAGCTATGTTATCATCAAATGATGTTGTGGAGAGCTACAAAATTATTGCAGAGTGATGTAACATTTCAATCCGCCATTCTCCTGTATTGATCAATGTCATGATGCAAAGATTACAGTTTAGCTGCAAATCAGCCTCTCCATTTGGTACAGTCTCTCTCCTCTTTTCTCCTAGCTTCTGGGAGAGAGAGACCAGGACACCCGGAGTCTTCAGGTGCCAGACAATTTATTCTTGTGGTCAGTATTCTTCTTGCCCTGCTGAGGGCGTAAACCTTTTGTTGTCTTTGCAAGTATTTGCATGTAGTTCTAGAGCCAGTGGCTTTGTATCTGGAGGCAATTCAAAGAGTCCTGACAAATGCCACAAAGCTTCTGGCTAATGATGGAGTTAATTGGGTTTTATCATGTAGTTTAAGGGCCAGTGTATGAAATAAATTGAAACCCCCCATAATATCATCTGACTTCTAGGTACAGTAGATCTTTAAAAGCAAAGGACCATATCCCCAGTTGCAGCCAGTGTCTGGCTCTAATCCAGGCACAGGTCAGAGCAGGCAATGGGCTGGTTTAATATGTACCAGCTGGTAATGATCCTCACAGGACCTCTGCCAACTGGGGATCACTGGAGTGCAACATTCTCCAGCCACTCCCCCTCCCAGCCCCTAACACGTCCCCTGAGCTGGCATCTGGTAGGAAATGAGTGTAGACACCATCTCTGCTGGTTCTGTGCCTCCAAGGGACTCTCAGGCTAAGATTTTGTAGCAAGTTCTGTCCCCTTTGTGCTACCTGCGCAGCACAAATGAAACAGAGTATATCTAGGGTGACCAAATGTCCTGATTTTTATAGGGACAGTCCTGATTTTTGGGTTGTCTTCTTATATAAGCTTCTATTACCCCCACCCCGTCCCAATTTTTTAAATTTGCTGTCTGGTCACTCTAAGTATACCAGAGAATCTGCCCCAAGTACACCATTTAGGGGAAAACCCGGTTTCCATTGTTTTGATACTGACATGAAAACAATGTTTTGTGCACTTTTTAGTTTAACAGCAGGTATTCCCTAAAACGTAGCTTGACAGTAGTGATATGCAAGCAAGTAAACATGAGCACTCACTTTGACTTAAGTTGTTAGAAACGTGGAAGGGGAGAAAATGAATTGCCACTGACAAGGGACAATGGAAGGTCATATGGAAAAGTGTCCACAAATAGAGCTGTTTTAATGTTGCTTTAAGATCTTTTGGTTATATTTTAAAGACAGTGAAATCTTGCTGTAATGTTCAAACCTCCAAGAGGCAATCTCTTCTCTATGACCATTTGAAACCATCCCCAGGGTTTCTGGTACGATTATGTTTGACCATTAAAGATCAACGCTACGTGGCAGCTGATTTTTGCCAATCCCCACAGGGGTTCTTTAAGACAGATTTTACTGTCTGTTGAACACGGCAGCAGTCCAGATGTTTTTCTCAGGCAGATGTTGCCTTACTTAACACCAGGCAGCATATTTCTTGAGCTGCTATTTTGTGTGGCTAAAGCAGCTGCAGCTGTGATTCAGAATGACTTTTTTCCCTATGTCATGTAAATTTCCTACACAATTTGTGTACTCGCAAATGGTTTCATATTTAAGAAGCACATCTCTTAAGCAATGACATTTGTTTAAAAAAAATGCTGGAGGATTGTTGCTTTAGGATTTTTTTTTTTTTTTTTAAACAATTTTTAAAGGAAACTATTTCTCATTGCACAGAGCGTTCAGTCTCCTTTGTATAGACAATTGATTGGACTGGATCCAGAGTAGTCTTTCTGGAGCCAAGGCAGCAGTGTCAAAACAAGAGGGAACAAGGTCATGTGATCCATCTCGATGAGTTGCTGGCTGAATCCTCCAATTCTCTCATTTCAAGTGTTAATTTTTGACTCAGCCAATGAAATCACAGAAATAACTTTCAAGGCCTCTGATATGTTTCCTGCGCACTATGAAAAACAGCCCTTTTAAATTTTAGCATCAAAACTATGAGCTCTGAAAAGGTGAGAGTAGATCTGAAAGACAGTCAAATGGTAGACACATGCAGTCTGCAAGAACCTGTGCTCTAGCCCGGATGATCCTCCAAACAATTAATTTACATTAATAAATAATATGTTTTCAGAAAACCATATGATTCTGCAATCTTCTTTAGACCACCTCACCCAACGGGTAGGCAAATTTCACAAATGACATGAGTGAAACAAACAGCAGTGTTTTGAATACACAAATCTGCCACTCCATGCTAACAAAATTAGTTTCTTCGGGGATAAAACTAAAGAGACTGAAAATACTAGTAGAAGCCACCATCTCTACCTTGCCAACTTAGCATGTGGCTCTTGGGTTTCCCTGGAGGGGCAGAAAGTTCTGATTCAAGAAGCTTTTTATGTTGAATGGATCACTAAACTTCTAGACCTACAAATAGAGGGAATATGAATGGCACTGCATGAAATGGTCTTTGCTCCTAACTTGGAGGTCTCAGACTAGATACTTTTATGAATACCTACTCCTGGTCAAAGCTACCATGGAGGATATAGATCTTACTAACTGCAGTGGAGACTCAGGAACAGAAAAACTTAACTTACAAAAGTCTTGAAGGAAACGTGTGTGTTAAATCAATGCAGCTATATAATTAACATGGCAATATTGTTAAATGACAGAAATTTAAGTAATTTAGTTTCTTATTAGTCATAGGCATGTCTTTGGATTCAGTGACGGGGAAGAGGAGTGACTTTAACGTTGCTATCCCTTCTAGTGTCTCACGTATTTCAAATATTCCTACACTCCACTGAGCAGGAACATTGCCAATTCCTATTTTCAACAGAGTATTACCATACTCTTGACCATTATCATTAATTTAAACTAGATAATAAAACACTGGCAGAAGTCTTAGCAGACCAGCTATCTGTAAACCTGTGACTACTAATTTATAGCTGACCAATCTGGCTTTAGTCCAAGGTTGAGCTACCAATCGTTATGTTCAGTAAACACTGAACATCATTCATCACACTAAATGAATACAAGCAGCTTACTATACTATCATTAGATGCAGCGATGGTGGGTTCTTTGCGATAGTGGTTTTCTAGCATTGGGGAAATTTAAAAATTTGGACATAATTGATTACCTCCATCAAATTCTTCTGCAATTCTCCATGTACTTTCCTTTGATCAGGAGCTGTTCAAAGTCTTTCTCCTGGAAGAGTGGCACAAGGCAGATGTGGTTTTTGTCACCCCTTCCATTTGCTCATTGCTTGCAGTGCTGGAGACTCAGGGCATCATAATCCATGGCAAAGTACATACAGTTGCTCTCTACACATGTGGCATCCTGCTTTCTGTCAGAGAAGCACTTGTTTCCATGCAGTGCCTTAAAGTCTTATACTAGGGATCGTCTCAAACTCAGTTTACCTCAGGGCCAGTGCCAGTCCTCAAATCCTCCCAGCGGGCCAATAATGTCACTGAAGATGGTGTTCAGAAAAAAAAAAAATATTGCATTTTTTATTTTGAATTTCTTAGAAATAATAAAACTTTCTTGATACAATTCTTCGCCTTCCAGAGAGCTTTTAGTGTTTGCCAGACACCTGGCAATGCTTCAGTTCTGTCAGTTTGTTAATGTTTGGCCTCAGTGACTGAGCAGTTGAAACCTTCAGGACTGCAGCAAGGTGGGCATCAGATAGTTGTGTTCGGTACTTTGACTTGTCTATATTCATTGTCGAAAAAAATGACACTGCCTCCATGGTGAACTCTGCCCAGTGACTAGTGATATCTCTGTCCCTATCCGCCAGCCAGTGGGGGCGGGGGCGGTGTCTGCAACAGACAGAGCTGGCAGCGCGGCTGCATGGGTCTCTCCTCCATGGGCTGCAGTGGGGAGATTTTTGGGCTGCAGATGGCCCACGGGCTAGGGCTTTGAGACCTCTGTCTTAAAGACTTACAGCACTGTATCTGTGGTTGTCTTTTGGTTTCTGCTGCTGCTGTTGTTGTTTTGGTAGAGGTGATGTCATTAGGCACCATTAAAGAGACAGACCTTATAACAGATTTTACATGCTGATAGTCTCTGAAGTCTTAAAATAAGTGTGTGGGGGGGTCCAAGTGTTGCCTGATACACAATTAGCATTATTACTTTAGTTATATCTCTTTTGTGTACCAAACATAGCCACTTTCAAAAATATAATAACTTATGGTTATCTATATTTGGCCAAGTCATTTTGGTAAAAATGGATCTCCTGCCCTAAGTGTTGTGCTTCCTACTGTTCTCCAGTAGTTTGGGAGGGAAAAAAAGAACTTGCAACTATTAAAAATGCCATGAAACTGAGTATCAACTGATTGAGTCTGCAAAGACAGAAAGCCGAAAGGAGGGAGGGAGTGAGTCAGTCAGTCAGTCAGTCAGTCATCCTTTATTGGGAGAGATCAGTACAGCTTCCCTTAAATGGTCAGGGTGTTTATTGGAGAGAAATGTTAATGGAAGCTTCTGGCAAGCAGTAAATTGCAGTCAAACCTATCTCAAGAAACGCATCTAGAAACTGAGGTCCCTGTCAGCTATTGTCCGGTCTCTAACTTCCCCTTACTGAGAAGAGGCTTTGAGAAGGCGGTGGCAGGCCAGCTCTCAATTCTCTGTAGCATCTGATGTACTCAAATTTCTTGGATGCCAATCACCATGCTTGTCTTAGCCATGCCATTTGAAATTACATTAGTCACAGCAGATGCTTGAATCTATTCTGTTTAAGTCCTACATTGTGCCCCAACCGTGGTATTTGAACACCTCACAAAGACTATATAGACCCTTCAAGACTGAGGCCAGAGATCTTTGTTGATATTGTGAGATTTCATTAATTATGGGGTGCTCTTGACATAACATAACTCTGCAAGAGTGGACTGAACTGCCTAAAAGTGGATTTGCTTGTTCCTATCAGATCACTGAGGATGATGATGATAGGAAACTTCTCCTCACCTTGAGTCATTCCGCAGAACTAATCCTGTTGGACTTTTTATTCAGTGTTTTTGTGAACTGGCTGGAGTGAAGCTGAAAGACTGTAAAGGCTACAGTGTTGTCTGTAGGTTGGCAATACTCCGCTTCAACTGTCTCTGTGCTCGTCCAGTGTTAGGCACAGATTGGGACCTGGATGAAAGTCGCTTGAGTTAAACTCATTCTGAATAAGATGATGATGATGACAGTGATAATAGTAAACATTCTGAGAATATGGCAAAATCTCTGATCACTGTATTAACGAGGGGCTATGCAAGATGTCCTGATTTTATAGGGACAGTCCTGATTTTTGGGTCTTTTTCTTATATAGGCTCCTATTATCCCCCATCCCCTGTCCTAATTTTTCACATTTGTTGTCTGGTCACCTCAGGCTATGCCTACTTGCCTCTTATGAGAGTAGTTTTAATCACAGGGCACTGGTACCCTATGGAAAAGTACTAAAACAATTAATAGTAAGTGTTTAGTTAAGTCTCTTTAAAATTCCAGAGGTTATTTTCCAAGTAATTTCTATGAAACCTTCTTGGCTTCATCTCTATTAAATTTTATAGGACTCTTCCTATAAATTTTATAGAATTCTGTGAGGTCATCACAGTTTGTAGGTTTCTTGTTTGTAACAGACACCAGAAAAGACTTCATTGGTTTTTGGATCAGACCGTGAGTGTTCTCATAACACTGTGTGTTCAACTTGTAGTTATCTACAAGGAACAATGTATTATACACATTCCCTCTCATAGGTGTCACACAGTAGTGTCTGAAATGGTTCATCTTTGTACTGCTGTTAGCACTGGAATCTTGATGTCCTATTCCATCCAGTCTAAAATACACATATTTTTTTACTGCTATGTATTTATTTAAGTATTTTGGCAGCTTCTTGATTGTGTGGGGGGAAAATGAGCTCAGTATTTTGTGGCTGGCAATATGAAAGTAGTATAAGGAATGTGTATTTAAAAATATACAAAAAAAAATTTAAAAAGGTACAGTTTTGTGGAGAGAGATTAATAATGCTGATCTCCTTTACATAGCCATCAACAGATCTCAAAGGAGTTTACAGTGAGGTCATTTCACCATAGGGGCACTATTTCACATCCAGGGATGTGGTTAAATTCTCTGTCTTTTGGAACTGTTGAATCAAGTCTTTTAAAATGACATGCCATGGCTAAACCAAAAGTTAATGGGCATGACATAGGGCTCACTGTGTGAGATGTTGTGGCCTTTATCAGCCAGGAGGCCAGACTAGATGATCTAATTGTCCCTTGCTACAAAATCTATGAAGGTTTTTGACTGGTATGGTTCTGTTGATATTGATAGTTACTCTGGATTTACAGCAGTGTAGCTTGACTCAGAATGATGTCTTGTTATTGTGTATCTGTCAATCAGTATATTGACCATATGTATTTAAATCACACTTGGACTATCAACTTGCCCACAACCCCAAATAATATACCAGTGGGGTCTGATTGATCAGTTATGGCACTGAACAGTCAAACTTTTGGCCTTGTTTGTGAATCATTTGCCAAAATGTATTTCTGACTCTTGTAGGAATGTTGCATCACTTTGCAAATAGTGCATTATAGTGCATTAAAACATTTATCGTAAAAGCAAGGGCCCTCCTCTGTTTCCTTTGTACTATTTTGGCTGCCTCTCCCCTCGTAAGCATCTCCCAGTGTGTGTCCGAAGTCCTAAGCAAGTGGAGACCTGGCTCCTTGCCACCCCACTGAAGACACCAGCATAGTGGCTGTTGGGGTGGAGAAGGACCAGAATGAACGCAAGTCTGCCTATCCCCAGCATGAAAGATTCTTGGAAACCATTACAGCTATTTAAACCATCTGTTTGTCTGTTTAAAGCAGTTACATGGCCCTTACCAATACCAGAGTATCTGAGCACCTTAAACACCCTTGTGTTAGAAGTAAAGGTGGGCTAATCATACTTCCAAATGAGGAGCTGTGTGGCACAGGGAGATTTAAATATCTTGCTCCAGATCACAGGCAATCTGTGATGGAGCAGGGATTTGAACTTGGGTTTCCTGAGTCCCAAGATCACCCTGATCACTGGATCCCTTCCTCCCTTAGTCGTGATTGAATTGTCAAGTCATGATTTATTAAGGACACCATTCCAGCCACGGGGCTGTTGACTCTCCTGAGATATACCTAGAGGTTGGGGGATGAAGTCTAGACCTGGGTGAACTCTTTCGCCCAAATATTTTATTCATTGTGTTTCTGCCTTTTCTGTTCGTGAGTTGTTCACTGTCGGCCTTTTGAGTTTTGTCATCTTGTTTGCTTGGTCAGGGCCTGTGTCTGATTTGGAGGTGTGTGGATGTCAGGTATCTTGCACAGTTGAAGGCAGTGGTCGCCTTGCCATTAACTGCAATGAGAGCGGGGTCTGACTCTCAGACTCCTGGGTCAAAGTCCAGATACTTAATTGGCATAGCTCCATCGATTTCAGTGGAAGTGTGCTGATATACACCTGCTGAAGATCTTGCCCAACAACTGACAATTAGAGCTTGGTTACACTTTAGAGAAACGCAATGAAGTTTATAAGGGGTTGATTTGGGGGGGTGGGTAACATCTGTATTTCTTCTAGCTCTGAGTAATGCTTTTCCATGGAGTGATGGGGAAAATAAAAGCTAGACATCACCGTTCTCTAATATGCTGGTCTTTAACTTTATTCTCTCATCCGTTTCCAATATTCAGTTTTTCCAGCATTTTGAGTCCATCACCTGTCCTGACATTTCCTTTTATCATCCACAGAGGAAAATCTAAACAGTTTTGAATAAACCTGCAGCAGGCCCTCTTCCTTTTGAGTTCATAGGTAAAGCATTGTGCCTGTACAGTCTCCGTATTCTGCAGGTGATTAACAGGTATTAATGTGAGGTGTGTGCATTGCCTCTTTTTCTATCTGTCACAATTTGTGAATTTATCACTATTACCTGAGACTAAGGAGAGTCATCAAAGAGAAATATATTACAAGTTGTTTTCAGCACTGGACAGATTTCAAGTTTCCTAGGGCTAAGACTGTTTGTTTATTTCCCAGAAAGAAGTAGGTAGTTAACTCCACAGCATTTCTTGCTGGTCTTTTACATCAGCTTCTTTGATAAATCTTCTGGGACATCACATAATCAAGTGTTGCCATAAAACCTTTATACAGATCTATAAACCAGATTACATTGTGTGGGAAATCATTAAGCTGTTCTACTTGAAGTGGGCTGTTTATATTAAAATGAAAACCAAGGGGATTGCACAGATGTTCAGGGTTCAGGACAGGTACTCCAGCAGCAGCTTTCACCTTTACCAGCTCAAGAGTTAGATCCATTACTCAGTGCCATGAGAGAAGAAGTTCCCTGATCCTCTTGGGGTTCCAAGTTCCCTGATTCCCCTGTTTTCTTTGCCTCTAGGTTCTCCGCTGGGCTGCTATCATTAGTGGTATTCATTGCCGAATGATTTTAAAATGTTGCATCATTTGGTGGCAATCGTTTTAATGTAGTATTTCCATGCCATCCTCCACTGCGATAATCACAAAGGATATTTAGTAACTACGCATCATGCAGTGTGTTTTATAGTGACTGCCATCTATGTGGACATCAGTTATGTAGAAAAGCCTATGTGAACATGGTCTTGAATGCAAATTTTGCATCAGCTGTGATGTGAGCAATTGCATTCCTCCCCCTCTTTTGGCACAAGCAAGCCAAGAGTCGCCCATGGAGATGTCAGTCCAGCCTCATATCACCACAATTCAGCATGCTGCTGAGTATTTCAGTAGGATCTGATTCATCACTTTTACTCCTGTTTACATCACTGATTTCAATGGAATTATGTCACTCTAGTGCTCTATCTTGGGGTTTTATACTGTCTGCCATTGCTGTAGTATCAGAGTGCCTTCCACATAAAATCAATAAAAATATCAAACCTCAGGATCAAATAAATAAAATTAAAACTTGTGACACAAACAAATCAATCAACCAAAAAACCTCAAACACACAGACCAGTACCCCCAAGCAGACATTTTGACCCCCAAAAAGTGAAGTGCTAGAGACTCCATGAAGTCCACTAAGGACTTTGCTATTGCTATTGACTTTTTTATTTTTATTTTTTTTTGTGGGAAGCTATTCAGCTACCCCAGTGATGGGGTGGCAGTGCAAAGACAGAATTGCTCTGGTGAATCAGGCCATTAATATTTATATTATTTGCAAATAATTAATTTTAAAATTTAGAGGCCTGTATAATCATTAACACCCTTGTGAGGTAGGCAGATATGTCCCTCATTTTAAAGATGGGAAAATGGAAGCAAAGAGGTTGTGACTTGCCCATAGCCATATAGTTAGAATTCAGAGGCTCTGCCTCCCAGTCTGGTACTAAGGCCACTGCTGTTTTATGTTCTTAATAGGTAATATAATATCATCAGCATAACGTGGCATCCTTTTGGTGGCAGATCTGCATAGAGATATTGGTTCATACAAAGTGAAACATATTGTTTATATAATAAAATATTTCACAAGTATGGCATGCTAGAAAGTGCAGAGCTGGGCTGGAAATTTGTGTCCATATGTGGCATAAAAAACTAGGATTGTACCATCATGACGGCAAACAAGTGCCTCTTGAATCGTATTTCTGAGCAGATTGGTTGCTTATCTGACCCCAGTGTATGTTCTTAATCCTGTTGATTCTCCACCAATCGTCATGCAGAAAGCAGCACAACAAGCTATCTTAAACTGACTATTAACATTTAATACAGTATTTTCCTTAATAAACAGAGAAGGTTTGCATTTTAAAATAAAAATGTCAGTTTCTTATTTTCATACTATTTTTATTATTTTTGAAAAGGGAGTGTTTAAAAGTCAAGTTCTCTCCCTTCCCTAATTCTCAACCTTGTATTGATATATTTGCATTTAAGCAGTCTTCTTTCTAGTTCCATGGATCCACACTTCTTTTGCTGTAATGAAGAGTGGTTAATCTGAATGCTCAGTTTATTTTTACTTTAATTCACTGTTGTCCTGCCTATTCTTAACTATCCCAAGCGATGGTGCTTTCACCACATCCCTTGATTTATAAAAATCATTGTCAGGAATTATTTGAACGCTAGGGAACTCTTTTTTTAGCTTTTGCAAGGGTGATAAAGAGTGCAGGGCCAAGTTTTACTAACGGTTGGCATTAGTTGGTAATAGCATTTAAATCCTTCCTTATTTGATTCCCACAAAATTGTTGGCTATTCTGTTTTTCTCAGGTTCTTATCCAGCCCTCATCAGCATAGTATCTGATCATCTTCCAGTAGTGCATTAAGTAGTATGACTAGCATCTGTCAAAAGATTTTTTTTTTTCCTTTTCTGTCCCTCATCGGGGCTTGGGGTATATTTTGAGGCAATTTTTTAAATTTAAAATATTATATATATACACACACGGTGTGTTATACAGGTATATTAGCAAAGGCCAGGACAAAGAAATGTGTTTTTGTGGTGTATCTTGTCTCCTGAGACAGACGGTTCCATAGTCTTGAACTGGCCCTGGTCACAGATGAGCTTTAGCACACACCTCTGTTGTGGTGCAGTCATTGCCCATGGTCCTGGTCCCAGACCTATAGATGCAGCATTCTTTTTTTACTCATAGGTCCTTGCCATTTTGTGCCTGGAAGAACTAAATAGAAAATGTCCCAGACTTCATTCCATCCAGCCTTGCAGCACTATTGATGGACCCCTGTTGTTTTGAGTGATTGCTCCAGTTTTACTGAATGGTAGATACTCCCCTTCTGTCAAAGGGCTGTGGTGGTTTTACATGTGGCTTGGGTCAGTATCTAGCCACTGAGGTTGTGATAAAACTTTCAACAGTGACAGGATGAACCAGCTGCACACTTTTTTTTTAAAAAAATCTGTGCAATTTGCTTTGCGATTGTTTTGCCCAATCTTAAATCCAAACTTGAAAGACCTATTATTTGATCATATCTGACTCTCAAACAGAGATCTTGTTATAGCTGCTTTCAGCAGCACAGTCACATTTTCAGATGTGCAAACGCTCCTCATTACTACGAAAGTGAGGAAAGGATGTTTGTTTCCTTAATGGCCACTGAGAGAGAGAACATCCCACAGTTTTCTGCAAGATCAATGGGGGTTTAGGGCACTTAGCAGAGGGCATCCCAAAACTGAGTGCTTTCAACTCTCATTAGAGTCCCCATCAGACAGAGGATCCCCAGCCCCTTGAAGAAATGAGATCGCTGACACTCAGCACCTCTATCATAGACTCGTAGACTTTCAGGTCAGACGGGACCATTGTGATCATCTAGTCTGACTTCCTGCACATCGCAGGTCACAGAACCTCACCCAAATCCTCCTGTAATAGACCCCTCGCTTCTGGCTGAGTTACTGAAGTCCTCAAATCATGGTTTTAAGACTTCAAGTTACAGTAACTCAAAGCTCTCCTCATTTAGTGTCCCATCTCCAACAGCTGGAGATTTTTGCATAGTTGGGTCCAAAGTGTTCCCTGCTAGGTACCTTGGTTTAGCACTTGTCTTCACTTGAAAGTTAATTTGGATTAAGGTAGAGTGTGAATTAAAAGAGCAATAGCTACTCCTGATTAATTTCATGGGTAGAGAGGCCCTCAGTGATCAACTATAAAACTGAAGAGACAAAAATCTCTTTCTGCCCCCTCCCATTTATTTCCTCCACTCTCTTTCCTCAATACATAATTCACCTTTGCAAATAAGATCTGAGTCTTTGGGATTAAAATCTCACTTGAATTCGGAAATCCATTTTAAGGTGCAGCTCAGTAAATCTAACAAGACCACATCTGATCCATCTGATCTTTAATGTATGCAATAGGTGTAGGGAGTAGGTGGCTGGGATTTAGACTTCTCCTCCTTATTTCCAGAGGGGCCTTCTGGGTATTTTACAAAGCTGCTAAAGTTCACATTCTAGGATAAGGTAGAATGTCTTTGAGGCATTGACTAGCACACATTTAATGAAGATAGAAAGCCAATCACTTAACATCAGATGAGGAACAGCAATTTCCTTCCGTCTGGCACTTTGTGTATTGAACAAAATTGCATGAGAGCTTTGAGCGCTAGGAGAGCTGTCAAGTGACCGTTTGTCTAGGGGCTGGAGCAGTCCCCTTGGAAACGGCTTAAACCTTTTAAATGAAAGCATTACAAAATGTACATCTGTGTGTAATGTATTGCTGGTACGCTCAACTGTCAAGGGCTAAGCTACAAAATGTTTAATTTTTTTTCCTGGTAGTAATTTTCATGCTTTCATACATGAACAGAATCCTCCATAGGACTACTAAATTACTCAAGAACCAAGCATTGTAAATAATGTTTGCCCTTAAAAACTTTTCAATTTGCTTAGCTAACTAAATAACACTTGTCTCAGTCTTTGCAGTATTCCCTAGGTGTGTCTCATATAAAGAAAACTGCAAATACTGAAGTTAGATAGGGCAAAATCAGACTGTTTTAAGGTCACCCACTGTTTACTGAGGAGGGAATTGCTGATTTTAGGGATCTGTTAATGGATTTCCCTGATGGACAATATACCGATTTGTGTCTGCTATTATCTGTCTATGGATCAAATCCAGGGGTCTTACTTATAGTTATAAGTGTTAGCAGATAATTAGGCCCTGATTTTCATAAGCGCTGAGCACCTTTAACTCCCACAGAAGTCAGTGGGAGATGAGATGCAGATGCTCTGCACCTCTGACAATCAGATGCTTAGTGTGCATGCGTTTGGAGCACCTGAAAAATACATTCATGGGATATGAATGCAAACTCTGCTTAGATTTCTTACTGTCAAAGTAGGTTTTTTCATGTTGTTTTTTAATTTTTTAAAGATTTTAAAACAATATTTTGGGGGACTTTATGCCCCATATCCTTCCACTATGAAAACAGTTCCCAGAAAAGGGCCAGAGAAAACAGAAGGAAAAAGAATGCAAGGATAGAAGGACCAAAATACTTTCCCCTACTATTTTGAATACTGTATATTTATTTGGCCTGATTCTCCTCTCATGCCAGGGTAAACTGGGGGTAACACTAGTAAAATCATAGAAGTTGCACCAGTGTAAAACAACTGTAAGTGAGAGGAGTGTTGGACTTTTTTTTTTTTCCTAATCCTTTCTCTCCCCCTCTCTTCTTGTTCCTTTCCCCCTCCTCTTGTTCCCTTAAAGCATGGCTGCCTTTTCACACATTCTGTAATGAATGTGTTCCTCAATGAAAGGTAATGCTGGACACTGAAGAGTTCCCCCCTTCAGCTTAGATATCAGAAAGGTGGATTTAAAGTGACTGGCTGAGCCTCAAACTGCTGCAGAGTGAGAGCAGTCTGTTTCAGCAAATCTGGGAGAGCACATGACCCGTCATGACCACCCCCTTCATGCATCGCCTCAGCTGATTGGACCATCTGACACTTTATTTAGAGGATGGGGCTGTTAAATATTGTCCCTTTCCCAGCTTCTTTAACCTTTCATTTTCCCCCTTACATGCCCCCTCTATTTTTTAGTGCCACGTCTCCACAGACTGCCATATTTGACTTTTCTCCCCCTCTGCTGCTCTCCTCCGCCAACAACAATGGGCATAAGGATGTTCTGGATGTATGGAAGTGATAGGATCCTAGCTGTGCACTGTTCATGCACCATCAGAAAGATCCTGTTGGGCAAAGACAATGTGGCTTTGTGCAATCAGTTACCCCTGGCAGATACTGATTAGTTGTATTCAGCCCCTAGTCATAAGTCCCTGAGATATCAGTAGGTTTTCTACCAGTTTTTTTTCTCTCCAGTTTTGGCCCACCAATAATAACTTATATAGCACTGTCACAGGATGCTTACTCAGCCACCAGTGTGCCATGCTGCCTGGCCTGTTTGTCTCTTATTCACAATGTACACACAGTCTAGTTCTTTTCCCCATATATACCATTAATCTTTAGATTCCAAGTAAGCATTGCAGAATATGGTACAGGAATGTGTCAAGAAACAACTTCCACCCAGCACATTCTCTGAGATCTCTATTCTTTACTTTCTGGTCCTGCCAATTAGGCATTTTCCCCTTACTGAGCTAATTACCTCATTAGCCCAACTGTTGCCCACATCTATCCCCACCATAACAAGTTAATTGATTCCAATTAAGTCAGTAATCTTCTCTGTTGCGCCTTATGTCAATGACCCGGGTGCTACAGTGAGCACTTTCATAAGCACCTTTTGTCTGAGGATCTCGAAGCACTAAACTAGCAATAATATATTTAGTATAAACGAATTGAGACAACCGCCATCCGTTTGAAGTACATAGGAATTGCCAGACTGTATTGACTTGATCCATGTAGTTCAATATCCTATTTCTGACAGTGGCCAGGGCCACATGCTTCAGAGGATGGTGCGCACACCTCACAGAGGTAGTATGGGGATAATCTGCCCCCGCATAAATCTCATCCTGATCTCTAATAGTTAGAGATTGGCTTGAACCCTGAAGCACAAGTTTTAATAGCCCTCTGATGTTTTTATAATTACTTATAACAACTCTGGATATCCTGGATGTCTGTATAGATGTCCAATCCTCTTTTGAATGGTGCAGTTTTTGGCCCTAATGTCTTTCTGTGGCAATGAGTTCCTCAGTCTAATAGAACGTTGTATGAAAAGGTATTTCCTTATATCATTTTTAATGTAATTGGTTGTCCCCTTGTTCTTGCAAATCTATGTATAAGGAAATAGAGGCACAGAGAAGTTAAGAGACTTGTCCAAGAACACAAAGGGAGTCAGTGGCACAGCTGGAAATAGGACCCAAGTGTAAAAGGTTGGTCTGCCCCTTCAGGGACCAGAGGGGCTGGGGCTAGCCAGCACTGTTCAGTTCTCAGACCCAACTAGGAGGAGTCAGGTGATCCGTATAAATAGGGCCCTACCAAATTCACAGCCATAAAAAATGGAGCATGGACTATGAAATCTGGTCTTGTGTGTGTTTTTATCGTATGGTGTACAGATTTCATGGGGGAGATCAGCATTTCTCAAATCGGGATCCTGAGCCAATAGTGTTGCAGGGGGTGTTGCAAGGTTATTTTAGAGGTGGTCGCAGTATTACCTCCCCGTATTTCTGCGCTGCCATCACAGCTGGGTGGCTGGTGAGTGGCAGATGTTAGCCGGGCACTCAGCTCTGAAGGCAGCATCCCGCCAGCAGCAGCGCAGAAGTAAGGGTGGCAATACCAGACCACGCCACCTTTACTTTTTTTTTTCTCTTTTTTTCTTTACTTTAGAACTTTTGATAGTTTGGTAATGAGTGAAGATAAGAGCCCTGCCGATATCAGTCAGACCTGTGAAAGAGAGGCAGTTGAAAAGAGAATAAAGTTATGTATGTAATCTAGCTCAGGTGCATGCCCAAGAAATGGTATCCTATGTAACAATAGCTTTTACATAGCACTTTTCATGAGTACGTATAAAAAGTGTTTTACAAAGGGGCTCAGCATAATTATCCCCATTTTAAAGATGGGGAAACTGAGGCACAGGGCAGTGACTGTCACCCAACAGGCCAGTTAACAAGTTGGGAACAGAACCCAGATCTCGTGAGTCAGTTTAGTGCTCTATCCACTGGGAAATACTGTTTCTCACAAGAGTACAAACTACTTCCACTGCTATTTAGGCTTGTGTTCTGCAGAGTGAAGGTAATTAAGCCTTATCATAGAGAGAATTATTTTGTGGATCACAGAATTACTTGTACATTGTGTCATAGCGTGGATGGTTTTTACAGTGTAGATATGACATAACAAGGCCCTAAAGTAAAGAAGTTTGGGAGAGAGCAAAGGAAGGTTACACAAAGTAACATAGTGAGGTGGTTTATTTTCAACAAGATGACATGGGTCGCTGCTAGAGGTTATACAGGTTATAAATGATTTGTATTGCAGTGGTGCTTAAATGTCCCCACTAAAATGGAGGCCCATTGTGTTAGATGCTGTATGGTCTCACAGGGAGAAATCTCTGCCCGAAATAGCTTACAGTAGACAAAGATGGGAGAGGAAACAGTGACTTGTCCAAGGACACACAGAAGGTCTTTCGTGGAGCGGGGAATGGAAACCAGATCTCCTGACTCCCAGAGCAGTGCTCTATACACTAGACCAAAGGCAGACAACCTGAGCCTGAGAAGGAGCCAGAATTTACCAATGAACATTGTCAAAGAGCCACAGTAACACGTCAAAAGCCCCCAGTCCCCTACCTCCCTCCAACCCTCCCCCTGTGCCTCTCACCCACTGGCAGCACCGCTGATCAGCATCTCCCCACCCGCCACAATCTCCTGTTTTGCAGTGCGCAGGAGGCCCTGGTGGGGAAGAGAGGAGCAAGGGCATGGCAGGCTCGGGGAAAGGGGCAGAGGCCTTGTGGGGAGTGGTGGCAGGACCTGGGACAGAGCAGGGTATTGAACTGTGAGCACCCCACAGCACATTGGAGAGATAACATCTGTAGCCCCAGCCTCGGAGTCTGCACCTATGCAAGGAGTTGCATGTTAACCTCTGAAGAGCCGCGTGCGGCTCCGGAGCAGCGGGTTGGCCTCCCCTTCATGAGACAGCGCTGCCTTGCAGATATTAAAGATGTATAAAAGGCCATCCAGTCAATCTCCCTGCCAGTGAAGAACTGTTCCCTGTTGTACTGTATCATCCAGTGTACTTTTGAAAGTCTTGCATGAGGTGGAATCTATCTCTTCCCTTGGGAAGCTGTCCACATCCTGTAAGATGTTACTGTCATACATTGCAGCCTGTTTTTTCTCTCTCTTAATTTCCTCCCATTACATCTAGTTCTATACCCTTGAGACACCCGAAATAATTCCTCCCTGAACCACTGTTCAATGGCATAGTAAGACAGCAAAGCATGTCTTGACATCCTAACCAGGATAGTAAATGTTTAATATAATGCAGACCATGCAGTGAGAAGTAAAATTAAATGAAAAGTCAAATAAAGGGTACTTAAATGTAATAAAGACCAGTTATTTTTCAGCACCAAGCAATAGTCTGTGTATTTGTTCCCTCTTATGTAGCAATATTGGCAGTGTGCATCTCTGTGGTTTTCAAATGGCAATAGACACCCATTTGTAAGTCTGCTTCACCAAGCTTGTTAAAATAATAATTTACGTTATTAGCTTTATTGGCTAGCCTCCCAATTTTTTTGTCATTAATAGATGTGCAAGATGTCACTGTGCTGCTGGAGGTCCTCCCTTTCAGGTGAGACGTAAACCTGTGGGTTCTGTCCACTTTTTTTTTTCTTTGACGAATAGAAGTTTTAACGAGAAATGATTGAGCAGTTTTCATAAACATTTTTCCAACGAAAACTGGCTTTTCAGTTAAACAGAAAATGTCACGAGAATGTCTGCTTTTGCCAAATGTTTTTGGTTTTTGTAAAATAACCAAAACATTTTCAGTTTTTCAGTTTGACAAGCACACAAAAAATTCTATGAATAACAGCAATGAAACTGAAAAACTCATTTTCATCAAAAAAATTATTTGGAAAATAAAATATATTTTGAACAGCTTTAAGGTTTTTTTTAATTTTTGACTTACTGATTTCAGGTAATTTTAATTCTGTCTATTTAAATTCCCCTTTCAGTTTCAGATGAACACAGCAGTTTGGGGTAGTAAGTATACTGCTAGCCAGATGCTGTCTGCCATCCAGAGGAAGCTGTGTTTCAGCAACGGGTGAATTGATCTCTCTGTACACCTGGGGTCTTGTAATACAAGATGCTATAAAAGTACAAACCAGTACTCTATCTGTTCAGTGATTAAAAGCAGTGAAATGGAGATGGAAGATGGAGGGCACAATACGAGTGAAAAGTATTATCACTGTTATAGTATAATTATTATATTATACTGATATACTTTATTGTGATTAAAGAACCTCTTTCCATATATGTGAGAAAACATGCTATTGTTAAACCAATTAAGAAGGTTATGAATGGCAAAATGTTGGCTTACAAATTTGCTTAGAAGTTTTATAGGTAGCTCCAGTTTCCATTTGAAAATCCAAGATAAAGAGTAGTTCGATTTTGTAATTGTGAGAGAAAAATATTGTTCACAACTTAATTGCATGTCCAATTGTCTATTAAAAGAGCCCAAGAACCTTAGTCTGTTTAATTATTCTAATTTTAAAAACAATGAAACAACCCTGCCTTCCATACTTAACTTAGTGCTTTAGCAGTGAATACTACAGGTTTCCCATCTCAGCAGTTTTAATCAATGCACATTTTTGCACAGGAAAATAGAGCATCCCATGTTTCACCCTGATTGTATAGGATAGTAAATCACATTTAGACTGTAAGTTCTTTAGGACAGAGACTGTCCTTCCTTTTGTACAACAGGCCTGAGATTTCTAGATTCTTCTGCACTGTAAAATAATATTAAGAAAAGTCCTGGCCCTGCCTCAGTCTTCCCTTGTGACAGGGTCAACTCACTTTACCTCTTTCTGCTTGCTGATTGTACAGTACTTGACTACTTCACAGGCTCAGTTCATTTATAATATTAGTGGCAGATGCGGGGCACAGCAGGGGTGAAGAGTATTACTATTATAATAGTGTAATCCTATTACAGAGTTATAATACTAGTCTGTTAGAATGTTTGTTTCTGCTGATTTTGGCTTTGATCCAGCCAAACACAAAAGTTTGTGCTTAAGCATGCGAATAACCCCACTGATATAATCACACATTTGAAAGACTCCTATACCTTCCTGGCTCAGAGCTATAAAGAGTAGAAATTTTGACATTCTAACATGGGGGTCAGCAACCTTTTCAGAAGCGGTGTGCTGAGTCTTCATTTATTCACTCTAATTTAAGGTTTCGCGTGCCAGTAATACATTTTAACGTTTTTAGAAGGTCTCTTTCTGTAAGTCTATAATATAGAACTAAACTAGTGTTGTATGTAAAGTAAATAAGGTTTTGAAAATGTTTAAGAAGCTTCATTTAAAATTAAATTAAAATGCAGAGCTCCCCAGACTGGTGGCCAGGACCCGGGCAGTGTGAGTGCCGCTGAAAATCAGCTCACGTGCTGCCTTTGTCACACATGCAATAGATTTTCTACCCCTGTTCTAACAGAATATTTGGATTTCAGTTGGAATACTCACACGCTTCACTTTAAGTACCTGCTTAACTGTTTTGCTGGGTTGGAGCCAATGTGCAGCAGTTCTGTCTGTTCATTCTGCCAATCAAGCCAATGTAGGAAGTGAATTCCCACTTCCAGGAATAAGCCTTATCAGATCTTATTAACAAATTCACCAGTCTCTGCTCTGCCTTGTGATACATATTTACATTAAACCAAGCTCTCCATTTGTTTTAGTTGAAAGAAACCTGAGATGATAGAGAGAATAGGGGCTGATGTGACTTGTGGAGTGTGACTCTGTAGATGCCCTTAGCAGGGTCCCTTCACCCAGTTTTCAGAGAGAGCTTCTTTTGCTCCAAAAGGAAGGCCATTAAGGCTATGAATCAACAGTCTTACAGTTTCCTGGCTACAAATACAACAATCAGTAAAGATTTATATCACCATCTGTGGCCTCTGAATCTTGAGACTATTGTTCAGAGGTAACTGATTGCCTGGACTCAGTCATAGAGCTGGTTGGGAATTTTCTGACAGAACAGATTGTCAGAAAATGCTGATTCCTCTAAACTGAAATGCTGACATGAAAGAGTGAATTTCCATGAAGTTATTTTATTTGAAAATTTTGGGGAAAAACAGAAATTGTTAAAGTTTATAGCTTTTGACATCTGAATGAACAAATTTATTTTGGGGTCAAAATGAGTTTTGTTTAGAAATTTAAGCTAAGTAAAGTATAGTAACAAAAAAAAAAAAGTTTGTAAAGATCAATTGAAACAAAACATTTTGATTGACCTTAACTCCATTTTTGTAGATTTTTGGTTCATGAACATTTTTTGAGATTTCAACTTTTTGTCCCACTTTGGGATTTGAAAATTTTTGGATCTCCTTGAAAATGTTTGTTTGTGGAATGGACAAGCATTTCCCATCAAGCTTTACTTAATCAGCATGTGAAAGAGGAAACTGGATCTAAAGATCTGTCCTCTCCTCTTGCATGAACTGAATTTAGCAATCCCTTCACTAGAGAGTGACCCTCTGTATAAATTACTTGATAGATTGCACTCCAGGTTATGGTGCTCCAGGAGGTCAACATGAGTCAGCTCAATGCTCCTTTATTTATATCTTGTCTGAGTCTTACAATTAGCTGATTTATTAAGCCCATCTGCATTCTTGACCCTTTGAATATAGACCTGTGCTCAACGGTCATTGAGGTAGGCTGGCAAGTAACAACTTTCAGGACTCCATCTCAAAAAGGGATGAAAGACTCTAATTCCTAAGGAAATGCTAATGGATGGATAATTGGATATGTGAATTTTGCTAAACTGAATGCAAGTGCTATTCTTTGCAATAATATTTACAGGAGTGGGTGTGTCCTGAAAAGGAGGGGCTCTAAGAGTCCCTTGACAATTAAGTGCAAGAACATTGTGAAAATGCTGTGTCCAGTGGCCCAGGGGTATGACGACTCTCTCCCATACCATACTGTGATGCTCATATAAAGCAACGGAGCATACTCCTGCCAAAACACTGCCAGGCCCAGAAAAACTTCCCATCCTTAAAATGAGACCCTAGTCTGAATAGAGACTGTGAAAACAGTATAATGGGAATCCATGTTAATTCTGTCTCTGTGTTTTCTGGAGCAAATGCTCTCAATTGTTTGCTCAGTGATTGTTACAGACAGGCTGAGTCTCCCTGTGGACAGTTAACAGTCGGTTGTAATTAGACCCACCCTTTGGATTCCCCATGACTTCAAGCCAGCTGGGTCTGTAAAGTGTCCCACTGTTACTAACTCAGCTTCTAAAGTACACTCCCAGGGGCAGACTTCTTCTCTGGCAGCCTTCCTTGGGCTATGTCCTGGAGGCTCTGACACTAGTGCTCTCCTCTTTCAAACCACCTCCCCTGGTTTACAGACTCACCAACACTCGTGAATGAATCGCGAGAGATGCAATTTCAAAGTAAAATTATTAAGCCTGACTTCTAGTCTCGCAACAGAGCTGACAAAAAAACAAACAAACAAAAAACACCACCCCCCCCGCAACATTTGAGAGTTCTATCCCAAGACCATGAATCAGGATTAATAAAATTTTAGTTAGACATCACTGTCAGCCCTGGGCTGCAGGGGCTGTCACTGTGAACCAGCCCTGGGGCTGACAGTGGAAGCCACAGCCGCCCGAGGATGACAGTGGGAGCCCATTCTTGTGTGGTCCCCATGAGGACAGGCTCTCCACAGCGCCAGCCCCAGGGTGGCTGGGCCTCCCCACTGTCAGCCCCAGGGCAGCCAGAGAATCCAGCCGTGAGACCAAGGCAGCCGGAGTTCCCCGTCAGCCTAGGAAATGGGAGAGGGGTCCCCACTGCAGCCCCCACAGGCTGGGGAGGAGGGTGAAGACCCCTAAGAGGAGCAGAGGTGAGGTTGGAAGGGCTGAACTATGGCCTGGGGACTGAAGTGAGAAGGGTGGGGGCAGATGAGGTGGGAGGGCTGTAATGATTGTGGATTCTGAGCAGATGAGATGAGTGCTGGGGTGGTGAACTGAGGGCGCTGGGGTCAATGGGGTAGGGGGGGCTGAATTGATGGGGTGGTTATGATGATGGTCAGGGGACTGAACTGAGGGGGGAGCTGAATTGGGGGTTGGGTGCGGACACAACGATGGGGGACAGGATTAATTGCTGGGCAGGGGACAGGCGTATGTGGGAGGGAAACCTTCCGCAGCAGGGGCCAAAATCACTGTATCCAGTAGAGAGTGGGAAACACTAACTGTGGGCAGGAGTTCAAAAATCAAGAGAGTGACCTACAATACCTTTTACAAAAAAAATCTCATGATTTTGAGGGATCTGACTCTTGATCTCATGAAGTTGGTAATACTGGACTTGTGCATGCTCCCCCTAGACTTCCACCTCCGGGGAGTCTCCTGTGTATAGCTTAAGCCTTTGAGGCCAGGTACAGTAAGAAACACAGGCTTTGCAGATGTAACCTTTTGCCCATCAGAGTTGTCAGCAACAAGGGCCAGGTTCAGTATTGATGGATTTTGTTCCAATAACACAATGCAAAACCGGCTCAAACCCCCACCCAGTGACCTGGGACAAATATGTACCACCACCCCGGCTGCCTCTTAGAGACAATACTTTCACTCTCGCAAGCACAGACTCCGAGTGTAGCAAAATCCTTTTAATAACAAAGAGAAACAATGTGGCATTATGTTGGGGAAACACCACAAACAGGATTCGTGACACAAACCATGAGCAAAAAACCTACCCCAAGCAAATTGGGCCGTGTCCTTTCCCTTTGGCTCTTGAGTCCGGCAACCCCAAAGTCTCTGTCTCTGGTCAGTGCAGCCCCAGACTTCACACATTCATCTGCAGAGTTTTACCCCCACCCCTGCACCCCAGCTGGTGTGGAAATGGGGGGAAGGGGCACCTTACGTGCTCCAACGGCTGCCTGCCCTGCCTCTGCTGCAGCCTTCACCACAAGTCGCTCCTCTCTGCCAGCTGCTCCTCTCCAGTAGCCATCCTGCAAGCCGCACCTCTCTGCTAGCTGCTCACCACTATATCTTCAGGCCCCCCTACTACTTTACACAGTACTCAGCAATTTCAGTTCATAGGGGAGCCTCAGTGCTGATTCACCATTGGCCCAAAGTGAATTCAGCTCTGTAATCTATAACCAGACCCCTAATGGAATCAAAATTAGCTCTGCTATTACACACTGGAGAGTGGAGGGGACACAACTGGCATTTAGAGCCCTTATGGGCCATACCACCAGGTACAAATACCTGTCTCCAGCTTCTCTCAATTCACTGAGTTTGGAACCCATGACCCTCGCCTAGCAAGTGCTACTGAGTTGATGGTGAGTCCCTTTGTCATTTTAAAAAAAGGCCAAGTACAGTACCACTGCCCTAGATTCACATAATCAGGATAATAATACTTTATTCTTCTTGCCTCAGTAACAGAGAAACTGGGAATTCCACAGCAGCCAAAGTGACCGTCTAGGCGGGGTGGGTATGCCTATGCAAATGAGATCAGCCCCTGAAGTTCTTTTCCACAACTCACCACCAGATGTCAGGGTAGAGCTCATCCTGACTCTGCTTACACAGAGAAGATTCTCTTCTTTCGCTTTCAAAGCCTACGGGAGTTAGAGATCTTTATACAAAACAACAAAAGCAGGCGTCCTCTCTCCCTTGAGTATGCCCATCCGTTCTTGTGAGTCCATAGGTTCAATCCACGTCAGCTGGATAGGCCCCCCTCTGACCTAGTGAGAAAGACACTTCTTCTTCTGTTGTCTAGTGAAGTTTACCCCATGAGAAAGGTTTACTTCTTAAATGAGGTTTTTATCCACTCTATCCATGAACATCTTCAGAGCTCCAATTAGGTGGTTCGCGCCGCTCCCCCACAACAATTCAAACTGGGAAAGCCAGTTTCTGTCAACCTGGCTATTCCCTGTAGCAGAGCCACTGTTAAGACAATCACCGTGTGTATTAGTCACTTAAGAGAGGTCTTGGGCTTTATAAACTGCCTTAATTCAGCAATTCTCAAATGCGGCCATCATGGCTGCATGTAGCAACCAGCAGATGTTTTGCTGCCTCCAGAGCATGAGCAGAGATGGGGAGGGGAAAACAGCAGGGATTGGTGACCTGCACTGCTTAGCCTCCTTGTGGATTCTGGAGAGTACCTTTAGATACGTGGGACTGGGGTGCATGGTGCCCGAGGCATCTGGGACTCTGCAGGCAGCCAGTGAGTTCCTGACCCGCCTTTCCTAGGTCCCTAGCCTTGGGCTTTGGTGCGCCAGGGCACTTGAACATCTACAAAACCAGTCTATGAGGTAGCAAAAAGTATGCAGCTTATTTTGCAAACATCAATAACTGATAGCAGGATGAAGGATGAGACCCGATGGGCGTTACACAGCTGCACAACAGATTGCGTTTGATGTGCTCCTAACTGGGAGAGGAGAGGGGGACATAGTAACAGATAATAGAGAAGTCATCTGAGAGCAAAGAGAAGTGTTCTAAAATATATATGTATATTTCTATTGTATGTCGGAGGGAATAGAAGCAACCGTATCTCTGATCTTTATGGAAGGTTCCATGTTGTTAAACAAACAGTAAAACTGATGGTTATCTCTGTAACGAATCATAAAGAGACTTCTCTCAATGAAATAAACTTAATGTACAGTGTCATATGGTAGTCAAGTACCTGCAAATGTGGCAGGTTTAATAAGGGTTCAGAGACTGACATTGGTTTGCAGCAGGCTAGTTAGTTAATCTGAATTTCACCTTCAACCTCCTAAATATGGGGTAGATTTATGAAGTTGAAAATTCTGGGAACTGCTGACTGTTGCAGTTACAATCATGCTAATCTGCCTGACCTGCTCTTAATGCTATAATTGTAACAGTAGGAGACTGTTGAATTAAAGAACTGTTTCTCATAGTCTTTGGAATGGAAGGTGTGCTTCTCTATGTAAACTTGCTAGGGCAGTAAATGTGATGGGCTGCATTTTTTGTATTGCTGCCATTTTTCTCATTACTTCTGTTCACTAGAGTCTAGTTTTTCTGAATAGCTCTAAGTATTTACAATGCCAGCGAGATACAGTTTGATAATGAAGAGCGTGGTGGTGAAATACTTTGGATTAAGTTACAAAGACTGTAAGACAACAGTAGGCATATGCCTCAAGCCATGAAGTGGAAGAAAAAATAAATTCCTTGGACCAGTTATTGAGGAGTTGGATACAAGATATAGTATTCATGGGGTAGTTTAGCTACCTGGACAGCTGTTGAATAACAAACACAGTTAAACGTGGATTGTCAAGGACATTCCTACATTACATGGAGGAAAAACTTTATGATGTGTAAAGTAGAGAATATAACCTAAAGGAGCCATTCTGGGTTTTCTTCTGAGCATTAGGAAGGAATTGATAATGTAAAAGTAATAGGGAGGCTTCAAACTAGTGAGTGAAAACTATTTGAATTCCAAATGAATAGATAGGTTCACAAAATGCAACAGAACATGGTTATTGGATTTCAGGAAGGAAATTCTGTCAGAATTCAGAAACTTGCTGAATATGGTGCAGCGAATATTCAAATTTGCTTGGATGTGAGCTTGTTGCACAGACTGAACTCCAGGCAAAGGACTGTAACTGAATGATTAAAAAGCAATGTATGCTATTGCAGGGCTAAAGCGTCCATTGTAGTGCTAAGGGTATCTGCTTTGGGCACAGCCCCATTTAATATCTTCATTTATGATCTTAAAGAGCATGTTAATTACATTTGCCTATAGTATTAAGAGCAAGTGTCTGCCCTTGGCAAACTTAGGCTGCTGGGTGGCGGGATGCTTAGGGACCCAACTGCAGTTGAATCGTCTACAAATTCTTTTGGTAGATTGTAGGGTGTGCATAATGGAGTGGTACCAATGCTCTGCCACCCTTTGAAGGGGTACAGCCAGCTCCCTGCTTTGTATCCAGGCACTGATACGTGGGGAAAAGGGGAGGTCCTTGGCCTTGGCTTTGTCTTCTCCTCATCTCCTCTGGAGCGGCTGGCACCTATTCACTTATCCTGAGAAAGAGGGTGCTAGCCATGAGCTGAGACTACAGTCCTCAACAGGATTCAGGCCAGCCCCAGAAGAAGATGTAAGTGGATTGAATTCCTTGTGCCCTTTGCCATCCCACCCAAAATGAGGAGAGATGGCCAACCTCCAGGAAGGATATTAAAACAATGCAAAGGGAATGGAAGATGTCAGAAATATGGGCCACAAATAACGAAAGGAGATCAGACTGGGAAGAAATGCAGGCTAATGTATCTGGGCAGACGAGAGGGAGAATAATCTGAAATACAGATATTCAGTGAGACAAACCTACCTGGAAAGCAGAAACCTCAAGAGATGTTGAAGGTTTCAGCAGACAGCAAACAGTATATAAGCCTGAATTGCCATAGGCTGACAAAAAGGGGCAGTGTTATTTGGGGCTACATATGCAGAGGCATTGTCCATAGGGAGGTGTTGTTCCTCTCTAGATGGCACTGATGAAATTGCACCTAGAATACTGTTGATACATATTGACAAATTGTTGGGAATTCTGAGAACAGCAGCAAAAATCATTAAGGAGCTAGAAGATTTGACTTGGAAGAAAAAGAAAATCGTGTGCTAGAAATGGGAGGGTGGAAAGGAGAGGAACTATTTGTTATGCCAAGGTGACAAAGACAGGAGTGAAAGGATTGTGGTAAGCAGAGGAAACTGGGCCGTATTTCAAGAAATATGTACCAAATGGTGAGACTTTTTAGTTGGCCTTCCAAGAGAAGCAGTGGAAGCTGCTTGGGTTATTATTTTTTATCTGAAAATTTACAGGTAACACTCAAATACAGCTGAAGGAGATTAGATTAATAAAAACCTCTTTGTCTTCAGTTTGTTCACGTAATGCATTTGACAGCATGTTGTGTCTAGTTACATTTCCTGGTTTATTACTTGTTGGACTACGTCTTGTGGCCTACCATGAAGTCACACTGTCCTGGGAGGAAACAAGCCTGTGTAACCTATGCTGACTGATTCTGGCTCTCTGTCGCTGGAAAACATAAAGGTTTAAGAATTAGCTACTGACTCTTGATTACCAGAGCTTAGTCTTTTTGGATATAGCAACACTGCAAAGAAAAATGCATGGTGTTGAGGGTCTTGCCCCACGAATCTGAGTCAGTTGACTTGGGCTCTGAGATTCAGTGCCACATGTTGTTTTTTTGCAGTGTAGACATACCCTTAGTCATGCAAAAGAGGCTCATGCTTTTAGATCCAGAGGGTCTGTGTTCACTACTTACCGAGGTACTGCAAAAGGGTTTGTTTACAAATTCCAGAGTCCCCCTCTCCTCCCAGCAGAAAATACAGCGTAGCCACCTAACTGGTGGCGTGTTGTAAGGATGAATTAGTTGATGTCTGTACAGTGCTTTGGACACCTAAAGCACCCACTAAGCCCTTATTTCACACACCAGCTGCAGCAGCAAAGTTGAAACTGAAGAGGCAGCAGTCAAGTGTGTGCACAGAAAGGAAAAGGCATGTTTGGTGGCTGTGCTAAGCTACAAGATTTCTAGTCATCAGCAGGGGAGCAGAGAGGCTGTTACGTTGTTTAAGTGTGTGTGTCATATATATTTTCCATTCACACTATTAAAGGACCTTTTGTCAGAGAATCCATTTATTAAATGATTCTGTCAATTAAAATTTTCTAATTCACAGAGTCCCTTTTAACCCTTGTCCTATTCAGTCAATTCCCAAGAGACTTTAGCATAGAGAACAATGTGCACTCACAAGGGGAGGTATTAATAGGTCTTTTCTAGCCCTAATTTCTATGATTGTGTAATGAGATTTATCCATTGTTTTATGATGGGGTCGCTTCACAGCTGGAGCTGATGGGCCAATAATGCGGCAATTTCATTTCCTCTGCTATTTTAGCTATGAAAAATTAATGACAATTAACTTAAACTCAGTTGACAGGAAATGGAACCGTAACTCTGTTAGAACCTTAAACTATGGAAGATGCACTTGCTTTTTTTTATCTAGTAATCTGTTAATTTGCTTTAATATGTATGAGTAGTGATGGTAATTTTTTTTCTTTCTCTCCCCTCTTCCTGTTATTAAACTGATCCTTTTTTATTTTTAAAACGAAATAACTCTCTTTCTGTGGCCATTTCCAAAGCTTGACTTCAAAAGTTACAATTTGAAATAGTCACCACGCAAACGTACACTCCAGTAAATTAAACAAACTGGGACATATTCAACTTTACATTAAGACCCTTTTATACCACTCTGGAAGGGTAAAGCGGCCTTCAAGTGGGAGTGAATTACATCAGCGTACATTGGAACGGTTTTAGGTGATTTTTCCACATTACTGAGAAACCTTGAATTCAGAAGGTTCTCTTGTGCCCATTGTTTTAAATTTTGAATTGATCATCGTTTTGCTTATTCAACTGACGAAAGTGGGAATCTGAGCACATAGACTGTGCACAATTAATGAGCATTGACCACACTCAGTCTGGCTTGGGTACATTTAGTGGGCCCTTTTCATTAGTTAGATCGGTCTGATCTCATTGACTTTAGCAGCATTACGCCAGAGAACACAGTTTGTCTCCGCAAATTTGAGCCTGATTCTCCATTGTCCTCCACCTTATGTAGCCATTTGTATCAGGGCAAAATTAGTGAAAATGTTGCCATTCTCATCTGATATAATTCTACTTTCTCTTTCCTTTCCCTTAGTATAAATGACTGCACAAGAAGCAGTGCAACAGAGAATAAGACCCTCTCGTGTATTCACTTAGAAATTACTGTATTCCATAATATGGTTAATTTCTATAGGATCTTTCATCTGATGACCCCATGCATTAAGTCACTTAGCAGCATAACAGTCCACCTGTTTTACAGATAGATAAAATAGTGCTTGGGTATTACCACCTAAATACAAAGGTGATGAGCTCTCTAGAAACAGTTGAGGCCCAGATCCTGCAAACACTTATACCTGTGCTTTAAGCATTTCAGCACTCCCTCTGGAATCAATAGGACTGCTGCGATTTAAGCATGTGTTCACTTTAGGATGTATCTACACAGCACACCACTGGTGCAACATGTAGGGTATGTATAGCTACAAACTGAAGTGAAAAGCAAGCTGCGGGAGCCTTTCTCCACTGCCTCTTGTATGCTGGAGCCTTTCCCTGCTTCCAGAGCCTTTCTCTGAGGTGGGAAAAGACTACGGCATTAGGGAGGCAACGGGACACTATACTGCTAAAATAGCAGTGTAGTTAAGGGATGGCACTGCTTGAGTGAGTGGAGAGAGCCATGTATGGTACATACCCACAGGGTTCAGCTGTGTCTTTACTCACCGTCTACACTGCTATTTATACCCATGCTGGGGGGCAGTGGGGGAGGGCATGCACAGTATGTGTTCTACATGCTACTATCAGACGTGTGCAGTATAGACATACCAGGCGTAGAGAAGTTAAGTGACTTACCTGAAATCTCTGCATGACACCGGGACTTCAACCCAGGATTCCTGACCCCCCAGTTCTCTGCTCTAGCCACTAGACCATGCATTTGCATTCTATGTATTTATTACAGTGTGTGTTCTCTTGTAATGTAAATTCCACTATCCAAAATTTATTTTTACCTGTGACAAGTGGGGGATAAATGTTAGGTTTTAAATGCAGCTATTGTAACTGAACAACTGCCACGTGGCTCTGTCTTGTTTAAGACTTAGGGCAGGGATAGGGTTTCTGTGTTGTTTGGTTTTTTGTGTGTGCTATATTAACATTAAGGAGGTTTTGTTCTGCTGTTGGCCTGTTCCCTAAATTACTGCTTTTAAGTAGGGGGAGAAAGGTAAATCTGAAAAGGAAGCAATAATTCATAGGCAAAATGACAACTATAAAACTATAACGAAGTGCTGCAGAGTTAGAAAGATTTACCCAGCAGACATAGTAGGAGCAGTTTGTCCCTGGTTGACATCCACTGACTTCAGCAGAACACTCCCAGGCATGACTTTGGCCCAGCATGTTGTGTTGACCTAACTCCAACATACTACAGTACATCAAAGCACGAGTCAGTCAAGCTTTAGTAAAGTTGATCCTAACCCTAACAATTGTTAAGTGAATCTAATCATACTAGCTTATTTCTCAAGCGCTGGTGTTTTAATATGCAGCCTGACCTATTTCATTGCCCATGGCAAGAGGGAGTGGTTTCCAAATATTAAACTTTCATGTGTGTTGTTTGTTCCGTGGGCCAATCTTTCAGTGCCACTTAGAGAAAGGGTGAAAATCAGAAAGCGGAGAACAACAGTGGCTTATCAGAAACCAGTGACCTTAAAAAAAAAAAAAAAAAAAAAAAAAAAAAAAAATGTCCATCCCTGTGAGGCTGTTCATTCTCAGGAAAGAAAGTACTTAAGAGCATAATTCTTTCACAGTACCAAGAAACAACCTTTTAATAAGCATCATTAAGCCTTTAGATTGCAATAAGAGGCCATCCGCCTTTTTATCCCATATTAGATTGCCCAAATTCTTTTTTGCCCTCTTTGCTGTGGTTAGATGAAAGCCCTGTGTATTCATATTGATCTTTAAAAGCACTTTCTCTTCCCTTGTACCAGTTCACTGCATCACTTTTAATTGCAGTTTATCTGATCTCTCTCAGTTTGGCTCCAGCCCATTCAAGACTTTCAAAACTATCGTTTCATGCAGGTCTTGGAACTGAATGATCATGTTTCTTACATCATTCCAGCAGATAACATTAGGATCTTTGTCTGGATAGAATTCAGAAGAAAAATAACGTGCTATGCTTTCTCTCCCCCACACACCTCTCTTCCATAAAGGTTATTTAGACCTAGATGCAGCAGAGACCAGAATCACTTTTGTGTGTGTGTGTCTCTCCTCCCCTTTTTAGTTGGTATTAGGTTTTCCAAATGTTAGACATTATGGAAGTGTAGCTATGTTGAACTACAACTCTTGATGCAAGCTAAGCCCTTCAAGGCTGTTGGAATAAATGGTTCTCAGAGTTATTCTTTTTCACTGGGAAAGACAAAAGTTGCTCTTTGAACAGAGAAATGAATTGATATAGGCAACAAAGCTATCACTCGTGGGGTTATCAAGAATGTGAATGTAAACAGGCCTTAGCTTCAGTGGCACTGTATTCCTAGCTGTCTCTATAGCTTCTCTCCCTAGTTTGCAGTTTGGGTTCGCACAGACATGCCAGCTTAAGAATCAACGTATCTATTTCAAGTCCTGTTCCCCCCTCCCTTCCTTTTTCTTACAGTCCATCATGGAACACCTGGATTCCTGTTGGTTCAAAGACTAGGGTGATAGGAGCCAGGCCCACTGGGCCAGGTAGTTTAGAAACAGGTACTTAGTTTTAGTGGTTTACTAATGAATTGAAGTGAGGAAGCATGCATGCATGCACATGGGCTAAGCAGGTTTGATACTAGGAACAGGCCTTATTGAGCAACTGCAGACACTGAAAGCAGTCTGCAATCTGCAGAGCAGAAAAACATGCAACGCATTTGCCTTTTTAAATGCTCCGAAACAACAACATTTTCTTATGGGGGATTTTTTACCAAACTGGGGCACGGTGATTCCCCATCTGGTGAATATGCAGCTCTTCATGCAGCCTCACTTTACTGTGACATTCTCAGCACCTTCTGTCCGGTATTCGGTGTGCGTGTGTGATAGAAATGTCATTTTTGACTGTTTTCTTCCTCCTTCCCACAAGATTTAATTGACCAACTTGCCATTTCATCAGATACAGCTTAATCTTATGCAAGCATGTGAAATGGCACATGATTTTCATCCTGGAGAGATAATTGACCCCTCTGTGATTTCAACCAAATGGGATGAAGATTTTCTTTCTTTGGGGAGGAGCGGAGCGGGGTGTTGCAGGAGGGAAGAGGAACAAAATCTCTCCTTTGAGTGATTGCTCATATTGATTCCAATCAGGTGTGTGCGTGCCATGTACACAGTCGTTGGAAAGTTTTTCCCCTACCAGCACCCATCGGGTCAGCTGTGGAGCCCCCGGAGTGGCTACTCCATAGTGCTCCATGTATGATCCTGCCAACCCAGTGCCTCCTCAGTTCCTTCTTCCCGCTAGTGACGGTCATTGGAACTGTGGCGTCTTCCTCAGCAAGCTCTCCACATTTCCCTAGCTCTATTTACGTAGTGTTTGTTTTCCTTAGCTAATTATTAGTTAGTGTTGTGTTAATAGTTCGCTGTCAGGAGTGGGGGGTTCCTCTTCAACCTGACTGTGTTCTCCCTGAGGATTCAGGGCATGCCTAAGTCCCAGGGATTCAAATCCTGCAAGTTCTGCCACAAGCCTATGCCAGCGGGTGACCCCCATAACGCTTGCTTGAAGTGTTTGGGGGGGAAACACATCAGGCAGATGCGTGGAGGATTTGTGAAGTGTTTTACCTCAGAACAAAGAAGGAGCGGGATTTGAGACTGAAGCGGCTCCTTGTGGAGGTGGCACTTAGACCGCAACCAGCATTGGTGCATCAGGACCGAGCATCGAGTGCATCGGGGCGTAGTGCCCCAGCAGCAGTGGAGACAGCACTGCGGAAGGACTCGGAACGAGATCCGTGGCACCGATGCTGTCCGGAGATGACTTAGCACCAGTCCCATTTCCTGGGATAGAAGCAGCACCAGAAACAAGGAAGGAGTGGTTGGTTCCTCGACTTCCGGACCCAACCCTTTGGAACCGGCCAATGGGGTGCATCCGGTTGAACCTGGTGCAATTGGACTCACTTTGTCAAGTGGTGGAGGAGGTACAACTGCCTTCCACCCCAGACACATTTGAGGCTGCGAGAGATCTCATAGATGTGACAGCACCGTGGTCCCCAACCCTTCGCACCAAGCCCTGATGCCGCAGTCTGCAGCACCATCCTGCAGAAAACCCATCAGTGCCGTTTTGCTCCATGCATTTTCCTGTGCATCTCCTCCAGTTTATGCTACGCTTTGGACGCTTTCACCCTGGAGTTGTTGCAAGATGATGGGGCATTGGCATGTGACTTGCCACTTCTAATCCTGTGCTCACTGAGGAACTTCACTGCTATTAGTTGCCTAACTGCAGCTGCCCAAATCTCTCCTGACCATGGTTTAGATTTAGAGAGGATAATGCTGCCAGTGATTCCGTTCTTATTCTGGGCACCTACCCCACCAAATGCCATTGCGCCTCTAGCATGCAGTGTTTTAATGGAGTCAGTGGGAAATGATCACAGGGTCCATAGCTAGTATTCCATCTGCTGTGCAGTTTCCTTTAGGAGACCTTATATATGTGATGTACGGTGTACAAAGTTTGTGCGTGACAGCTGAGGAGCTGTAAAATCTGTACTGTAAAGTCTACCCATAGTTTTTGTCTGTCATTGTAATAAAAACATGTCTCTAGCCCTTATGCTTGCAAAGGTAACTTTTCCAATATACATGGATGAAGTGCCCTCTTCCAGAGTCTGCAGCCAGCCAGCTCTCCAGCCCAGAAGCCTCTGCTACTGCTCATATTTCTGTATAGGGTGAAGTTCGTAATGTTTCTGTCAGTTTCACTGCTACTATTCAGAACTCCTGCCTGTCAAGAATCATGTCAATATCTTGCAGCTGCTCTTTGGGAAGGTTTTGTCCAGAAGCAGGCCCTGGAGCTATCCTTAGGGGAGGAGGACCCAAATCCTCCCAGAGATGGTGAGCGAGGTGCACAGACTTCTTTCCCCCTTTACCTTCTCACATGAGCTAGAAGGAAGAAGAGATACAGGAAACACTTTCTCCCTTCAAGAAGCTTGGGGCGTGGTTCTCTAAATGCATCATTTACCAACTACTAACAAAAATGATGAGGCAATCAAACCTAGGACAGCATCATCCCCTTACGGAGAAGTTAGAGTGCCAAGGTAGTGGTTTTTCACCAGGATGTTATTACTGGAACCCACTGTCCTCATCTGTTAGATTTACTTTGGCTTGTTGATTTAGCTCTCTGGCTCTTAGGTGCCTGGTCAGTGTTTCAAGTCTTGGTTCTAACCAACTGGTGGTGCTGCACTGGCTGTTTCAGGCTCTGAAAATCCCAGCCTTGTTTAGATGACAGTCCTAGGTTCAGTGGGGTTTTCTTTTAGTCACTCTGCCTTATGAAGCAGGTAGAAAGCGTTCTTGTCAATACAGGCATGTCGCGTCTTGCGCGAGGGTTCCGTTCTACGGTTACCGCGTAAAGCAGAAACCGCGTATAGCCAAAACCCATTGACTTCAATGGGAGGCGAAATTGTGCCCCCTGCAGGAAGTTAATTTTTTTTTCTCCTTTTTCTTTTTTGTTTTTGCGAACTGTGTAAAGTGGAAATCCCGTAAGTTGAATCAGCGTAAGACGTGACATGCCTGTATGATACGGTGTGCCCGATAATCACTCAGCTGTAAATTTACAAACAAAATGCATCCTCTGGTGGGAAAAGAATTTAAAACATTTATTTGAAAAAGTCTTTCCCCCCTCACTCCACCCCAACAAACCCCAATAGGGTTAGGTGCTTTCTTGCTGATATTAAAAAAATCAGGGGGCTGCGAGTGATGTCATAATTTGTAGTATCACCTTTTCCATTTAGGATGAAGTCAGGAACCCAGTGCACGCAGCATAAAGAAACATGCAGTCTGCTGTGGAGAGTGTATAAATGACAGTCCTTTCTTTCAGACCATGAGGTAGCTTCAGTTTCACTCAGTGCAATGGACCCATACCAATTCTCCTGTGGATGGGCCTTCCACATCCATGATATACTAGGAGCAGTGGTTGAAGAATATTGTCCTACAATAATTGTCATGGCATTTCTATAGTTGTCTGGAGTAAGGACGGACAGAAAAACTCACTTGGAAGGAATGACATGTTTTCATTACTTGCAGTGCATGGTAAATTCCACAGCAAACACATTAGTATTTTGCCTCTTTTCCTGTCCAATCTAGAGCCATCGTATCCAGTCATTGCAGAGTGAGTTGGGTTCTGTTCCATGGGATAAGGAATATGGGTGTGGCACAGGGCCACTAATCAAATCTGGTCGATATAATACTTTGTGTTTATGTAAGTATCTTTCAGAGTGTGATATGTGCATTCATTAACCCCTTCAACACTCCTGTGATGTATTTTTCATCTTATAGATAAGGTAACTAAGTGCAGAGAGGCTTAAGGATGTTGTTATTATTTATTTGTATTATTGTACCACCTTGGAGTTCGGGCCCTATTGTACTAGGTTCTGTACAAACAGAGAACAAAAAGACTGTCCCTGCCTCATGGAGTTTATAGTCTAAGGATAAAATGTGCAAAAGTGGACAACAGTACAGTGTAACACCATTTTTCTATGCCTTGTTAAAATCCTGGTGCTCAGAAAATCAGGGCCCAGGTGTTTCCAGTTGAGCCTGCAAAAACTGCAGCAATCAGCATCAGTGGTCCATCTTGAGCATTTAAGTGTTTTGCCAGTTAGAGTGAGAAAGTGGTAGATCATGAAATAGAACCCAGGAATCCTGATTGCAATCCCTTGCTCTGGTAGACCACACTCTGAAAGCTTTGCTGGGCTTAAAACTTTTCATTTCTCTGCTGTTGGTTCCCCGATGATACAGAAGATGCATGTATCTGGGATATTATTCTGCAGACTAAAAAAATCTTTTTACCAAACTTGCCAGTGTGTAAACATCTTAATGAGTGAGGTGTCCATAAATAATTGAGCTTTTTCAGCTGAAGCAGGGTGACCCTTGGCCTTACTATCATTCAGCTAATTCAGAAAAGGATGTTCTGGTGGTACATTCAGAATCAACAAGAGTTTTGTCAGGATGGCACTGATATTGTATCCAATTAATGTGCCTGTTGCTACTAATGATAAATGGGGCTGTCATCTGTTCATCTGGCACAGTGCTTGTAGCATTACGTAATCGTCTGTGAATATACCCTAGGGTTTCAATATCTAACATCTCAGCTATTATGGATCATCGTAATTCTTCGAGGAAGATGGATTTGGTAAATAGCTGCAGAAAGATGGTTTAGGTTAAAAAATTGCAAAGGTCAGTTATGCAGTTGTGATTGACTTAGTGATGAGCACCAGCCAATGGGAGCTGCGGAGCCGGCACTTGGGGTAAGGGCAGCATGCGGACCCTCTGTGGACCCTGAGCCTAGGAGCTGGACTTGCTGGCCACTTCCAGGAGCGGCACAGAGTCAGGGCAGGCAGGGAGCCTCTCTTAGCCCTAC
>ML677344.1:9366906-9402934 GCA_007922305.1 Dermatemys mawii | reverse complement strand
CCTTAGAGAAGGAGCAGGGCCTTGGGGCAGGGAGCGGAGCAAGGGTGTTCTGTTTTGTGCAATTAGAAAGTTGGCAGCCCTAGCTGGGGTGCTTTAATGGGCAGACTGGAAGATGTTTGGTGATACAGGAACTCCTCACTTAATGGTTTGCTCCTGAAAAATGTGACATGGTAGGAATGGGCCTTGAATAGTTCTAACTGTTAGTATCCTGGCCTTGGGGAGGCAGGCTATTGGAGGCAGGGTGGGTGGGATGCAGGGATAAGAGAATTGGTTGGGAATGGGAGGCGGAAAGGATCAGCAGCATGTGAGATAAGAGCAGGAGAGGAAGAAGAGAAGGAAGAAGAGGGTAGAGATGGGGAGCCCGTCCTACTCAGCTGTTACTGCTTGCTTCAGAGTTCTCAGTGTTGTACACTCACCTATGGGCTCTGGGTCAAATTCTTAGCAGGTGTAAAACAATGTCACCGAAGTCAGTAGAGCCAAGCAAATGTTAACCAGCTATGGATCTGTCCCAGGGTTAATAGAACTACCACACCATCCTGTCCATTTTACAGAATTACCATCTGTCTCATTTTGTAGGGATTAGAGGTGGAGTAGGTGGGAGAGGTGATAATCATTTTGTTTGTGCAAGTTAAAATATCCAAAAGCCTGCTGCTGTCCTCTAGTGATCTCCCGGTGGCTTTCTAGTCTCAACCCTCCTAGGATTTATTCAGAGCTGCTCTATTGTTATGAATCTTTTAAACACCTAAGCTAAAGATAGTGATGTTTTTTATATAATATTGGCCCCTTTTCTTTGGATTTATATAGAAGAAGGGTTCTAAATGGGCTAAGCCTGTTAGTTTGTATAATTTTGAGTATATAGTATTGCCAACCCCAAAGATTTAAAAATTGAGGCAGGCCCAAAAAATTGGGCATTGGGTACTGGGTTAAAATAATGAATTCTTGGTTTATTTGCCTTCTAGTTGTTGGGCCTTTAGGGACCACATATTCTAGATTTCTTCTGCAATCACAAGGGTTAGAAACTTATCTTTAATTTTTAATGAAACCTGGGGATCTTACATTATCACCTGACATCAGCAACTGGGTGACTGGTAATATCTTAAGACTTGTCGTCCAAGCCTTACAGTTTTATATATTGAGCCATATAGGTGGAAATTGTTAAGAACATAAGAACGTCCATACTGGGTCAGGCCAAAGGTTCATCTACCACCGTATCCTGTCTTCTGACAGTGGCCAATGTCAGGTGCCCCAGAGGGAATGAGCAGAACAGGTAATCATCAGGTGATCCATCCCTTGTTGCCCATTTCCAGCTTTTGGCAAACAGAGGCTAGGACACCATCCCTTTGCACCATGCAGCTTGCAGGGATTGACAAAGCCCTGGCTGGGATGATTTAATTGGGGATTGGTCCTGCTTTGAGCAGGGGGTTGAACTAGATGACCTCCTGAGATCCCTTCCAACCCTGTTATTCTATGATTCTATTATTTTATTTTTGGTGCTGTACCTTTTTAATTTCTGTTTAACTAACCTCCTCATTTTTATGTAGTTCCCCTTTCTGAAATTAAATGATGCAGTGTTGGGGCACTGTGGTGTTTTCCCCGCCACAGGGATGTTAAATTTAATTATATGATGATCTCTATTACCAAGTGGTCCAGATAGTCACCTCTTGGACCTGATCCTGTGCTCCACTTAGGACTAAATAAAGAATTCCCTTTTTTGTAGATTATTGTATTATGCCTAGAATGTATGTGTTCACTGGTAAACAGATGAGTCCTTATTAGCATATACATGTGGTATTCAAAGCAGTCTCTTGGGTATAAACACATTTCCATAACTCCATTAATATAAATGAAAGCTGTGTCTGTATCCACTAGGCTGCTATGAAAATCTCCATCTTTCTATTATTTCAGTATCTTTTCTTCCTTGTTTAACTTCTGTTATAAAGAAAACAAGGCAGTTGCTGGGAGAGTGGAAAAGGGAGGTTTAGACATGTCAGGCTAGATCTTTAGCTGCTAAAATCAGCATTGCTCCATTTAAGTCAATGAAGCTACACTGATTTATCCCAGCTGAGGGCCCAGCTAAGGACCTCACCCTTAAATTCTAAGAATAACCATTTTAAATTGTCCCTTCCTGAACAGATTATAGGTGATCAACATTTACTGTTTTCTCTGTTGGACTCCATTCACGTCAGCGCTCACCAATCAAAACGGAACCATTTTTAGAAGTGCTGTTACTTTAGTTTTCATGCAAAATTAGGACATTTTTCTTCTGATCTGAAAAGGAGCATAGGCCCAGATCCTACAACAGGGGTTGACAACCTTTCAGAGGTGGTGTGCCGAGTCTTAATTTATTGAGGTTAAATTTGACACTTTGCGTGCCAGTCCAGAAGGGGCGGAGCTTTGGGTGGAAGGGGAGGCCTAAGGGGGTCAGCCCGCTCCCCGCTTTGGAGTATCCCCCGCAGGCTCCTGCCAGCCAGGGTCTCAGCCCTGCCAGCCTGGGTTCTCTACACCCAGGCTAGCAGCAGGAGCTGAGTGGGGCAGGCAAGGGGACCCAGCTGGCAAGGGGCCAACAGGGGAAACACCAGAGCAGCGGTGGGGTAAGCACTCTGCCCACACCCACTTTGGAGTTTCCCCTGCAGCCCCCTGCCAGCCGGGGTCCCGCCGCCTGCCCCACTCAGTGCCTGCTGCTAGCCTGGGTGTAGGAAAGCCAGGCTGGCAACGGGCTGAGATCATGGCTGGCAGGAGACTGAGAGGGAAACCCCAGAGTGGTGGTGGGCTGAGCCCTCCGCCACATGCCATCAGAAATCGGCTCATGTGCCACCTTGGCACGCATGCTGTAGGTTGCCAACCCCTGTCCTACAAATAGGAGTGCATATGTTTAACTTTACATCTGCTAGTAATGCCATTACACAAGACAGTAGTCCTGTTGAACTCAGTGTTACTCACATGCATAAGCGTATATGGGGATGGGGCCGTGGACCAGACTTACCCTGGGTGTAAGTACATTAATACAATTGGCATTACACCAGTATAAAACTTTAGGAACACAATGACTGAATCAGTCTGTTTTCAAACCATGCCAATCCAACCTTTACAGACCGTGGTGCTACCTGAAATCATAAGCACTACATACATTCTGTTGCTGAAAAATTAGGGTCTAAAATTTGTGACAAACTTAATTGTTTTTAAGGGTGTTTTGCCTGCGACAAGGTAAGGACAAGTATACAATTCTTAATCTATTACCAGCATGAAATGTATATATTTATCATTTGCTGCAGTGTTATTCAAAATATCTCTGCACCTAAGTGGTGTTGATAAAATCCAGGTATACTCTGAATTCTTGTAATATTGTGAAGTATCATCATTTGTTTCCTAATTCCATCCTTTCTTCTGTTTGTAGAAACGAATAGCACAGGAAACCTTTATGAAGATATGTAATTAATTGTTTCAGGAGTAAACAGTATATTTTTCCTGTTTTGTTGGCAAGATGTAGAGCTAACTGATCTGCTTGACTGAAGAGGGAGAAAATTGTACGCTGGGATATGTAGTTTTAATGGGCCACTCCTCCATGTTAATGTTTGAAATTCTGCAAAATCACAGTATAAGCTCCACAAACAAATCTTGATCTGCTTCCCATATTTTTAAACAACCTATATCTATATCCCAGCAACGCCCACACCACAAATGCTCATACATATACAGTATGGCTGCATTATAGCAGCCAATATTCTGTCTAATATATGCTTCATGCACTCAACTACAGGTCCTCCTGTTGACAATTTTTCACCTTTAACTCACCAAATAGAAATCAAAGACCTGTTCTTTCCCCCCTTCACGTTCACACCCTAGTCAACAGACAACACGTAGTTATCTTTTTCTAGTTTATAATATTGATGTAAAAAGGGAACTGTCCCAGGTTCTAGGTGTTCTTGACAGTTCTTTTAAAAATGCACAATGTAACAGAGACAAATAGTTCTTGATATGTCTTTATAAACATAACTGCATCTTAAAAAAGATTTTTATGATCTGGCAATACGGAATTACTTTTTTTAGCCTTTGCTATAGTTGCTGCCATAAGTGCACAATGCAACACAATGTCCTGTGGCACCTTATAGACTAACAGACGTACTGGAGCTTAAACTTTCGTGGGTGAATACCCACTTCATTGGATGCATGCAATACAATACGTCTGTTAGTCTATAAGGTGCCACAGGGCTCTTTGTTGCTTTTGCAGATCCAGACTAACATGGCTACCCCTCTGATACGGCACAAGGTGAGGCACTTCTACTTTTATTTTGGAAATGTCTGGAGCTATTTCATTAAAGAATTTACAGCAAAGTGGGTGTGGGCCTATCCAGTGTGTTAGTGGGAAAAATACTTTCAGGACCAGTGAAAAATGTTGTAAGGTAAGAGTGGAATGCCCTCATTTCCTGTCAGGAAAGAAATGGAATGCCTGTGGTGTGGACCTGCCAAATTATAAAATGGAGCAGCTAGCCAGCCTCTTAGACATTAAAATACACAATGGAGGTGGTTGATACCATGAGGCTTGCAGCACCCCTCTTTTTCAAAGCCTCTGCATCATAATTCATTTAGCAGCTCTTAAAATGTCCCATTTCTGGGAAGAATAAGCCCCCTTAAGTATCCAATATCAACAATGAAAGATATAAAACTGGATTACCACAAAATGCAGTTTTCTCTGTTAAGAAATGTATCACGCTAATTCAGACTTTCTGACAGCTATGGAAATAAGCCAAGGTTGTATTAAAAATGGGCATTGTGCTGTAGTAGCCATTCACTGCCAGATGTATTACACACATCCTGCCGCATGTGTATGTATTTATATGTACAGGTATGTGTATGATAGGTAGGATTCCCAAGCAAAGGACAAGAGACGTGTCTGGAAAGTATACAAACAAGGAGCAGGGTGCATGGGGGCTAAAACACAGTGAAGTGCATTGAGACTGTTAGTGCCTTGTATTAGCAAAACAAAGGGAAGGGTGTAAACTGTAATCCAGTCTTTCAAGAAGATGGTCATAGATATTGTATGGGGTATCCACTAGGAAAGGGGGAATTCATTCTTCCTAGGTTTCAGTGATTATACTGCCAGCTAGTAAGAGACCATACTTTTGAGAAATAAAGATAACCTGAGGCACTGACCACAATATTGATCATATTGTTTTGGGGCTGCCCACATAATCCTAGTGGATCCTGGGTACAACTGTTGGCAGCTGTCTGCTGAAAGAACATTAACAATGGTTGGGCGTCTGGGTCAGCAGAATCACACACCTCCATGTTTCTTGTCAGCACTGAGTTTTGTATTTCCAGGGAAGAAAATAATCCTGTGGAAATGTGGGGTAGTTAGAAACGGGTTAGTTTAGAAAGAGTCTGGCCAATTTTGAGCTCCAGCAGAAATGTTACCACATATGGATCTCATCTGAGAAGCTCAGATATTGTGACGAGTGTGGAACAAACATGTAGCTCGACCTCTGCATTGCAGAACCCTCCTCTGGAATAATAGAAGGCATAAATGTCTAATAATAAGAAAATACTCCTGTGGGCATTCTATGCCAAAAAAAATTAAAATTAGTGCACAATATTTTAAAAGTCTGCAAAGTTCTGCAAATTTTATTAGTAAAAATAGCACTACATAATCACGGCAGTTTCAATTATTTTGGTAATTTATTTCAAAATACCTGTCAGCACATATGTCTGTTACAGTACAGACACTCACAAAATTTCCCGCAGAAGTAGAGAGCTAAAGAAAGCCCTAAGACAATCCAGTTCCTGTTTCTCTGCCTCTTCCTCCCCAAGCCCTGCTGGGGTGCCAGACACTCACCCTGCTTCCTCTCCCAGAGCCCAGCCACAACCATCCCTAGCTCAGACACAGACATCCCCTCCCGCAAGAAGCCAGCTGCAGGGCCCATCACAGCCCAGACACACTCACTCACTACCCACCAGAGCCCAGCCATGGGCCCTTCCAGTCCAAACACTTGCACCCCCTTACTGCCCGCAGAGGCCAGCTGTGGGCCCACCCCCAGCTCAGACACTCAAACCCTCTACCCCCCGGCCCCACAGAACCCACGGATCCAGAGTGAGAAACAGTCTGATGTTGGGTCCTGGGTTTGCATGGAGTTTCCTGTGTACTGCTGCCTCCTTCATGGTGTGCTGGGAACCGCAGCTGCTGGGAACCCTCCAGCTTCCTCCCCCTTTGCATGTCTTCTATTTGCGAGCTGGGCTCAGCCAGATCCAACAGCACCTCGTGGTGGCCAGTGTCTCTGCAGTCCATTTCTATGCAGGGGAAAAGGAAATTCAGCGTGCACAACAATAATTTCTGCAAAATTCTGCATTGCGCAATGGCACAGAATTCCCCCAAGAGTAACAGAAATATCTTAATTATTGTTTTACAAATGGTGTGTGCAGAGCACTTTGAAATCCTCAGATGAAAGATGCAGTATAGTTGTAAAGAAGTATCTTGCATTTATCTAATGCTTGGGATTCTTCGAATGTAAAGGCAAGTCTGGAAGTTGGTGAGAGAGGGCGGAAAGGGAAATCCTCTTTACTTGTATATTGAGCAAATTCAAACTGGAATCATTGAGGTTCCATAGTAAATGTACATGGAAAACCCCATGCAGTGCCACTGTAGAACAAACCTATTGTTTTGCTAGTACAGTGTTCTCAGAAACCTGGAGTGTGAAAGGCACCCTCTAAAAGCAAATTCTATTCCATTTACTACAAGTAACAAGTTGAATCATCAGTAATCAAGGTGGCTCACATTTGTAATACCTGGGCTCCACAAATCAACAGGGCTCTGGACACCATAAGATTTCAATTCAGGAGGATGAACACATCTAGGTAGGAATATTGTCAAAGATCCTTACAACTGAGAAACGTGAGCTCTGTCCACAGGAAATTTCTCAGCTTCCTCATTCTTGGTTAGTGGTTCTTAACACGTGGTCTGTGGACCCTTGCGAGTATGCAGACTATGTCTAAGGGGTCTGCGAAAAGTTTTCATTACCACAGAACAGTAGTTTTTCAACCTATGGTCTGCAGACCCTTAGGGGTCTTCAGACTATGTCTAAGATTTCCAAAGGGGTCAGTCCCTCCATTTGAAATTTGTTACAAGTCTGCAAACTAGAAAAGGTTGAAAACCACTGTTTTAAGCAGTTAGTAGATATGTACGGTGTCCCTGCAACTGTATTTCAACTCATGGCTATTTCTGCAGCTTAATTAAGGGAGGCAGCATGGCCTAGAGCAGGGGTCTTCAAACTTCATGAAACGAGGGCTATATTAGATTTTTGAAGGGACTTGTGGGCCGAAGCCACTGTGAAAAAATTAAATATATACAAAATCATTTAAAAAACAATATTACTGTACTGCATCAGTGTTGCATTAAATTCTAAATCAGGTAGAAAAGTAGCTGTATAATCAATGTAGGTACTGTGAAATCACACAAAATATTTGTTAATACATTAAAAATCATTTCACTTTTTAAAATTTTATTTATTTCTAAAAACTCACAAATTTGTATCCTACAAATACACATATTCAAAGGTTTGGCTGTACTTTGGTAAGAGAAGCTCCAGATTCCCATTGTTGGTTGGGACTGTTTGGTTCAGTGTAGTTAAAATGTAACCCTTTGCTCCTCTGCCCACTGCTGTATCTCCGCGCCCCGCTTTGCTCCTCCAGCCATGCTGCTGCTGCTGTGCCCCCCTCCCCCCCCGCTTCTCCAGCTGCCCGTGCACGGGTGCACTCACCCCACCGCACATGGGGCTGCCAGCAGTAGCTCGCACGGGGGGGGGGGGGCAGCAGCAGCTTCTCCACCTGCCTGTTTGGCATGCCTGCTCAGCTGTGGGGCTGGACCGTAGTTTTGGAGACCCCTGGCCTAGAGCATGGAGCAGTCAACTGGCATTTAGGAGACCTGGGTTCTGTTCCTTCCATTAGGTGACCTTGAGTAAATCCTTCCTTCTCTGTGCTCATCTTCCCCATCTGTAAAATGGAGGTGTTGATACTGACCTCCTTTGTGATGTGCTTTGAGGTAAAAAGTTCTTAAGAGCTAGATTATTATTTACTATTACTTTGTCATGTTGTTTCCAGAAAACATGCTTTGTCTGAGGGTGTGCAATACATGCAGACCTTTCCACCACTGCTATATAAATTGACTTCCACCATTCTGTCCTTTTAAAATATTAAAGTGCAGTACCTGTTTCATTAGATATTTATCATTTCTGCAGCACACAGCTGACATTGCTGAGTGATAGCTTATCAGAAGGATTTGGGGAAGATGCGGAGCTGGCAAATAAAACTGATGCAATTTTTACGTGTGGTAGAAGAAAAAAAACATATTTATTGAGACGGGCAATAATTCTTTTCCTTGAATATAAACCCATCAGAGCTGCTAGATTCCCCAGACTGAGGTTCAGAGTTCTCCTGAAAAATGAAATATCTTGAGAAATATAATATCTATAATTGATTTGAAAGGGTTCCAATGACATCAGATTGGGGCAACTTTGTGCTTCATCCCCCCGCCCTTGGCAAACTATTCACAACAGTTTGAGGGTATAAGTTCTATCGTAATACTTAGCAATTATGTAGGGCCTTGTAGGTTGTCCAGTTTTAGTAGCCATTTTTTACCAGTGTCATGTGAGTAGAAAGTGCTGCCAAGTCAAATTCTTTGAAGATGCAGAAGACAGAGAAAATGATGACTAGACATGGGTGGAGAGGGGCAAAGAAGAGAGCGGGAGATAGGGACTCAGCCATCCACAGACAGCCCTTGTGCCTGCTGCTTACCTAACTTAATTTCAGTGGGGAATAGAGGTTCCAGGTCCTTTATCAGCCCTGGAGGCGACGTCAGGGAGAGGCAGCCAAGTCTCTGCTGCCCACACTGAAGTTGGAGCTAATCATCTGGGGTTTTCTATTCTCTCAGTCACCTCCAGCTCTGTGGTCAGGAGTTACAGTTGCAGACTCTGGACTAGAGCCACCCCCAGTGCAAAGACCCAGGCCTGGTACTGGGTTGGGATCTCATCAAGTGCCTCTGGCCGAAAGGCCTTTCCATGCTCGTCTGCTAATCAGACTCTTTCCCTCAGGCACTCCTTCCACTATATTTCATTCTGTGTTGGCTGGCCCTTTTTCAGCAGTAGTGGCTGAAATGGCTCCAGCTACCTTTGAATATGCCAGCTACTGTAGGCCTCTGTCTTTTCGCCCCTGAAAATTTAGGGTCAGCGCCTCTCAGTGCTGTAGGCAATGGCTTCTAGTTCACCAGTAGTGGCAACACTAAGAGCTTTATGGGACTAATCTGGCACCTCTTCACAGTTTGTCATTTTAATGCTGTGCACCCTTCTTTCACTCTCACTTCCCTCTCCTGCCTTCAGCAGGGATGAGGGGTCAGATGGTCTAGCTGTCTCCTTGCTTCTCTATCAGCTAGGGAGCCAGGGTTAGACTCACTGGCATGTAGCCCTTCAGGAAACAACTGTCTCAAGTTTGGTTAAAAAGCTCCTTAAGGGTGTTTTATGGGTCCATGTTCCCTTTCCTGCACTCACAGGAAGCTCTACACCAGGGGTGGGAAACTACGGCCTGTGGGCCACATCTGGCCTGCAGGACCATCCAGCCCAGCCAGGGAGGCTGCCCCCAACCCTCCCCACCTTCTCCTTTCACCCCCAGCCTCAGCGCACTGAGCAGGCAACAGTCTGCGGGGCGGGGCTGCGTACCCCTGCAGGGCAGCATGTCTGGCTCTATGCAGCTGCCAGACACACTGCTCTGAGCAGCATGGTAAGGGAGCCAGGGCCGGAGGGCTGGATCAGGGGCACGGAGTCCCGGGGGCGGGGGCAGTCAGGGGATAGGGGGCAGTTGGATGGAGTGGAGGTTCTGTGGGGGGTGGTCAGGGGACGGAGAACAGGGGTGGGGTTGGATAGGTGTGGGAATCCCAGGGGTCTGGTGCGGGGGGTGTGGATAGAGGTTGAGGCAGTCGGGACAGGGCGCTGGGGAAGTTGGTTAGGGGGCAGGGTCCTGGGAGAGCAGTTAGGGTAGGGGTCTCGTGGGGGCTGTCAGGAGACAAGGAGCAGGGGGGCTTACATAGGGGGTGCAGTCTCAGAGGGGGTGGTTGGGGTGGGTAGGGGGTGTATCTGGAGAGGGCATTGTATGGGTCAGGGATTCTGAGGGGGGCAGTCAAGGGACAGGAAGTGGGAGGGGGTTAGATAGGGGGCGGGGCCAGGCTGTTTCGGGAGGCACAGCCTTCTCTACCCAGCCTTCCATACAATTTTGCAACTCCAGTGTGGCCCTTGGGCCAAAAAGTTTGCCCACCCTTGCTGTATACTATCACCTGTTTCAAAAGTCCCAGTATCACTCTGTTCAAAGCAGAGGGTCCTCTAAATTCTCCTTTATCCTTACCTTGCTGAGATGCAGGAGGCTTTTGGGAGCCAAATGGGTGGAGTGGGCATGTCTGTAGGGCCCATACATGAAGGGGATTTCACCCCACAAAATCCTTCTCACATGTGGACCAGGGCGATTTCTGGTGGCTCCAGCAGCAGTGACTGTTTGCAGTCCTACTTTGGATGCATTATTTTTCACCCACCAAATCCTTGCTGGCAGCTCTGAATTCCATAGTAGTTTGGGTATAAAATCAAGATAATTATTATTCTATGGGCTTGACGTGCTGGGTGTTTGTGTGAGGGATGTGTTTGGCTCACCATCTTTGTTGTGTCAGTGATGGTTGTAATTTGGTGATGCCAGTGGCAAGCCCTGATTTGAAGGCTCATGTCATTAGAAATAATTAAGGAAGATCCATCTGTGAGCGCATCCATTGCAGAACTTGCAAAAAAGGGGATATGACATCTCTTTCTTGATGGCTTTTCTCCTGCATAGTCCAGACAGTGAGATTCATATTGTGTCAGCAGATAAAGCAATTATGTGTTTTAAGCTGGATTTCAAAATTAATACACTGGCCTTTTACAAACTCCTTTATTACATACGTGCAATAAAAGGCAAGCAGAAGGTTCACGAATCCTTATCTTCCTCTTGCAGATAGGGTGAGAGAGGCTGCCTGCCATGGAAGGATGAACTCTGCATTTGGTTTGTCATCTACAGGACAGAAATGGTTAAATTTCTTTGGATGAATTATCTGTAGTGGAGATGGCTTTATAAACTGAAATTTAATGAAAAACCAGTGGCCTTTTCATAAAATATGCAACAAAGAACTCTTGTTTGATAGCATTTGTCAGTCAGTGCTGGACTATTGTTCCTTTTTTGTCATTGGCATCTGACTGGGAGGACACAAAGAAACCTGGCATTTTAACTACGGCATTGTGAAGTGGTTCTCCTTCAACATTTGAACTTCTCAGATGGATTTTTTTTTTCCTGTGCCTATAATCGTGGGCATTGTGAGGAGCAAGGCAGAAAGGGCGAGGAAAAGGGGCAGAAAGATGGTTTCTTTGTTTTATCTGGATGCTTCCAGGAGCCTCTCACATTTTTTAAAAATGTGCTTTTGAGATGTACACAAGATTCTGTGAAATCCTAGAACCATTAAACCATGCACAGGCACTACCACTACAATGAGCCCAAGTCTCGTCAGTGACGAGTCATTTAACCTCTCTGCACCTCACATTCCCCCTTTGTATGGCAGATTTTAATAATATCCACCATTTTTCACTTTGTGGAAAGCTGTTATACAGATGCAGAATGCGCTTATCAGTAATTTGATTACCTCTACCTAACAATTTCATTTCTTATTTAAAGGCAATAGCATAGATGTCTCAGGCCAGCTTCACACTGACTTTGTTATTCATTTTCATGTTGGTTGTATTCTGGAGCATGAAAGCAATACCATTTTATTTTAGTTGTGTAGGTGGTTCCCATAAACAGCAAAATTGTTTACTGTTTAGTCATCAGCTCTTTCTTATTCTACATCAGAGCCAACAAAACCCTACATCCTTCCTTACTTGCCTGGAGCTGGTGCCTTAACTCTTTGATATCAATTTGAGCAGGAGCTCATAAAGGTTTTGTTAAAGTAAATCAAATAGTCTGAGGCAACAGTAGGTGAAAGTGTGAACATGTCCATCAGCAATCAACACAGTCCCAAAGGACTGACAAATACTGCCTCTGGCATAATAATTTTTTACATGCCTATGTGAGGGAAGTTTTTATTATGGTATTTGTTGTCAATATTGTAGTGAGTTAGAAAGATTGGCATTATATTCACTCCTTACAGCCTGCCAGATTAATATACTACCTTTGTAAAATAATATGTCCTTGAATACCTTTTAGCCCCACAAGGTTGAACCTTGCTCTGATATGAAACAGGAGTCTGTCTCTGGGGTAGGGGTCATGTTCTGTTACATGCCATATGTGCTGCAGTATTGGAATACTTGAGTTTTTGTGGAATTTCATGAGGTTTTAGCTTCAAAATAACAACATTTTAATGCAGAATCATAAATAGCCTCTGATCTGCACAGAAGGTTCAGGAAGCTCAGAGAACCCCCTGTGATAAACTTGGTATAAGTCAGAGTTTTTAACAAAACTTGAAACCTTGTGAGTTTAGCATGGATTTGGGCTTCAGTGTGAACATTTGCACCTTTTGTCATTACTTAGATGTTGTAATTTTTCTGGACAATAGGCAAATGGGTGATGGAACTGAAGCAATACATAGTGATCCCTTTCACCAGGACTTTCTTGGAGGCCTTGCCAGTTTTTCTGTTGAACTGAAGATTTCTTTTAAATGAAGCAATTCAAGCCCCTTATGGTTGAGAAGGAAACCTTCCAAATGTGACTCAGTGCAGTGCTGTCTGATTGAAAGCATGGCTACATATCAACGTTATACTGCTGAAGCTAGACCAGTATAGTTAAAATGGTACAACTCTTCCCTAATGTGGGCGTAGTTATGTTGGTATAAAGGTGCTTTGTACCGGTATCTCTACTGGCATGCAATAAGGGGAATAAGCTGTACCGGTGTAATAGCATCCATATTGGGGGTGTACAGATATAACTACCTGGGTAAACGTCACTTTCACACACCTAACTGATACAGTCATTCTGGTACAAAAGCTGTATAGATTAGGTCCAAGTCTGCACATAGCCTGAAATTGTGGCTCGGTGTGGTGTGTCTAAGCAACAAGAAGAGCGAACTTCCTCATTCATCTAAGGGCTTATGGCAATCGATTTATTGCGTCTCATCAAGACGCGATAAATTGATCGACAGCGGCGCTCCCGTCGACTCCGTAACTCCGCCAAAAAGCGCAAGCTGGAGTCAACAGGGGAGCCCGCCGCCTCCTGCCGCTGCCGTGAGGATGGCAGGTAAGTCGGCTGTAGATACGCCGATTTCAGCTACGTTATTAACGTAGCCGAAATTGTGTATCTACAGTCGATCCCCCGCACTAGTGAAGACAAGCCCTTAGTAGGGTTTGTTAAGTCTGGCCTTAAATGACATTGTTGATTATGTTAATGAAAACCATTCCAGCTCTTCTGGGATAGTGGGTGGATATCCTGATTGTAGGCAGAGCTTGAGAACAGCACCCTCCCCTGTAACAGCTTTCCAGTGTGGTGAGAATGGAAAGGAGAAAGAGTAGCTATCAGAATACATTAGCTGTGGTGCATAGAAACCAATCAATCAATCATCATAGTACCAAAAAAAAATGTTTTAAAAAACAAAACACCACATAAATATGTTTAAAGGACAAGGTGGCCTTGGAATTTGATTGGTCATGAAAGCATCACAAATCTGAATTAGTACTTAATTGTAGCAAGCAACTGAATGGTGGATGTGCATAATGGCAGGGTGATATGGTTATTTGTTTTATTTCATCAGGCTGCATATATTAATACCACTGACAGGTGTGGGAGCAAAGTAATAAATACCAGAATTCCTATCTTTCCAGCTCTGCCAGCCGCATGAGAAACAGAGAAAGCTGAGAGAACACGAGGCGGGGAAATGGGAAGATAAAAACACAGAGCTGGAGAAGAGGCAAAGGGCAGAGGTCAGGAGAAAAAGCATGGAACAGGAGGGTATTGTTGGTAAAAGTTGGGAAACTGAGTCACAAATCCATTCAATTTAGGCTTAATCAGTTTTCACCTTTATACGCTTTCAGGCAGAATTATTGTCACTTATAGTTAAGGTGACAAGATAGCAACTGTGAAAAAACAGGACAGAGGTAGGGTGGGGGTAATAGGCACCTATATAAGAAAAAGTCCCCAAAAATGGGACCATCTGGTCACCCTCCTTATAGTGTCTGAACATACAAATAATAACAGACAATACAGACTTGGCACATTGGCCCAAGTTACCACATTCTGGGGCACTGAGAAGTTTTTCCACCTTCCATGAGAGTTGCTGTTTTCACTGATCCCTGGCTCTGGTCCTTCAGTACCATTCTTTTAATGACTTCCCAAACAAAGGTAAGAGAGAAGAGTCTGAACAGCCAGATGAGAGGGAGGGAAACAGAATGAGGAGGGGAAAAGGAGAGAAACAAAATGATGGAGTGATGGTGGGAGGAGAACATGGAGAAGCTCCTAGTTACTTCAGTGATAATCTATATTAAACAAGCCTTAGACACCCTCATAAGTATGGGGAGAGAGAAGAAAGAGGCAAGTTAACTTGCCCCTCACATATTGCAACCATTTTAAAATTCATTGTTCCGTAGATTCAAGCCAAAAGTGGGCATTAGATTATCAAGTCTGACCTGCTGTATAGTACTGGCTGTAGAATTTCATTCAGTTGCTCCTGTATTGAGCCTTGGGTGACCAGATGTCCCGATTTTATAGAGACAGTCCCAATTTTTGGATCTTTTTCTTATATAGGTGCCTATTACCTCTCTCTCCCCTGTCCCGATTTTTCAAACTTGCTATCTGGTCCCCTAATTGAGCCCAGTAACTTACGTTATCGACCCCCTGTTTCTCACAGCAATTCACCAATCACCATTACTCTTAACTCCTACTCGGCAGCATCATGCTGGCTTTGCCATCTACTGCACCTCCTTTAGGAACATTCCTAACCAATACAAAAACAGAACTGGGTGTGATCAATGGGAAAGTACTAATGTGGGGGAGGTAATTAAAACTTAATGGCCTGTTTGTCAGGCCTCCCAGATGCTCAGTCCCTGCATGAGGGCACAATTTCTGACTACCAATTTTCCCCTTCATATTTTAGGTGCGTAATGACCACTGTTGAGATGTAACATGCCAACATTAGCCCCATGAGAATATTAACAAGTCAGGCTCTGCTTGGCCAGTGAGCAGAACCAAGCAGGCTGTTTACTTGGCCTCATTATTAAGATCATGCCTTCATTTTGTGCTGACAGATCAATTAGCACACAGTTAAGCAGACTGGTTTTCAAAGATATACTCTCAATCCTAGCTAAGTGTGCTCAATTATTCACCAATTCTTGCACTTCCTTTCTTTGCTTTTCCAAATCTTCCTCCTCTGCTCAAGTCATCTTTTCAGAAGAGAAAGAGAACAAGGATGGAGGTCTCTGAAGCGGGTGATCTTTAGAACTTTGCCAGATTGAGGTTTCACTTCTCAGGGATTCTTCAATTTCAGTTCACTTGGGGGTCAAATCCCTTGATTTGCATGGATTTTCAGGTTCAGCACAAGTGTCATCTGTTTTTACATTGAAACCATATGAGGCTGCAATTTTTGCACGACTTCAGTCCAAGGTGGGCTGCCCTGGAAAATCCTGAAACTTGAGGAAGTTTAAATCAGTGTCCGGGTCTGAACTTAATAGATGGTTGGTAGGATGAACTAAAACTCTGGATCTAAACACCCATAAATTCCGGGAGAGTTCAGCTTTTGATCTGAACTTTCCGGATTTGAGTCCATCACTAATTTCAGTGGAAAACCGTATGTAGGATCAGGTTTGCTTGGAAGTTTTAAGAAGCTTTCACTGAACACAACCTTATGATGAGTCTGTAGAAATACCTATAGAGTTTCATGGGGTTCCTTGAGTTTTGTTGTAGATTTTTTATTGTGAAAACTTATCTCCTAGAATTCCATACCTCTAAATTATACTTGTTGATCTACATGACATATCCCTGCAATGCCATTCTTCTCTTCCTACGTATGACAAAACTGGCAACAAGAGATTTGCTGGGTGGATCGCAGATGCAGAGGATGGATTTAGCCTCAAAAATGCAGAGTGGATTTAGACTTGCAACTCTGGGAAGAGTGCCAATCTTTAGTATTAATAATAATTAAATTGTTTTGAATTAATTTATAATTGCATAAATATTACTTTAATAAAGAACAAAGTTAATTATTGCTATTGAATTTATTGAATATAATACAGTAATGCTTCTGATTACAAAAAAACCCCAAAACAAATGAGATGCATTGTAGCGATGGCAATAAGGGAAACATAGAAATAATGCAGCTTTCCAAGGTTTTTACTACACGGAGGGCTGAAAGTAACTATATGCCAAAGAGTGCTACTATTTATTTTTTTTTTACATTGGCAGTTACTATTGTAAATGAAGCACGCCAAGAAAAAAATTCCACACTCAGAAGAGCTCACCGACTCTGCCCAATACTTGCAATTTAGGCTGCATCGTTCTATTTAAAGGGACCCTATTAAATTTTAAATGATATATCTGCTTGAAACCTTTGCCTCCTGTTGCCACAAATTAAATCTAGAGTTAGTGTCGTGGAAAGATATTTTTCTGTTTCTTGAGTGTTTCTTGTGTATTTTAACAGCACAGTGATCCTGATGCAACGTGGATCACAGTCAATTGGACTCTTTCCATTTATTTTAATGAACTTTGGAACAGTTTGGTCCCCTGCCCTGCCCCCCATGTAATCTCCTATTTAGTCAATCACCCATACGGAGAATGATAGGGGTATGTGATATGTTATTTTAGGTAGGAAATATGTGGCAGATAAAATATGTGGCTGGAAGTAAAAAAGTTTTGAAACCTAAGGGCACATTGGGTGGCTAGACTGTTTGAATGTTAGCAGCAGGAGAAGGACCATTAGAGACAGGTGTGTGGAGATTCACCAGCTAGAGGTGGTTTGGCCCAGACTTACTGAAGTTGCCAAAGAAGGCCTCTAGAGACTGGTCTATCAGGGATCATAGATCCAGGCTGTCAAGAGAGTGGTAGTGAAACCAGATTGGGCGAACAACCGATTCTGTGGTTTATTAAAAACGAAGCACGGACTGAGGGTATGAAATAAGACTTTCTGGGCCTACAGAAGAACAGTGGCCATTGCCCGATGATCAGTACTGGAGTTCATTCATCAGTTTAATTATAAATAATAAAATGCAAGTTCATTAATTCATGCTGGAGTGGAGTTGTGGTGAATGAGCGGGTCTGCAGGAACCTTTGAAGAACACCTACCCTGCCTATCAGTGGAGCTCTGCCTAGAACAGGGTCCTTATACTAGAGAACCAGGGTGCTCTGAGGTAAAATTTCCAAGAGAGAAGCTAGGTGATGTATCCAGGACTGGGTTCTAGAAACGCAGTGTCATGATACCCGTATCAGAGAAAAGCACTTAAAAAATAGTACTGTAAAGAGACAGATATTCATGGGTGAAACTATTTTAAACTTCTTAATTTACTAGATTTCAAGTTGATAGTGACCATTTAAAAAGTGTGTGTATAATTAAACAGCTTGCGTTATTAATAATCACAAACAGGCTGAAACGGGAACAGTGTTAGCATTCTGACTTAATAGTTTCATAAATTTTAAGATCCTAGAATTTCATCCATGTACTCCTCTTTTGAGCCCAATAACTTTTGGTTATCTTATTTCTTGTTTCTTATTTGTAATTTGATTTTTTTCTAGCTTTAACTTCCAGCCATTGGTTATTATGCCCTCTTCCACCAGATTAAAAAGCCCTGTAGGATCCAGTATTTTCTTCCTGTAAAGCTACTTTATTCACCCAGGTCAAGTCACACTTGATCTTCTTTTTGAATGATGTTAGTTTACGGTTTTGCGTTTTGTTCATCTGGACAGTGAAAGTACACCACTCTCTTAGAGCTTGGTTACACTGGCACTTTATAGCGCTATAAGGTCCCCACGAGCGCTATAACCTCCTCCCTGTCCACACTGGCAAGGCACGTAGAGCGCTATAACCGCGGAGGTATAGCTCTCCTGGTAATCCACCTCCACATGGGGAATAAGGGCTGTAGCGCAGCTGCTGTAGTGCTACAGCAAGAATGTGGACACCCACTGTGCTACAAATGATCTCTTGAGATGCCTAGAGCCATTTAAGGCAATTGACGTCTCTTCCCTTTGTTTTGAACTCGGGCTGGAGGAATGCGGAAGTACCTCTTTAGAGTTTCTCTCTTAATTCGGCAGATAAGCAGTGCAAATGTTTAAGGAGGGAGCCTGTGTGAAAACAAAGCCCTCTGTGAACGGAGGCTCACTGACAGGCTTTCAGAAGAACGGAAAAATCACTGTCTCTCTCTCTCCGCATACACACAACACGTCCCCCCTCACCCCCCTCGTTTAAAAAGCACGTTGCACCCAGCTGAATGCTGGTATACCTGCCCTAATGCGCTGCTCTTAATGCTGCATTAAGTGTCCCAAATGTGGCCATGCTATACCGCTGGCGCGTCTGAGTGTGGACATACAATAGCGCTATACATATTACTGTATAAGGGGACTGCTATAACCAATAGCGCTATAATTTTGTAAGTGTAACCACACCCTTATACTTTTATGTACAGCCTGGTTTTCACATGCTAGTACAGCAACGCCCAATCTCTGGAGATGTGGGGTTGTTTTTGTTTTTGTTTTTTTAATTTAAACTTCACAAATTCATTTCAGTCCCTCCTCTTTCCTTCCTTTTTTAGCTAGTCTATATTCCAGTTAAAACTATGCCTTCAGCAAGACATGGCCACAAACAAAAGCCTGTAATTTTTCGCATTAGTTACCTGCCTCTTTCCAATAGTTTGTTGATAACAAGCAGATGTCAAGAAGTTTGAATTAACTGGGTTTACGTTCTTGCCAACTATTTTGTATTATTGTCTAGCTACTGATCCTATATTAAAATAATTTGCTTGTATTTCAGTGCTAGAGCTACAAGAGCCATGATTTCATGTAGGTGCTTTTTATATGTTATATGTTACAGATTTCTTTTCAAAGGTTTTGAAGCCTCACCTTAACGGTCTTATTTTTGAAGATATGTTCTTAATAATGGTCCCTTGGTGAACTTAAGAAATGAGGAAGGAAAGCATATCTTCAGAGGGTTGGGAAAAATAAAATGAATTATCCATGTATGCACAGTAAACTGTTTTCACTTCCAATAATAGTAATTCAGTAGTGAAGGCTGGTATTTTCCTCACAACACATTCAAAGACAGCTCCGAACATTTCTAATTTAAATCAGTGTGTTTTAGAGATGTACCACAATGTGTCACCATATAAGAGCAACACGTCAATTATTAAGCCATAATTCCAGATAAGCTAGAACATAATAATTGCGTCGCATCTGATTGTTCTCCTTTACCCCGATGTGAATAATCATTTACACCAATGGAATTAAACAGAGTTACATCGATGTGAATCAGAGGAAAAGCAGAACCAATGTGTTTCTTAGGTTTAATGCATACAGTAGTTCTTTTACGATTCGTGTGACATGGAAACATAAGAAAAAGTAATAATGTATTAATATTTAATTAGTAAATAATACATTATTAATAACATAAATGGCATTAATAAGGACCTTTCCATACGTCCCCTAACCTTGTCTGTGTGTGTCTGTCCACATGAATCATACAATAACCTTAATTATCAGACGCTTTTGACCAAGTCACTTGCATTCTGCAGACTAATCCCTTTCTTCTAGGTCTGAGTTTAACGTTGTCCTGATCCTTCAAAGACTTAAGTATGTGCTTAATTTTATGCACTGAGTCAATGAATCTATGACAGTGCATAAAGTTAAGAAACTGAGTGATTATTTGCAGGATTGGGGCCTAAAAGTGTAAGATTTGTATAGGCGGAATAATATTTTAGGTAGTCTTTCTAGATGTTTCAGACATTTAGCTTACTTTTCCCTTTCAGCCATGTGCAGCTGAATTTACAATAGAAAACATTTTCTGGACTTCCAGGTAAAGGGATACAAAAAATATTCCATTAGTAAAGAGTTGTAAATGTTCTAAAAAAGACTTTTTTTTTTTTTTTTTTTTTTTTTTTTGGGTCGACACTATGAAGTATATCTCATGCACAACAGATGCTGAGCTGTTGTATAAACGTGTTACTGGCCCTTATCTGAGAGGACGCCTTTTGGCTGATAAACCCTTTTGTGTTAGAGCCAATTTCCAGCCTTCTCCAGTAGCAATATCTGATCCTGTGGTTAGTTGTCCAATTACATGGACATGTCCATAGGTTTTGTGATGCCCTGACGGGGAATTGCAGCAGATTCCTTCCAGCTTCTTTATCATGAAGTGATATTTACCTCTCCGACCTGTCTGCCTTCCCACCTGGTCCCTCACAAGGAAGTTCAGTGGAGTGACTTAGACTAAAGCAGAGCATGAACCTGCAAAGGGATCTCTCAGGGGTCATATGACAGAAGCAGGTGTTGCATTGTACAGAAAGAGCATGGGCCCTTGGCGATATTATCCTTGGAAGTATCTCAGAGTGATTGACCTAGGAATAATAATCAAGCCCCCAGGGTTATTCTAACAGTAATTAACAGCTACACTTTCGCTGTCTTTATCCTGTCATGTTAAAAAGCAAATGGGAGGATTGACTTAGTACTTCATGGCAAATTATCCTTCAGTTGCAGTGACTTTAGAACACTGGTGAATACAAATTGAGTTGACCTTCCCATACTGTTTTTTTTAATAATCAGAAAGAATTAAAAATGCAAACTATAAATAATTTGGTTGGCAATGTTCTGCAGCATCTGGGTCTGCAAGGAAGTGCATGGTGGAATTCCCATTTGGGCAGTTTAGACCAGCTAGGCCAGGCCTGCACAACTCGGAAAGCAGTGAGGGCCATATTACTGCAAAAAAAACAGCTGCGGGCCAAAAAGCCCCACCCTTGCCCCTCCCCCATCCGCTTCCCCCCACCCCACCGCTTGGCATGTCCCACCCCTCCTCACCCCGTGTGGGCCGCACAGTGAGCCTGTGTGGGCCGCATGTGGCCCCTGGGCAGCATGTTGTGCAGGCCTGAGCTAGGCCTTCACTGCAGAGTTAACTCAAGTTATCTACCCTCGGGTTAATGCCTCTTGAGTCTTATTCAAGTGAGAACAACTACACTATGAAATAACACTGGAGCAGCACAGAGTGATTGTATTAGTAGTTGATGAGTTGTGCGTGCTCACTAAAGCTGTAGCCTGTACCCCTCCAAAGATAGCCAGCTCAAGCAGAAAGCACTAGCACAGTTGAGGCAATGTTTTTTGTGTGCAGACAGGACACCACCAGGTTTATAACTCAAGTGAACTCTGCAGTGAAGACAAAGCCCATAGTCTGACTGCAAGGATCACTGTGGTATTTGCCTTTCATGCTTGTCTCTGAGACAAAACATTTTATTTTACTGTTACGTACTAGCATCTCTAAGAGCCTGTGCAATATCTAGTTCCGTCTGATTTATAGCTATCGGGGTCAGATAAGTCTCTCTCTTCCCCTCTGAAAACATTAAAATGCTGACTTTAAAGGGACATACCCACTTAAAATCATAGGTTGTAAACAAGTTTATTAACCTGGGGTACTCTCATAGCACCTGAGAACAAAGGAAAGGAAATCATTTTTAAAAAGCACTTTACTTGTCACTAGGTATCGATGCTCTTGTCTTGCTGTTTGCATGTGCCTCAGCTTGGATGGTGAAAAATCAATCAAGCCAGTTTCCCTTTTGTTTATACTCATTTCACTCTTGAGTTCTCCAGGCTGTGATGGTCAGGTTTCAGACACGGAAGGGTGAATGTTTGTTTAAGCACAGGTGTTTTCCATTGGAATTACTTTGATTTTGAGTTGAGGTTTTAGAAAAGCTTGTGTGTATATTTTTGTTTTAATCAAAACCCAAGTTTTATCCCCAAAGAGAAGGAACAGGCTATTTGAAGGAATAGTTTAGTAAGCCCATGTTTGCAGCTGGTTGAACTTTTTTTGTTGGAATGAAACTGTATTAAATTGTCAGTAAATTAGCACAGGGACACATTAGCAAGTATGGTGTAGTTGTTAGGACACTAGCTTGAGGCTTTGGAGATGTGAATTCAGTTTTTACTCTGCCAGTTGCCTGCTCTTTGGCCTTCGGCAAGTCTCAGCCTCTCTGTGCCTTGGTGTCTCCCCTGCACAATAGGGATAACAACACTATCCTACCATACAGAGCTGGTGGTAGGAAAAGACATTAAAGATTCTGAGGTGCAGATACTGTGGTAATGGGGGTTATATATAAGTATCTTAGATGCTTATAAAGTACAATACAAAGGTAAATTCAAATGATCATATTAGAGTTACATGAGTAAGGAAGGTATTTGAATTAGTTTTTAAGGCCCCTGTTCAGCAAAGCACCTTAGTACATGCTTAATTTCAGGAATGTGCTTAAATCCATCCCTATGCAGCAAAGCACATGCTCAAGACCTGTTGAGGTGCCTTGCTGAATCAGGAATGTTGCTGGAAAACCTAAAACTAGTGAAAAGAGAGAATGCAGCCAAAAAGAAAAGAAAGGACGAAGTGATACAGAGATCGAACGATGCAAGATTCAAATGTGGAGCAGATTTAGATATTGCTGGTTATTTTAAAACTGAGCTCTTTGGGCTAGGGACTGCATCTTAATATGTATGTGCGGGAAATGCCTAGTGCTTAATAATCAAAATAGGAATAGGAGTGTTAAGAATAATCCCAACTGGGGTCTCAGGCTTCTACCAGAATATAAATACGTAAACCCATCTGATGTGCATCCTGGTCAGAAAGAGGATGTAATTATTGTCCAATTGGACAAGGGGTTGGGTGTAATAAGAGCCTATATAAGAAAAAGACCCAAAAATCAGGACTGGCCCTATAAAATCGGGACATCTGGTCACCCTGTTGTCAAAACAACTCTTTTGCCTAGTACAGACAGGGATTAAGATCTGTGTAGAATATGGGTGTGATGTCCATTCCTTTGTCACCATTTGCAGATCTGCTGCCTAGTGGACTCTGTTGTTCATCAGAGTATGTAATCCCTTCCCATCAAATTCACTCCACTACACCTGCCCTGTCATCATTGGCGCGCTTCCCCTCCCTTTTCTCTCCACCTAGTTTGCCCCCTCCCACTGAAACCCACCCCAAAAAACCAGCAAAACAAAACAAAAAATTATCAAACACACACACTTTCTGCCATCACTCTGCTTGTATGTGATGTCCCTTCTCCAACCCTGTCTCTCTTCGCTGTTGAGATTTCAAGCAGGAACTGTTGACTCCTCTCTGTACAGTGCCTTGCCCAGTGGGGCCCCACTCTTTGTTGGCTCTTAGGCACTACCATAATAAATATGTTCAGTAATAAAAATACTAAATATCATAGTCCAGTGGACAGGGTATTGGACTGGGAGTCAGACTTAGGAATTGTGAAGGGATAAGACCCGAGGTCCATGTGGTCCAGTGTTCTCTCTGACAGTGACCAGGACCAGATGATTTACTCAGATGAAAGTTTAAGAACTTCACAGTCTCCCCTCTTCCCTCCTCCCCCACCAGGTCTTCCTGATTTCTAATAGCTAGAACTTGGCTAACATTTTAAGGTCAGACTTGAATAGAGGTGGGCAAACTGTGGCCCACAGGCCACATCTGGCCCGCGGGCCCATCCTCCCCGGCCCTTGAGCTACCTCCAGCTACTCCCCCGCCTTCTCCCCTTTCCTGGAGCCTCAGCGCGCCATGCCACCCATGCTCTGGTTTGCTGCTCCTGGGCAGCGCTGTGGCTGGCTCCGGTGGGGCCTGAGCTCCTGCCACTCTGAGTGGCATGGTAAGGGGGCGGGGCTGTGGTCAGGGGACAAGGAGTGGGGGAGAGGGCTTAGATAGAGGGTAAGGTCCCGGGGGGTGGTGGTTAGGGATGGGGGGTTTCGGGAGGAGGCGGTCGGGAGACAAGGAGAAGCAGGGTGGGTGAGGGTCGGATAGAAGGTGGGACCAGGCTGTTTGGGGAGGCACAGCCTTCCCTACCCGGCTCTCCATACAATTTTGCAACACTGATGTGGCCCTCGGGCCAAAAAAGTTTGCCCACCCCTGGGCTTGAAGGTTTCTGGATTATTTAGTTAGTATTGGTCCTGCTTTGAGCAGGGGGTTGGACTAGATGACCTCGTGAGGTCCCTTCCAACCCTGATGATCTGAAGCACCAGGGTTAGTAACTCTTTTAAATTCAGAATTCATAGCTAATTACAATGAGAAACTGGGGAATGTATTGACCAGAAAAAGTTAATTTAAATACTTGTCTATTGAGGACCAGGTCCTCAGGGGAGGTAAATGGGTGTGGCTCCCCATTCTTCACTGGAACAATGCTGAGTCATACCAGCTGAAGACCTGGCCTCAGAGTTTATTTAACCGTAAACTGTCAAGTTGATAATATTGATTGGTGCTGTCTGGGCTTGTGCATGCTGTCTTTGGCCTGTGGCGTCCTCTTGTGTAAACACGCACTCTGTGCTTAGAGAAAGACATAATGATGATCTGATTCGATGAGCTGAAATCAGGTTTATTTAACAAGCCTCGCCGAGGCCATTTTACCCACTGCAAGTCAATGATGATGATCCTTCAGCACCAAAATGATGTTGTGACATGACCAGCCACATGGTAGAACTGACTAAAAAGCAGGAAAACCACCGACGCTGTTTAACATAAAGGTAAAGGCTTTGCATTAAGTCTGCAAAAAGATTTCAAAGTGGTGGTTGGAATGAATTGCAAGTCACTTAATGTACCTTGTACCTACCCTGCCAGGAGAGTGCTTACAGGAGGCAGGGGGTGTTCAGTTGTTAAGATTCAGGACTGGGAGTCAAGTGAGATGGACCCTACCTGGCCCTGATGATCTTGGGCAAGTTGCTTCTCCACACTGTGTAATATGAGGGTGACTGGCCCATGAAAAACCCACTGAACTCCTCAGCCAGGCGCTTTGGTTGGGTATTGCCTGGGGAGTTACGAACTCCATCTCTCTAAAGGGGGTGAGGAAGGAAGCAGGTAGCTCCAGGCACTACTAATTGTTTTTAAGACTGGAGGGGAGCAGAGTGTCTGGAGCTGCTACCTTCGCACAAGCTTCAGGGATGGGGTCGGGGCAGGGGAGCAGGGCAGCCACTGTGCTATCAGTGTTGCTCTTCACAGAAGTAAGGAGGAGAGCAGCCACTAAGCTGCTGCTCCTTTAAGGGAGAGAGGAGCAGAGGGGATTTCATTGGAAGTTAAAGGCCTTAGGTGCTTTTGAAAATCCCAGTAGGCATGTAAGTACCTATGAAAATCTGGCCTAAAGTGCGTCAGTGGAGGAGGAAAGTCTGGGCCTTCAATTCCCCAGTGAGTGGTACGGCAACTCTGCCAAGAAGTAAGGTGCAGCATTCATAGGTTTATTGGATGGGGGAAGCAACAGGTGACTGACTGGGGTACAGTGCCAATTCATGTACTGGGGGGTGGGAGGGCAGCATTCATTGATTTGGGGGCTACAGGACTGATTTTTACTTTGGGCAGAACAAAGTAACTGTTTGAGGGCAGAGTTGGGGTCCCCTCTACCCCAACTGTCTCATGGGTGGATGAGGAAGAGAGTGAGACATTTTCTTCATCAGAGACAGAATCCCAGCTGACCCGGCACCTGGGATTTCATCTGTGCTCAGCTTGGCCTTTTGCAAATAACTCCTGCAAAACACTGAGCATGTTGGATTCCAGGTGACTTCAGTGGAAGTAGCAGGTGCTCATCTTTGCTCCGGATTAGGCCCCTGGTTGATGTAATCAAAGCAATGACCTGCTTCCAAAATAAGGGCAGGGATGTGTACATCTCTAAGCATTATAGCAATGTAACCACATGATTTGATTATTGTACTGTGGGTAAGTCTCGTGGTGCAACCCCATTTTGCAACAGCACAATGTATCTACATTACGGCTTTGACCTCTGATGAGGTGAATGCTTATACTGGGTGTAATGCTGTATGCCATGAGTAGTAGTGTTTGACCCCCATTTTTCACAGGTGCAAGTGGTTGCAAATGGAGTGAATAATTAGGCCCCATGTCTTTTGTTAACAAAGTGTCTAGCACACATTACCTAATAACAAAACATAATATTTATAATGGTGTTTTAAAGATACCCTTGCTGGGTTTAACTCTAGAGCCCTTACTCATTTCTCAAATTGACACGTTGGCTAAAAAATATGTGAGAGCGACACTAGAACTCCCTGAAAATAGAGGCATTTAATGGTAATAGTAACTGAGTTGAACTCCGGTATTTTCAGGGTGTAGCCAGACAAACACTGAAATTCTGTGACTTTAAATGGAAATGCAGGTGGTGTGAGAAGTGAGTTAGAAGGAGAGGAGTGAAAAGCAGAGTTAACATCCTCGGAGTGTACTACAAAGATACTGATATCCTTGTCACTTATTAAAGTTTTATTTTGTTCCCCTAGAACAAGGCAATTAATTATTTAGAATACCAATCAATCAGGGATTAGATGTACTAATCAAACACATTCCAGCTGCTAAGTATTGCTCACTTAAGACATTGATCAGCTCTGGGATGCTCTGTAGACCATTGAGATGAGTATTTTACAGACAGTGTGCTTTAAACTCCCTGAGGCCAAATCCTTGACACCATCTGCTGGCCCATGTAGAAGGTTGAATGCCAGCCTGTCTGACAGACTGTAATTATTTTCCATTCTGATGCCCTTTATGCAGTCATTAGGGGATCAAATTTCTGAGTGAGTCAGGAAACTTCCTTCAGCAGCAAGCAGCTAATGGGTTGAAAATGAGCCTCTTTTTGTTATGTTGATTATTTTTCTACTTGATGTTGTTGGAACCCCAGAATCGATTATTTAGGTCTGGCTTTAAGATCTGATCACTGGTAATGTCTCTTTTGCGTTTTTTTGGACAATCTGTACTTGGTGTTATGATGGGCAGAGGTAAAGCATGAAATAACTGGAAACCTTCCCTGTTGCACTTTTAACTTTAAGGGGCACTATATCTATATTCCTTGCAGTTCTCTGCAGGTCCTTTCTGAGGAATAGTGAGAACAACTTAAGAATAAATTCCTGATAAATAATTGAATAGGAAGGCACATTGTTTGCAGTCACAATGTGTTTGCAGATTTAGGGTACTGCATAGCAAGTTGCTATATGATTTCCCCCAATGTTAACCCCTGTGGTAATTGGAATTTCAGTTATTCATTTTCAATTACAAGGATGGCAAGATGATCACAAATGTCATTAAGTATTAAATTATATCTAATGATGGATGGATACTTTTTTGGATCCTTTCTTTATTTAATGCTATGCTTTTAGGACAGAGCTTTTAAAACAGTATGAATTTGGTAACATGCAATTTATGTCCAGTAGCTGAGACCTGCTGTCGTGGACACTACCCAAGAGTAGCCTAAGTTTTCATCTTTGGTGGTATTAATAAAAATGCTGCCAAACATGCGTATCAAATTCAGATACTTTCAAGTGTAATTTAACAAGACAAGTGAATAGCATAAGATATTTGCTTTCTTCCTCACTTTAGAAGATGATGATACCCTTCTGCCCATAAATGGGGCCTGTCTTGTACTGCCCACACACCATGTTCACAAAATCAGCATGTAGTGTTGCATGGAATGTTGTACGAACATAAGAAGATAGGAATTCCAATATTGGGTTAGAGTACTGATCCATTTATGTCAGTCCCCATTGACCGTACCGGAATAGCATGAAGATTTAGGGACCAATCTTCAAGTAGCTTCACTCCCATGGAGATTGGTGGGAGTCGAAGGCACTAAGGAACTTGCTATATCGGACTCTCATCGACTACGTCAGATCTACAATGTTCGCTACACTTAATGTTTTACACTCTTTGCATTCTTTGTATCCTAGGCACCCTTCATCAGAGTGTCTAAGCATTGTTATGAGTAAATCTACTCCCTCTCAGCCCCTTTCAGTCAGTAATTAATCTGAATAACCAAGCTTCGTGTCTAAGCAAGATTTGGCTAATCTGTTGAGCGTGAGCATGGGAGATGGGAATTCCTGTGTCTAATTCTAGCAGCCACTGATTCACTGTAGGCAAATCATTACTTCCTCTCCGTGCCTCTGTTTCCCCATTAGCAACATGGGAATAATGAGATTTACCAGCTTCACAGTGGTATGTGAGGATTAATTAGTCAGTGCCTATAAAACACTTTCAAGCTGATGCTGTACAGATATTAATAAATAAAGTCTCAAATCATTCCTGTGAAGCAGGTACTATTGTACCAGAGGACTGAAGCATAGAGAAATGAAGTGACTTGCCCAAGGTCTCACAGAGAGTAAGTGGCAGAGCCAGAAACAGAACCAGGATCTTATACCTCTCAAGCAGGCCAATCCTTTCCCACCTTCTCTTAATTCCATATTTGACTTGTGGGGAAGAAGGGTTCGCTGTCCACTATCCTGTTAAATCAGGAGCTCCAGAATTTGGGGGTGATTGTTTTATTATACAGAATTTCTATCCCCTATGTTTTGATTCCCTTAGCAGCAAGCATTTCTTTCACATACACCATGAATTCCACAGCACTGGTCTTTGATTTTTGCCTTCCCTTCTCTTTTTCTTTTATTCCCCCTCTCTACCTGTGCCTTCTCCTGCCCCGCTCTTCCCACTTTATCCCAGGGTATGTCTACATTACCTGCCAGATTGGTGGGTAGCGATCGATCTATCGGGTGTCGATTTATCGCATCTAGTCTAGACGCGATAAATCGATCCCCAAGCGCTGTCCCATCGACTCCAGAACTTCACCACTGCGAGAGGCTCAGGCGGAGTCAATGGGGGAGCGGCAGCCAGACTTCAGCTACCCTGTTCATAGCCATAGCTATTCATAGTCATAGCCAGACTTCAGCTACCCTGTTCATAGCTGAAGCTGCGTAACTTAGATCGATTTTGCCCCCATCGCCCCCATCTAGTGTAGACCAGACTCAGGCTCTCTCTATGTTGCAACTTCAGCTCCTCACCACTCTTGTTGCTATCCCTTTGATATCTCTACCTCCTCCCTCCCCCAGTTGGTTTGTTTATTAATTGGCTCCTTTCCTGGACCTTGGTTCCTGTCTTTCTTAAACCTGTTTCTCAGTGCCTGTAGCAGCAGCAGGGAATCATCCATCACTCTGATCGCACCTTTGCTCCTGTATGACACTGCTTTTCACAGCATTGCCAGCAGCATGATGAAACTGATTAGAATTGTACAATCCTAGCTAGTTTCATGTTGCTGCCAGCACTTCCAGGAAATTGCTACTGTGCAGATTGCACAGATACAATCTCAGCTTAGCTGATGTATGATTCTGCAGGATTTTTTTCTTATTCAGGTGAGTGGCAAAAACACAGGATGGCAGGGGGATTCCCTTAATACCTAGGATCTTAAACAATCCCCTCCCCACCTCATCCCACTCTGGCATGCGTATCAGTGATGCAGCTTCTGCCCAGCCTGCTGCTCCACAGACCTGTGATTTTAGGTGCAGCAAAGTTAAACCTCAGAAATCTTAGCTGGTCACAGCCTGTGCTTGGTGTGAGGCTCAGACTTTTGTAGTATCTGCCAGTGGTCCTGGATTATTAACTAAATCTGATTGCTGGTTCTAAATTATGTTCCACTCTGTACATTTGTTAGTCTTTAAGGTGCCACAAGTACTCCTTGTTCTTTTTGCAGATACAGGCTACCACAGCTACCACTCTGAAACCTGTTACCTGCAATCAGTTAGTATAAAGACTTGGTGTAATTGCAGATAGCTCTGTGAAAACTTTTACCCAGTATTCAACAATGGCTGTCAGAAAAGCAATCCAAATATTAGAATGTATAACTGACAGAGTGGAAAATAATACAGAAAATGTTTTAGTGCCCCTATAGAAATGATTGGTACTGTATTCAGGTCCTGTCTTAACAGACATGGCAGAAATAGAAGAGATCCAGAGAGAGATTTGAGGAAAAGAGATGGGCACTGTTTAATTTAGAGAAAATTGAATAAGAGGGGAGTTTGCTAGAGCTATACAAAATAATGAATGGTATAGAGAGGGTAAATCGGGCTCTCCCTTGTAAATTTTCTCTTAACATGGGAACAAGATGGTATCCAATTAAACTGAATGGCAACAAATGTAAGACTGATAAACTGAATGACTTTCTCACACAGTTTGTAATTTAATCCATGGAACTCATTGTCACCAGATTTTGGCCCTGTTATACAGAAGAATTAGAGCCCAGCTGTGGAGACTGGCTTCAGATCTGAATTTATCCCTAATTTGGGGGTATTTGGAATATAAGTTCAGGTCTTTTCATCCAGGTACTACTGTAGACTCCCTCACCGTGGCATCTGAGCATCTCACAATCATTAATAAACATTCCTGTGAGGTAGGAGAATATTGTTATCACCATTTTACAGATGAGGAGCGGAGACGCTGAAGATGAAATTTACCCCTGTGTAGTGGGATGGTAAAAGACTTATGTACTACTTAAATCATCAAAGCAGAATTTAGGTGGGACTTACGTGCTGCATAGACTTTGTGCTGGCTTTTTCCCCAGGAGTGAATTTCACTCAGAGAGATTAGCCTGGAGTCTTCCAGGAAGCCTGTGGCAGAAATGCTTATTGAATACAAATGTAATGAGTGTTATCCCAACACCCTAACTGTGAAGCTCTCCTCCCATTGTGTTCTCCTTTTGGAATAATGAGAAGTCAAAAGGCACAGTGGGTTGGAGAGAGCTCGAGTGTCTTGGTTTTAATATAAGTGCAGTGCATTCATCCTCTATCTGTCTTTTTTCATGTGGTTGTGATCTCTGTACAGTGTATGTCTGAGTGCCTCTGGAAATTCAGGCTGCCTCTAGAAAGGTGCCACAAGTACTTCTCATTCTTTTTGCTGATACAGACTAACATGGCTACCACTCTGAAATCTAGAAATTCAGCCACTGGTGTGAGTTTAACTTTTTTTATATAGTATAGTAAATATAGGGTAAAAATCCACTGTGTAATATGTTAATTACTGTCCTCCTGCCATGCAGTGTGCCTACAATTCCTGCTAGAAACAAGTGGTGCTTGGTGCTTAGATGCTTATGATCCTTTGGAAGATCCCCAGTTTGGCCTTTGAGAAGTCTCTCTGAAGTTTGGCTGTGCCAAAACCAGGCCTTGGGTTTTGCCTTCTCAGTATTTTGCGATGGCACATTCAGTTACTTCCAGGGCTTTAAAGGGAAGCTGTCATTGACTGTTGCCAATTAAATGTCTTTACATTATAACTTGGAAACTGTGCTCCCGACAACTTGGTGGTGTTAATAACATGCACTACAGGCAGGGCATGTTGGTAGTTCAAGAGTTACTGTGCACCAGGACAGTTCAATCTGGTGCTTTGATGAGATTTGTCTGCAAAGTTGTCCAGAATATAAAAGACTCTGCTGGTATGACACTGATTGCAGCTTGTTAAGGGGTTCCTGCAGTTCTTTATCTACTTGAAAGCACACATATTCAGAAATAACCCAGAATGCACCTTTTGTAGATTATAAGGTCATTGTGATCATCTTAATAACAATATACTTAGTTCTTACATAGCACTTTAAATCTTCAAAGTACTTTGCAAACTTTAACTAATTAGTTATAAGAGCTCCAGTGAGCTAGGTAAGTATAATTATTATTGTAGTTGACCATTATACATACACACAGTATTGATGGAGCTGATCTTGTAGATTCATAGACCTTAAAGCCAGAAAGGGATCTACATGGTCATGTAGTTTGACCTCCTGTATAATGCAGGCCATAGATTTTCACCCAATAATCCCTGCACATCTTGTGGCTCAACAGAGCATCCCTGCAGCATCTTGTGGCTCAACAGAGCATCTCAGTTACTGTAGTGTAAATCCAGAGTAATTCTACTGCATTCAGTGCATCAGGATCAGAATCTGTTCTGTATTCACTGTAGTTCTGTTTATTATTATTATTATTTGTTTTATTATATTATTTTATGATTTATTTGTATTGAAGTGGCACCAAGAGGTCCCAGTCCCATTGTGTTCAGTGCTGTACAAACATATAGCAAAAAGAACATCCCCATCCCAAAGATATTGTTTGGCCACATCCAAGTGACCATACAAAACATGGCCACCTATGACAAGCATTTGGAGAGCCATTTCCAACATGTTAGTGGAAAGCTGACAGTGAGTCTGATTGGATCATTTGTAGGAGCCTGGCAAACTTGCATCTTTCCTGTTGGTTACATTTATGTGCTTCAGAATCTCAGATGTCATTGAAACAAAAAGCTCTAGCCTTTTTAATTACAAAGAAAAACCTAATTCACATTTTGGATATTGTGCTGTGACATGCTGGTCTCTGCCTCAGTGTGCAGACAGCCTGAAACTGTAGCTCTGAAAGAAACATGAATTATGTCTATTTCTTCTCAGTGGATGCTAATTCTGAAATCCAATTTAGCTGAGATTTCCAAGACGCTGAAGTGAGTAAGATGCCGAACTCCCATAAACTTTGAATGGGAGTTGTGTACCTAGCACCCTTTGAACATCCAGCCTTTAATGTCAGCATTCTTAACTATTTCACTGCTGGTCACAGCATACAAGAAAGAAGGAAGATCATGCTATGAAGATCTGTACAACCTTCTGCAAATTGCACCTTGAAATATGTTGTATACAGGCATGTCGCGTCTTGCGCGAGGGTTCCGTTCTGCGGTTACCACGTAAAGTGGAAACCGCGTATAGCCAAAACCCATTGACTTCAATGGGAGGCAAAATTGCGCCCCCTGCAGGGAGTTTAATTTTTTTCTCCTTTCTTTTTTTGTTTTTGCGGACCGCGTAAAGTGGAAATTGCGTAAGTTGAATCAGCGTAGGACACGACATGTCTGTAATGTCACAAGATGCCTGAGACTCTTTGGTGCTACCACAAAAGTCATGTGGGCAGTGTTGGATTGCGGGCAGAGCTTGGAAGAGCAACAACCCTATTTTGTCGACCCCGGGCCGAGAAGTTGTAGAGAAAGAAAAAGTCCTTGAAATACATTGAATTGTACAATTTAATTGGAGACATTCCAGAGAAGTGAAGAGCAATTCGAACACCCTTGTCTGAAAGAATTTTATGCTAGACGGGAACATTTTCACGCTTTGCATTAGATGCGGTGTTTTTGAAAGTTTGCCGTCTGTCAAAATAAAGGCACAAGGCAGCAAATGAATAAACGAGTGGATGAGCTCTCCTGTATCATCTGTTTTCTGAATAGATGCTGCTACTGTACTTATATTCCAGCTGGGAAGTGAAATTAAATTGTCTGGGTACTTGATGGCCCACTGTTTTTAGAAAGCTATTACGATGCACTGCTATCTAGTAGACAACAGCCTCCTTGACCCTCTTTAGCTGGCTCATCTAGTGGCCCCCTGCTGGCTTCATCCCTGTGCACAAGGCAGCACACTAGAGGTGACCATCTTTAGCGTTGTCTTCCATTAAGTGGCTCTTTAGTGAGCAACTGAGAGGAAACATGCTAAGATGATTCCTCCATTCGCCCCCTGCTCCTCGCCCACGAGGAATATTTTGCGATGGTTGCCTTGTCCCCACGGAGTGCAGTGGTATAAGATGACGTCCTATCCAAGTAATATCATCATTCCCTTGATGTCCTCAAAGTGTGGGAAAGAAACATTAGCTGCAATTTTAACATAAAACCAGGTCAAACTTTCTGAGTCAGGTTGACGCCAGGGTAAATGTCACCTCTCTGCACCTGCTGTTCCCACTGATTCATCCCAGCAGGGGGGTGGGAGCGTTGGAAGTGCTGCTCTTCTTCAGGGTAGTCCCTCAGCAGCAGGGGCTGCTCGAAGGTATCTGCTGCCCCAAATGCGGAAGTTCCATAGCATGCCTGAGGGTGGTCGATTCGGCGGCATTTCTGTGGGAGGTCCACGGGCCCCACGGCTCGTTGTGCCCACTGCTGAAATGCTGCTGAATCTGCGGCAGCCGTGGACCTCCCGCAGACATGCCGCCGAAGGTAGCCTGATTGCCGCCCTGACGGCGAATGTCAGGCCGCCCCCCTCTGGCGCTTGGAGCACTGGTGCCTGGAGCCGGCCCTGCTCAGCAGGGAAGAGGGCTTTATGCCCCCAAAAGAGCCCTGCTGGTGGAGGCTGCTGAATCAGATCATGCTGCCTTGTTGACCATGTTCCCTTCCCAGCCAGTACCAATGGCTTTTTGCACCCTGTTAGATCTGGGAATCTTTTGGGAGAGGGAGAGTCTGTGGCTGCAACCTGCCCTGGATCTCTGGGGGATCTTCCTCCACCAGGCTTTATAGGAAGCAGACAGAGCACCTGGACAGACACTGGCCCTCTGTGTTCTTGGCTGTAATTCAGGCATAGTTCCTAATCAGAATCTATTTTAATTGTGACAGACAGAGTTCACCAGTTCTTGTTGAACATATCACCCCTTCCTTCACCATCATGTTATCAATCCTGAGATATTGGTGATACAGCACAGAAGGGCATTAGCATCCAGGCTGTTGCACAAACCAACAGAAGCACCAAATTCTAAAGACAGAAATGGAACCCTGAGAGTGCCATTGTGGGCTTCCATGCGCATCCTCTCAATTACTCCAGATCAAACATAGACAACTGAGACAAAAATTCAGCACTAACAATTCCACCTGGGATGTAAAAATCAAGCTGCTTGCTCTGACCTCATCATCACATATACAGGTTCTACAATGGAAATGGAGTTAAAAATATTGTTGATGCTGCATGAGACATATAGAACCCAGATCATTCTTCTTAGCTGTTCTGGCTTCGGAGTGCAGACAGCAGTCAAAATTTGTATTTGCTGCTGAAGTTAGTGGACATTGGGCTGAATCCGTAGGGCCTTCCTCATTTCTTGCTTAGCACATGTTCAGGGAAAATTCCTATTGAAGTCAGCGTTTTGCCTAAGTAAGGCCTTCAGCTTGTGAGCTGAGGAGCAAATACATTGAGTAAGAATGTGCCATTGTTATTTATTGTGAAAAGTCACAGCACTTCAGGCTCCTAACCACACTCAAATTTCCGAGAATGCTCTGAATCCGTGTGACCCATTACAATCCACGGGCATTGTTCTGTGGATGGGCAAACAGATGTCGTATCCCTTTGAGGGATCAGTAACTAGAGTTCTCAAGTGTACTGAAATATATTTGCTTACTCAATGAGCTGAAGGGTGGAGATAACACCTCTTCTCAGAACATGAATAAATCCCTACGCCAATGCTGCAAATTAACATGGCATTTCATTTTGTGTGCTGGACTAGAATAGGTTAAATGTAACTCATCAGGAATATTTTAGTGCACAGTCTTTTGATCCCCAGATGACTGATTGCTGAATCAGACTCGGGTTTTGTTATCCTGAAGAGCCTAATACTTCCTGCCAGGGGTGGTTCCTCTTGTTTCTTTATTTTTGTCTTTAGTCAATGCTGCTGAAAGGGCATAAAGGTTCACTTTAAGGGGAGTGGGGACAGATACCAGTCAGCCATTAAAAAGCATCCTTTCTGAAGGAGAAGAGAACAAACTAAGCAAATTGCTGCTTAAATACTTGCAGGGAGTCCAAGTTCAGACACTTGTGCTTGGAGCAAGCATCCCTTTTCAAACTCCTTTTTTTCAATGTAGTTGTTTGCACTGAATCCACACAACAACCCAGATCCTGTGATCTCCTGAGTGGATGAATGAATGGCTTCTTCATCTGGCTCTGAACCCTGTGCACAGAATTTCTGAACAATTATTTGCAAAGAGCAAAGTTGCCCCTTAGCACAGTGTCGTCTAATGAACCAAAAGGAAAACTGGCTTCACTCTGGAGTGAGCTCATTGTTGGGGTACGTTGGAAGGCTGCAACATGTGCTTAAGATGCTCCTTTATTTTATTCCTCCACAGATTGTTCTTTTTAAGAAACTAACCTTGATTCAAATCTCTTTAAAATGTAGTCTCATGAACCAGGAAGAGGCGATGAAAGTTGCTTGTCTATTATGTTTATATGAAAAGGAGTACTTGTGGCACTTTCTGGACTAGCACATTTATTTGGGCGTC
>ML677344.1:9317422-9366896 GCA_007922305.1 Dermatemys mawii | reverse complement strand
GCAAATACATAGGAGTTTCATATCATCCTCTAAGCCAGATCCTCAGCTTGGTTAAATCAATGGAGCTCCACTGAAGTTCATTGAATTACACCGTTGACTAAATTGGCTTGAATAGAGCTGCACTGATTTACACCTGCTGAGGATTAGGCCCTTAGGCTTGGTAGCATATTACTAGTATACCAACTTCTAGGAGATAAAAGCATACAGATAATGATAGGGTTTTACTCCAAGTTAATATATATATTGTATATTTTATTAGAGCTTCAGCTGTATTGATGCACTACACAGTCTCACCTTTCTTCCCTGCTTTCTCTAAAAGGCAGTAGGGGTTCAATTTCAGAGATAATAAAAACAAAACAAAGAAGAAGAAAATGGTCTCCCCCCTATAATTTTATTAAAATGTTGCTTTTATGGTAGAAGTTTTCTCTGAAAACCCATATCACCAGCTTGCACTGACATAAGTTGCTTGAGTTATTGAAATGATTTCTAAAGCTATGTATAAAATAAACTACATGCCAGCTTGTTGATATAGTGTATCCTTGTTGTTGCACATATGAAAAAAACCTAACCATTTCCTTTTAATTAAAAGAGAAATAAACTGAAGTTATTGTAATATCGTAGTTCTGGACGTAATTTCTTTTTGGCTCCAATGGGACTTCTATGCAAGGAATGGCCAGGCTTTGAAAAGGCAAGAATTGAAGCTAGCTGCAAAGAAGTACGCAAGCTAAGTAGCTAACTACATAGAGATGCCCTAACAAGAGGAGAGGAAGAATTGAAAGGAAGGAACTCATAAAATATGAACCCAGTCCTGTGCACCCTTTGCACTCAGACTTCTCATGGACCTTCTCTGGTCTGTGCACAGATGGGCAGGGAGGATGGGGCACTACATCCTGGGGGCTGTGGTGTAGATTAGCATTAAAGGACTGATGCAGCTTTTCAGCAGCTGAAAATCTGGAGGAGAAATTTGTGATGGAGGTCAGTCCAGGCAGGGATCCCTCTTCTGCCTGACTTGGCCCTTTTATCAATTGCTCTTTGTGCTAGCCAGATGCCTGTTTCAGGGATCAGGATTACCCACCAAGAGCCCTGCTCTTAGAGAAATTGTCTTATTGGTTGACTGGTGAAACAGGACAACATGCCTCGGAATCCTATGTTGTCTGGGAAGGCCAGCATGCCTTTTTACTCTTCTTTACTCTTGTCTTGGAATTCTCACTAGGAAAAGTCCAAAGGAAATAAAACACCCCAGGCAATGAGGAAGGAAATTAGAGAAAGCAAATCTTTCCGTTCCGTACAAGAAACACACATTTACACAAATATGCAGGTGAATTGACCATATTCAGCTGAAGACTCACTAGTTTTCATGGCAGTTAGTGATGTAAAGAGCTATTCATAATTCAGAAAGTCACAAGTTTAGCAGAAGAAGCAGTAGAAAAGTAGGGACAGTGTTATTACAGCACTTGCTGAGAAGTTCTTGGAAAAAGTCCTTCTGCAGCTCCTTTCATGGACACTTTTAATGAAAATGGATACTCCATTCTACTAAAAGGCCTGTAGGGATAAAATTTGTAGCCATCTGTCTGTCCAATTTATCTGCTATACTGTGCCCTTGTGTAGCGTCTTTTTGTCTGAAGGTTTCCAAAAACTTTACACATATATAATTAATTAACCTCCCAAAACCACTCTTGGGTAACAAAATAATGTGTGTGTTAATTAATCATCTGCATCTGTCTTAATCTTGAATAGCTTTTCATCTTAAAAGATCTTCAAGTGTTTTGCAGGCTGTGGGCCCAATTTTGAAAAGAGGCACTTTTCATCAGGTACCCAAATCCTGCATTTGGCAGCTTCAATCAACCACTCCAGCAACCTTTCTTTAATAACAACATTTTAATCATCATCTTGCATTTATCATAGACTGGAGCAACTTTCATGGATGGATCTCAGAGCTTTGCAGAAATAAGAAAGTAGTATTAGACCCAGCTTTGGAGAAACAAGTCTGATTACTATCCCCAAGAATTATTATTATTCCCCATTAGACAGGGAAAATGTGACTCCAAAAGTTTAAGTGATGTGCCCAAAGTTGCACACAGTTATCACCACCATGATAGATAATATAATCTATGGACTGACTCATAGTCCTCTGCTCTAACCACTAGACCAGGGGTTCTTAACCTTCTTTCTGAGGCTCCTCCAAACACGCTATAAAAACTCCACAGCCCATCTGGGCCACAATCACTGGTTTTCTGCATGTAAAAGCCAGGGCCGACATTACAGGATAACAAGCAGGGCAACTGCCCAGGGCCCCATGCCACAGGAGGCACTGTGATGCTAAGTGGCTCAAGTTTCTGCTTCAGCCCCAGGCAGCAGGCTCAGGGCCCTGGGCTTCAGCTCCATGTGGTAGGACTTTGGCTTTCCGCCCTTGGCCCCAGCAAGTTTAACATTGGTCCTGCTTGGTGGACTCCCTGAAAGCTGCTTACAGGCTCTGAGGTTGCCAAAGTGCCACCTTCGGGGCCTGATCCAAGATCCACTGACACTAGAGTGATTGTTGGAGGTTCCCAGAAGGCACCATCCTCCTTCCTCCACACACATCCCTCCTGTTTTATCAGTTCACTTCTTATCTTTCTGGGAGGCCTAGCTGCCTGTAAAGACCCATCCTGTGCCTTTTGTAAAAAAAAAAAAAGGTGGAGGGGGGGAGGTGATGGATGGCAAGTCTGCTCCCAATCTCTCTGAGCACATTAAGTCCCCCACCCTCCACTTTGTGCCTTTTTCTTCCTAATAAAGGCCTTCTCAACTTCCCCTCACAAGTCCTTGTGCCAGAATTTTTTTTTCTCTCCGCTACTTTGAGATCTCTAGACATTTGTTTGGGGGAGTAATTTTCTAGGGGACTAACACTTCCTGCTTTCAGTTGGCACTGGAAGTGTCAATCTTCCTCAAGGCCAACTATTCCGGTGGTATGTTGAGCCAGGACTGAGACAGGAAGTAACATGAACTTTATGGGAAGAGTGGCCTCTTTCAATAGGAGTCCTGCCTAACGCTGTGGACTCAAAAGGCTTGGCTGGTTGGGGTAAGCTTCTGAACGTACTGGCTCTTAAACAAGTCAGCACTTAGGAGATTTGCCCAGCACAGGGTGACAAAGATGGGGCAAAATGTTGTTTGTATCTTGCTTTATTTTGATCCTCACCTCAGCTTTATCCCGGTGAAGCTCTATTGACCTCAGTGGAGACAATCAACAACTTTATACTGGTACGAGAGAAGAAGCAGGCCTGTCATTTATTACAGTCCCATTTAGGATCCTCTGTTCTTTGACTGTCAGTCCCAAAAGCAGAGAATGAAGGTCATTCTTGGGTTTGTGCTTCTAATAGAAGTCCTTTTGCTGTGCGGTGGAAGTCAGGAAGAAGGAACACAGGAAGGAAGTATAGTTCGATGTGCAGGGTTTGACAGTTGCCAGGGTACCCCGGACTGTGAATCACCTTTCTCCCTGCCACTAACGAGAGACAGCTTTACCTGCAGTGACTGGGAGTTAGCTCCTTAACACCAGCATGGTAGCCACTCAGGCACTCTCCTCTGGAGTCTGCCAGGCCTGTCTTCACCTTGCAAGTTAATATGAACGACCCCCAAGTCCCTGAGTCCTTTTGAACCATTCCTCTGTGATAGCCCGCACCTGATACTGGCTGCTCACAGAAATCCCGGATCCTCTGCCCCCGAAGGAAAGTTTACCCCAGTGTGCCAGTTTCACCTTAAAGCACCATTCCTGTAATCCACACAGTGCTCGTGAGTACTTACAATGAAACAAAAGTAGCTTATTTAAGAATGTACAGAGATTCAACTGGAAACAAGGGAGAATGGTGGAAGGAAATTGTTTCACTACAGAACATGATAGAATGTGAAGTAGGGCCTACAGTCATTGATAGTTACATTTCCTGTGTAATAAAGTAGATTCTCCCCTGTCTCCTGTAAAGTTCAGTCTGGTGCAGCGCTGGCTGGCTTCCCAAGAACCAGGATCCGAAGAAACTTCCATAAAAACACCCCATCTACACAAGATGTCTCCTCAGTGAATGGATCCAGAGCTCTGTATTATGCTGAAATTGTCTTTTGTCTTTATTCATAGACAGAATGATCCCCTGTCTGTTGTAATGTTCCTTTTTTCTTTTTTTTTAAATCTCCAAGTGGTTTTGATGGTTTGCAGTTGTTTCTGATTGTTTTTCATTGATGATAGTCTTGGGATGGAGGAAGGCTAGACAATTGAGTCTTGCATTACATCACCAACTAACAGTTAGCATGGGCCATCTCTGAGAAATAATATCCCCGGGTGACTAACTTTTACTTCAAGACCATAAAGGATACTTTCATTATAGTTACATTATTCCTTAAATAGTACCTGTGCGTTAATCTCGCAATGATTATGAGTCTTGATGAGTTACAAGCTTCCTGTAGACTCCAGCAATTATCGATAAATACTGTGCAAGAAGTGTTTGGTGTAGTGAGTTTGTCAGGCCTGAGATGAGAGTTGTTTGCAAAGAACCCTTTGCAGCGGGACCTCTGTGTCACATAGGGCACTTGCCTGGGATTTGGAGAACCTGGATTTGATTCCTTACTCTGCTACACACTTCCTTTGTGACGTTGAACAAGTGACTTTATCTTTCAGTGCCTCCGTTTCTTATATGCAGAATGGCAGTAATACTTTTCTACCTCACAGGGGTGTTGTTATATTATGAAGCATGTAGATAATATAGTAATGGGGGCCATATAAATAGCTAAGACGAATAGAAACAAATCATAATTCTCTGACAATATTTCATGAGAGAATTTGATTTTTGTGTTTTTGCCCAGTAATTGAATCCAGTTTGGTTTAGATTTTTCTCCCCACCTACACAGCGAACCCTTGAAATAAGAACACCATCCTTTTTTTTAAAAATGTCACTGTGAGAGGGACAATGGAAACAAATGCTAATTTGCTAGTCATTGGCTTTGTACTTCAGATTCCTCAAACCTTTTTTGAAGGCTTCTGTGCTGTGTCTTTCAGCAGATATTTCTCCTGCGCGGTTCTTTATGAGCTGTTTCTACTTACACACACTCCATTCTACCAAGCGAGCCGTAACATTGAAATCAAGAGCCAGGCTTCTCAACCTCTGAACAATGGGACTGCTACTTCTCTGCAATACCACAATTTGACCTGGGAGTCCTCTGGAGCAGAGGCTACAAAAGATTAACATTTCAGTCTGCTGAGCCCACCAGTGCGCTCTGGCCTTATCTTATAAGCTCTGCCGGAGGAATGAATTACTCTAGTTCATTAAGACTGGTTTTGAACTGTGTCGAGAGGTCACCCCCATAAGTCACCTCCAGTCTATTTTGAGAAGAATGGGGATTGCAATAAAAGCCTGCTGGGAGGTTGAAGCTCAAGGATTTTGTTTTCTTTATTCTTCAAGGAGGGTAGAATAGAGGGTGGGGAATCCCTGATCAGGACATTTCCTAACACTGAATAGTAGGCGGTAGAAAATTCCTTTTTGTTCTTTTTTTAACCCATGAATGAGTCACCTCTTGATCTTCCAGACCCCTTTGTTTTTGCCATGAAAGAAGTAAAACTAGCTGTGCCCATAGAAAATCTTCTTTCTTTTCAGTTTTCTCATGATTAAATTCCCTGCTGTGGTTTTTGTTGAAGTGCTCTGAATCTGCCTCTTGGAACTGGGCAGATGTTTGACTCTTTGAGGCAGCATTTCTTTTATTATTATTATTTAGCACTGGGCTGCAGTCAAGGCATCTTCATCTACATCAAGAATAGAGAAGTAAAAGTGTTTCTCTATCACCATTCATGTCTAACCACCTAAAAGTGCTTTGCAAGTGGTACATTTGGATACAGTCGTTAGGAATGTGCATCAAAACATATTCCGATGCATATAATGCTGCACATAACAAAACAAAGGCTGTATCGGTGTTGAGTAGATTATGGAAATGCACTACTTACAGCTTTAAACCTCTCCATACATCACCAAGTCCAAATAAGGCAATGGAGGATGAGGCTGAAGGCAGATGGCATATGGTGATCTGTTTTAGTGGTTTATTTAAAAGTGAGTTGAAACCAGGCACAAAGAGGAATACATGGAAATAAAGTTGAAGACAATAGAGGTACATTAAGGGTTGGATGCTCAGCTTGTATAAAGTGCTGTAGTTCCATTGACTTCATGGAAGGTATTTGAGTTTACACCACCTGAAGACCTGGTCCTTAAAGAAAGGAACAAAAACTTGGATGATGCTTAGTACATGTTCTGGATCTATATGGCTAATATGAATGAGCCAAATCCTTACTCAGAATTTAGACACAGTGCTATTAGAATTATCTATACTACAGTAGATTATTCAGGATCAAGGCAGCATTTAGATATGTGCTATGCAAATGTTGAGAGTTTTGTTTTGGAGGAATAGAACAGACTTCAGAATTTCACCACATGTCAGTAACATAAGCACAAATGTACTATAGTGTGTTCACACAGTTGTTTCCGCATGTTTTCAATCCCTCATTCAGTCAGAGGGTTGGATGAGCAATCTACACTCCTGGTGTGAAAAACTGTGGCTAGTTTTTCTCTAACCATATCTTCAAATCTCATCTGGGTTAAGCTGCCATTTCCATATTTTTCAGATATGTAAACTGAGTCCATGTGGTATCTCCTGTATACTCCACCCAAGATGTGGGTGCATTTCAGTGGAGCTGTATATAAGTCGTGGAGATAAGGCATTATGTTTGCTGTGTTCTAGCCATGCTGGTCCCAGGATATTAGAGTGGCAAAGTGGGTGAGGTAATATCTTTTATTGGCTATCCAGTGGTTGGTCCAATAAAAGATATTGCCTCACCCACCGTGTCTTTCTAATAAGCTGTTATCCAATTTACGTTTTATTACATAAATGCAAATGTATGCTAAATAAATTAGGAAGAAATAATATACAGCATATTGTATACACATGCACTGACATATTAACCTTGCACTAAAGACCACCACCACCACCTTCACCAGATCTCCTGTTTTAATCAACCACTTCAAACTGTCTCCAGGGTTTCCAGCATAATTTTGTTCGACCTATAGTTAAAAACCAACTTCCACATTTTTTTCGGATCCTTAAGGGAAGGTGCTTACAGCAGCTTTCATACAGTGTGTGTAGTCCAAATTTTTTAAACAGGAGAAAGAAGTAAATCTAATGTTTTATATACTCTGGCCCCAATCCTCCAATGACTTGGGCTCAACTTTATGCACTGTGGAGTCTTGCTGGAGAACAGAAGGTCAACTTGTGCTCCCCTTATGCATGCAAATAATGCCATTAAACCCAGTATGACTATTGGTATGGGTGAGTGGAGCAGGATTTGCCCTACAGCCTTGGTCCTCTCTATGCTTTTAAATAAGGATGCTATCATTTTCCTTTATCAGACTCTGATTTTGAGGGAGAGAGAGAAAGGGAGATGTTTAGAGTGCACCAGCCTTTGCTGGGACTGACTGCACTGAAATAAATTATTGCCCTAACAGTGAATTATCATTTTTGCAAGATCTTAAAAATCAACAGCTGTGAAATTGACTTTTAACTGATTTTAACTGAGATTAGCCAAAACTTAAAATATCAGAAATAAAAATTTTGGATACCCATTCCTCCAGTTGATATATGAATGTCCTTGTGGTATTTACTGTATGTTTGTTTCTTTCAGATACTATATACACAGAGCATGCATTTTGTTATGAAGTGTAGCTTCATACAGAATCCCAGGATTTAAGCTGAAGTTTAGAAACCAATTGACCAACTTTAAAAGAAATAATGTCAACATGTCTTTTCCAGCTCCCCTATAATTCAGTATGTTTATCAGTAACCTGGAAGAAAACATAAAACCGTCACCGATATGGGGGAGTGGTAAATAATGAAGATGACAGGTTGCTGATTCACAGCAATCGGGATCACTTGGTAAACTGTGTGCAGACAAATGATATATGTATTTATAAGTCTAAATGTAAATGTATACATTTAGGAACAAGGAATATAGGTCATGTCTATTGGATGGGGGACTCTATCCAGGGAAGCAGTGACTCTGAAAAAAGTTTTGGGGGTTGTGGTGCATAATCAGCTGATTATGAGCCTGCGGTGTGGTGTTGTGGCCAAAAGAGTGAATTCCATCCTGGGAAACATAAACAGGAAAATCTCAAGTAGGAGTAGAGAGGTTATTTTACTTCTGTGTTTGGCACTCGTGCTACTGCTGCTGGAATATGGTACCCATAATTCAAGAAGGATGTTGATAAATTGGAGAGGGTTGAGCGAAATGCCATGAGAATAATTAAAGGATTAGTAAACTGACTCAGAGAGCTCAATGTATTTAGCTTAAAGAACGGAAGGTTAAGAGGTGACTTGATTACAGGCTGTAAGTATCTATGTGAGAATCAAATATTTAATAAGGGGCTCTTCAATCTAGCAGAGAAAAATATAACATAATTCAGTGGCTGAAAATGAAAGCTAGGCAAATTTAGACTGGGAATAGGCTTAAATTTTTAACAGTTAAATTTTTAACAATCATTGGAACAGTTTACCAAAGGTTGTGGTGAATTCTCCATCATTGTCCATTTTTAAATTAAGATCGGATTTTTTTTTCTACAAGATATGCTTTAGGAATTATTTTGGAAAAGCGCTATGACTGGTTATATAGGCGATCAAACTAGATAGTCACAGTGGTCCCTTCTAGCTTTGGTATCGATTCATTTGTTTGTTTGGATTTGACATAAGCATAAAAAAGCAACACTTTCAAGCTGTAAGCACCTTTTCTATAAGATAAGATCGGCATCTTCTTCTGATCCCCAAATGGGAAAGTAACCAACCAAAAACAAAATTAGCCCCTGCAAAATATCCTGTTACCACTCGTAAATGCCAGTCCTGATCATACCCTTTCCTTTCCAACAGGCTAGTTAATACTGGGACTTCCAGACTTGGGGCCCTGAAAATCTACAAATTTGGGATATTTCAGACTCAGACAACAAGTAAATTCTAAAGCTGAGGACCCCTCACAGATGGTCACCCTGCTGGCAGCTTTTGTTAAATTCTGGTTGCTCCATTGAGAACATCTCTGCGGCTTTGGGGAGAAACCAAGACCTTAAACACCACTAGGAAACCAACAGGCAGCCAATGCAGATCATAGGGCATTAGAGTCACATGCTTCCAGCAAAATACCTTGCTGACTAAATGATTTGCCCCATTTTGAACCAGCTTCCATTTTTAGGTTATTTTAAAGTATAGCTTCTTATTGCCTCAGGTCTTTCCAATCACACTTCCTGTCTCTAGTAAAAGCCAGTACCAGATTCTTCATAGGAACATGTAGAACGTCTACCATGGACAATTATGGAGTTATCTGCTTATAGGTGAAGTTCTTTTCAATCCCTGGGCAGTTAGTGGCTGGCTTATGTATAAGGTGCTTGAGAGTGAATATTTCATAAATGTTTATTCTCGTTAACAATTCTGAATACAAATGTCTAATCCTCTTTTGAATCTTGCTAATCTTCTTACACTGTAAGTTTTTTTTGAGAGGGTAGGTACCACATCTTAGCATAGGTGCTGGAACAGGGATGCTGGGGCTGCGCCTGGCTTGAGGCAGTAGTAATAACCCAAATATGTGGTTTCTACCTTCAGCACCCCCACTATAACAATTGTTCCATCACCATTGCATCTTAGTACAGTGCTTTCCCCAGTTTGGGTCTCCGGGTGCTACCATATTTTAAATAGTGATTATAACAAAGTTTTTGGTCCCAATAATATCTTGTGGCAGTGAGTTTTTCAGGTTAATTATATGATGTATAAATTTTTTAATGGATTTCCTTATATTAGTTTTAAATTAGTTGTCTCTGCAAATTAGGCTGGAAATCTTTGATGAGGCTTTCTTAAAAAATTTCACTTTCTTTTTTGTTTTTCTGAGAATACAAAAGTACCTTTTATCATGGCATTTCAGCACTCCCACCAGAAATTTCAGAGAGATGACTTTGGATAATGGAGTGGAGCATGCACTTATAGAATCTGCAGATGACACTAAGCTGGGATGGGTTGCAAGCACTTTGGAGGCCAGGATTAGAATAAAAAATGACCTTGACAAATTGGCGAAATGATCTGAAATCAACAGGAGGAAATTCAATAACCATCAGTGCAAAGTATTTCACTTAGGAAGCAAATAATCAAATGCATAACTGCAAAATGGGGAATAACTGGCTAGGTGATAATACTGCAGTGTAGGATCTGACTGTTCTAATGTTTGAATATGAGTCAATATGTGGTGTAATATCTCTGTTGTGTATTAACAGGAGTGATATATGTAAGACACTGGAATTAATTGACACACTCCAGCACTGCTGAGGCCTCAAATGGAATCCTGCGTCCAATTATGGGTGCTGCATGTGAGGAAAGCTGTGGACAAATTGGAGAGAGTTCATTGGAGAGCAACAAAAAAGGATAAAAAGCTTAAACCTAACCTACGAGGAAAGGTTAAAAAATCTGGACCTGTTTAGTCTTGAGAAAAGAAGACTAAGGGGAGGGGGGAACCTGATAAATATTCACATATGTTAAGGGCTGTTAGAAAGAGGATGATGTTAATTGTTCCCCAAGTCCCCTGAAGGTAGGGCAAGAAGTAATGAGCTTAATCTGTGGCAAGAGAGATTTAAGATAGATATTAAGAAAAAAACATTCTAACTATAAGGGTGTTTAAGCACTGGAATAAATTGCCTGGAGGGGTTGTGGAATCTCCATTGCTGGAGATTTTTAAGAGCAGGTTAGACAAACATCTGTCAGGAATGGTCTAGATCAGCGGTCAGCAGCATCGGCACACGGAACCACAGGGTAAGTACACTTAGCGGGCCCCACTGCTTTATTTACCTGCCGGCTCGCCGTGCGCCACTTCCCGCAGCCCCCATTGGACCAGGACGGTGAACCACGGCCAGTGGGAGCTGTGGGAAGTGGTGTGCGGCAAGCCAGCAGGTAAATGAAGCAGCGGGGCACACTAAGGGTACTTACCCTGCGGTCCCGTGTGCCAGTGTTGCCAACCACTGGTCTAGATAATACATAATCCTGCCATAAGTGCAGGGGACTGGAACTGATGACGTGTTAAGGTCCCCTCCAGCCCTACATTTCTATGAATCTATGCCTAGATTAAATGGGTCTGGAAATAAACTGAACTGAACTTTTGGGGAATGCTCCACAGAGATGTCAGTTTTAGGGTAAATGTCTGAGTCTGTCCTTCTCTTATCTAAACCCATTGGCTCATTCTTGGGATTAAAGCAACCCACGCAGGGCATCCAGATAGCTACAGCTGCAATCTGTGAAACATTCTCTCTTTTTGGGGTTCATTACCAAGGGAATGAGTGGACTGTAATAGGACACATATGGCAATTCACAAATTACTGGCAATGTATTAATCTGTGGGGGCTAATATCATAACATAATTACTACAACTCTGTTCCTGGCTTAATTGAAAACTCTCTGTATAAAAAGCAATTAATGAGAAATGCATGTTTTGGTAATTCTAAAGAGACAAATTTGTGGAACCTCTTGGGGATAGTAGAGAAGTAGGTGTTGGGTTTGACTGTCTTCTGAAATCTGGAAAATTACCTAGACCTAGACTTTCACTCAAAGGGCCCATTTCCATACAGCATAGAGATCTTTACTCAGATTTTTTTCCTGTTCCCACTGAAGTCACTGGCAAAGTTCCCATGCTCCTCAAGCCAATGTAACTAGTTGCTTGAGAAAAGTTATGTGCAAGATCAGGGCCCGAGAGTTACCTTTATTTTAATTGATATTAGACTAAATTCTGCCCCTTTCACATGCATGTAATCTTCCTGATGATGTTGCATGAATATGTGAGTTGAGCCAAATTCAACCCTGGTCTAAAATCAGGAATGTATTGTTGTTAAATATTTAAATGTGTGGGAAGAAGTAAAGCTCTTACATTACAACCTTCTGTGCAGTTAAGGAGGACAGAGGCTTGAGGAAGGAGAACACGGAGCTGAAATGGAGGTCCCATAGTTGGGACCCTCCTTCCAAGTGATGACTTGGTATCCTCTCGCACTGAGGATGTCCCTCCTGGGGAGGGAACCCCAGTTACTAGGAAAAGCCAGGGAATAGTAATGGGGGATTTGAGTATTAGAAATGTAGAAAGTTGGATTTGTGATGACTTGTATGGTAAATTGTCTGCCAGGTGTGAAGATAATGGATCTCACAAGACTTCTAAACAGATGTACGTGCAGGGCTGGGTTGGAGCTGTTGGTTGTGATACATGTACCTACCAGTTGTTGAGGTTTCACCAAGACATAATGTAGATAGCTAGAGAGAGAGATAATTTATATTATTAATATTTATGGTTGTACCTTTTAAAGTTATTTTATTACTGAAGAAGATTTTTTTATTTTGGTTTATGGTAGGGTTTTTGTTTTTATTTTTATTAATTTATATTTAAGATTTAGTTTAGAAAAAATGCCATGTCGTAAAAGCATTGAGACACCCGAAGGGCTAACTAACAAAATTAAGACGGACAGGAACACTAGCTGTTGATCAAGGTATCTGTGCTAGCGTTGCAACTTCGGATGAAAAATGTGGAAGGAATTTTAGTGGAATTTTTAAAATGCTAATTTGACACATACGTATGTTTTACATTTTTTTAAAAATAGGTGCTTTTATAAATGTTGAGGTTCTTTTGTTATGTTGTAAGCAGTTTATTATTATGAGTTGATGTAGGATAGGTCCATAAATGGTTGTTAGCCAAGATGGTGAGCAATGCAAGCCTAAAGCTCTTGCTACCAGAAGCTGGGACTGGATGACAGGATGAATCACTTGAAATTTTCCCATTCTGGTCATTCCCACTGAAGCATTTGGCCCTTGTCAGAGACAGGATACTGAGTCACTGAGCTAAGCTAGGATGACAATTCTTATTTCTAAAAGCCAGGTTCTGTTGTGGAAGGCAGTTCAGTCAAGTGATTGGAATTCTTGAGTTATTTCCAAGCTCCATCACTGACTTGCTATGCACCATCCCGTGTCTCTCAACCCATCAGTCCATAAGATGGAGAGAGTAAAACCTACCTATCTCAGCTGGGGGGACGTTGTGAGGATTCTTTACTTAGTCTGGGGATTTCAAAAGAGTGAAAGGTATTTAGGAGTTCAGATCCCTTTGAAATACAAGGAGAGTCATGACTCTCATATTCATTTTGTGTGGTCCGTTAGCTCAGTGATGATATTTTCATGCTATCTCTTCTTGTGGATTCTGGAGTGACTCTGCAATCCAAAGTGTGGCACTCATGCTCATGAGCAGATCAGGCAAACAAAGTCAATAGTGACTGTCTTGGCAGCTATAACATGGGTCTGATGCTTTTCCCTTGCAGCTAACAGTTGATTATTTCTGTCCTCTTCAAAGGATTGGAAAGGTCTGAGTGTTGTGTGTCGCCATATGAACCTATTTAACGCAGCTTTCTCGAGATCATCTGGTTTTATTGCACTGAAGTGTATGCTGTTCTTGATGCTGTCCTTGTAGCGCTTTCTGGGATGACTTTGATTCCGTTGTCCTTGTGCCCATTCTCCATAGAAAATCTTTCTGGGGAGTTGATGTTCAGGCATTCTAATGATGTGTCCAGCCCAGCGTAGTTGGGCTTTTATCAACATGGCCTCAGTGCTCATGGCATTTGACTTTTGGAGAACCTCAAGGCTGGTAATTTTGTCTTGCCTGCAGATCCCCATAATGGCCGCAAAGACCTCATATGAAAGGTCTCTACTTGTTTGAAAAGCCATTTGTATCCTATACATCCCTTTGAAAATGCCAGATTTGGTGTTTATAAATCACAACTGACACATTGGGATCACCATATGATTTCAGATGACTGTTGTTGGTCCTGTCTGTTGTTGTTGTTACTGTCTCACAGGTATAATCTCTGTCTTTGAACCCTTGTAATTTCTGATAAAAGGACACTGGCCTTGAGATTTTACACAAATAAAGAATTTCACTGAGCACAATACTCAGTAGCTAAGAAAATTCAAGGACAGCTCATACTTTTATGAAGGCTAAAAAAAAATCCTATTCATTTCCTTTTGTTATACTGTTTTAGTGTTGTATATCATGCTGTCAGTTAAGGACATCACATCCTTTCACCTGAGTCTTTGTCTGATTAGAGGTGGAGAAAGATCAAGAGGTAGGAGTGGGTTTGGTGGTGGTGGTGTTTTTGTTTCCTTGTTTTTATTGGAGCTCTCTCTGGAAAAAAGCAGCACAGAATACCCTTTGATATGGAAAAAGGGTGCATTTAGATTGCTTCAGCATGAATTCTATTGATTGTTCTGGGTATCTGATGCAGATTTCTGAGAGGAATGGAATGGAATGTATTTCCATACTCTACTCCTTTAATTTCATTGGGCTTGGTTATTGATTAACATCTATCTAATCTATTTTAATGCTTAACTTATATATGCATATAAAAGAATAAGTGGGAAAAATTTCATCAACATATGGTAAGTAGGAAAGTGAGCATGAAGGAGAAAAGACTTCACAGGTGGATAGAGGATATATAAGTGGGAAAATCATTTGTATATTTACAGGAGTAGCAGCAGATCATGGCTTCCCAAGCACCCCTAATGTTATCACTCTGCCTGGCACGTTCCCTACAGCCCTGTCCATTTTGATTGTAGCACATCTGGCCAATAGATGTTGTTGAACTTACCGTAGTATCATTCTTGGCATTTGCATACCTCTGTGAATGGTGAATTAGGTATAATTATATTCTGTTAATGTGCTATCACACACACACACACACACACACACACACACACACACACACGACTAGCATACCAGAGAAGACAAATAAACATTTCACCTACTTTCCTGTCTCTGATAGTGACCAAGCCTAGATGCTTCAAAGGAAAATATTGTGTGAATACTATGTACCATGGCGCAGAATTGCATCCTGACCACATCAGGTGATCACCTTATGATCCATGACCCTTATCCTTCATATAATTAGTTGATTTAGCTACCGGTGCTGTTCATAAATGTCTGCCCCTTTAATTTTTCAGATTCCGAGCTGCTTTCCACAGTATCTCCTGTGGCATTTATTATTAAATGCAGAATAGAAGGTTTTACTCTAAAAATAACTGCATCCCCAGTGGATTTTATTTCCTGCCTATCTTCCTTTTGGGCTATGCACTTTTTCATATACTGCAATAACTCCCATGGAGAACTGCTTGTTGTAGGTGCCAACATTTGAATATTTTTTGAAGGGACAGTTTATCCATCCAGCTAGGGGGAACTGGGGGCTGCCAGGCTCTCATATCCCTAACTTATCTGAAAACTTGGTTTTGTCATCCCTTCCTTTCTTGCCCCCAGCTGTCCCATCATAACAAGCTGAAAAATGATCTCTTTTACTTGGTGCTCCAATTTAGAACACCTGAGATGCAACTGGCGGGAAAGGTGTTTGAGTGGCAGGTCGGAGGTTTCCAGCAGGGTGCAGGAGGAGTAGCTGATTATGGCTTCCCAAGCACCCCTAATGTTGTCACTCTGCCTGTCATGTTCCCTACCTCCCTGCCCATTTTGTTTGATTTCACTGGGTTCTTGCGTGTGGTTTTTTTGTAATGCTATATTATTTTTAATATGGTTGCAGTAGCAGGGAGGGAAAGATTCTAAATCACACTTAACAGTTATGTTTTTCATCAGCTGTTTTCCTTGTCTGCTTTTACGCCCCACCAGCAGCCAGCACCTTGCTGTCTATAGTTCCCAGAATCATAGATTTTTAAGGATTGGAAGGGACCTCAAAAGGTCATCTAGTCCAGTCCCCTCCGCTGAGACAGGACCAAGTGTTCTCTAGACCAGTGGTTCTCAACCTTTTTGAGCTCAAGACCCATTTGTAAATGTTTATGGCCTATTGTAACGCAATAAATACTCTTGGGATGGAGGCTCTGGGGTAGTTTCCATTCAATCCTACACCCTGGCTGGGAGGTTGGGTCCTGCCCGGCACTTACCCCACAGTGGCGGCTCCTGCAGCTCTGGTGCTGTGGGGCTGGCTCTTCTCTCTGGGCGTCGCAACCTGGGCCCCAGAGTTTGAAAACTGCCACCTCCTGCGGGAGCTGGTGGATTGGAAGCTGGTGGGAGCTGTCCAGCCTGCTCAGGCTGCTGGCTCTCCATGCTGTGGGAGCAGGGGCGCTGTCTGTCTGCCCAGCAACCCTCCCTGCCCTGCTTGCCAAACTGGGCCACCTCTTCACAGCTGGGCACTCCCCAGGCAGGGCTGGTGGCATGTCTCTGAGCTTGCGCCACTGACGTGCTCTTGCTTTGACTTGGAAGGAGTCCAGCAACGCCCCATGCCAGTGCCCTGGCTCCCACAGCATAGAGAAAGGGCCTCAGAGGAGCTTTGCTTCCTGGGTGGCTGCGGCACTCACTGTGCCCTGGTTACAGCCCTGCATCGGCCAAACTCGAAGGGAATGGGTGGGAGGGGTCCAGATGTTGCATTGCCAGGAGCAGAGAGATGAGCCCAGCAACCCTTTCACACATTCTAGCAACCCAGTTTTGGGTCGTGATCCATGGCTGAGAAATCCTGATCTAGACCATCTAGACCATTCCAATAACCCCGGATTTGCAAGGAGATACAACTAACCTTTTATTCATGGTAGGATAAAGTTATTAAATACTTTTAAACCAGTGTGAAGTTGCTATATATTTGACTTGGATGACAACTGCAATCAGTAACATGCTAAAATGAGGGCTGCTAACACAGTGTGGTGTTGCCAAAGTTGTTGTGTTTTGCATACCAAAAAAACTGAATATGTACGAGAAAGCAATAATAATCCCATTGAAGCTCTGTAAACATGGGGATTATTTCCAGTAAAATGGTTATTAGTATTTTATTATATATTTGGCATATGCAATCCAGTCAAGCCAAGCCATAGCGTGCTCATCAACAATGTTCAAAGCACGGAGACAAGCTATTTTGCAGTCCTCAACAATGTGTGGCATGGTTTATGGACACCCACATGGACATGGTGGACTCTCTTTAAAGCACCACCAAAATTCTGCAGCAGCACAAATTCCATGTCTGGTGCAAAACTGGTTGAGGTGCAAGATGGTGCCAGTGATATACTGGATATTACAAAAAGTATGTTGGAGTTTAGGGAAACAATGACCCACTCTCAGAATGTCTTCCCTGGATGTAATAGCAGATGACCTCTTTTGGATAGCAGCACATTTTGGATAAATGTTGTGTGTGTGATGCTACTATTCTCTTGAGGTGAAAATATGGCCTTTTACTTCACTAGAGCCCTTGTTGTTTGCAGATCCTTGGCTTAACAATGGCACATTTTGTAGACCATCCTGAGGCATAAATTTGTTGCATCGTAGCATTGCAACACAAGGTTACAGACTGGCTAAAAACATATGCATTGACAGATGATCAATATAGCAAGTCCAAGAACAGTGAAACCTTGGAGATTTTCACAAGAGCTTCTCTGCACCCTAACCCATCCCATACAATACAATGCAATGACACCACAATACATCATCTCGAGGCAGGGACTTTGACCCCCCAAAACTATCATTTGGTTAGTTCAGTGTCCCTCCAAACCCTGCTGCAGCACTTCCTGCCAGTGAAATGGGAATGGTCCAGCAACATTAATGATTCTTGCCAGCCCTCCTGTGGCTATACTAGCTCAGGTGAATGACTTGCAAATTAAGGATAACAGACTTAAGAAAATAAAGTGATGATTTTTGTTGACCCGTCTGAGTCAACAGCGTAACTAACACTGTTGTAAAAAAAGTGAACATCATTCTGGGATGTATTAGCAGGAGTGCTGTAAGCAAGACAAAAGAAGTAATTCTTCCATTCTGATTAGGCCTCAACTGTGTTCAGTTCTGGGTGCCACACTTCAGGAAGGATGTGGACAAATTGGAGAGAGTGCAGAGAAGAGCAACAAAAATGATTAAAGGTCTAGAAAACATGACCTGTGAGGGAAGATTGAAAAACTTGGGTTTGCTTAGTCTGGAAAAGAGAAGACTGAGAGGGGATATGATAACAGGTTTAATATACATAAACGATTGTTAAAAGGATGTGGGAGAAAAATTGTTGTTCTTAACCTCTGAGGATAGGACAAGAAGCAATAGGCTTAAGTTGCAGCAAGGGAGGTTTAGGTTGGACATAAGGAAAAATTTCCTAATTGTCAGGGTGGTTAAGCACTAGAATAAATTGCCTAGGGAGGTTGTGGAATCTCCATCATTGGAGATTTTTAAGAGCAGGTTAGACAAATACCTGTCAGGGATGGTCAATTAATACTTAGTCCTGCCCATAAGTATAAGAGACTGGACTCGATGACCTCTCGAGGTCCTTTCCAGCCCTATGGTTCTAAGAAGTGAATGAAAGGTGCTGTGGTGTTTCTATTCTCACTAATTTATGTCCTCACTGCCCTATGGAAAAAATGGTAGGAGTCGGCAACCTTTCAGAAGTGGTGTGCTGAGTCTTCATTTATTCACTCTAATTTAAAGTTTTGCGTGCCAGTAATACATTTTAATGTTTTTAGAAGATGTCTTTCTATAAATCTGTAATATAGAACTACACTATTGTTGTATGTAAGATGAATAAAATGTTTAAAAAGCTTCATTTAAAATTAAATTAAAATTAAAATGCAAAGCCCTCCAGATCAGTGGCCAGGACATGGGCAGTGTGTGTGTGTCGCTGAAAATCAGCTCGCGTGCCGCATTTGGCATGCATGCCAGAGGTTGCCTACCCAACCTCTGGCATGCAGGGTTAGATCATCTCAGCTGCGTTGTGTGTTTTGTTTTGTTTTTCATTTTTATTTTAAATGTAGGATTTTAAACCCAGTGAGAGGAAATAAATAGGACTGATGCAAAAATGGGGTGATGCATCCAAGCAAACACAAAATTGTTTATTTCTACCATATTGTCATAATATATATTGATTTTCACCTAACTGAGCAGTAAGGTGGCTGTAGTGTAGGGAAAGTGTGAGATCAGGTTTGGGAAGCTGTTAGGGGGTATGTGTTTTAAATAGTTATTTCACAGTAGGAAGATGTTTGAGGATCTCTTGTACTGTATATTTGGGTCTTTCCAAGTAGACATGTATTTATGGGCATATTCCCTGCACTTCACTGCATGCTCCAGTAAACAATATGCAGTAGCAGAGGTCATCAGTATGTTTATCTTGTTGACTTTAAAAAGCCAAGGAAATGCACATAATAAGAGTAAGGTGCTGTGGATTGTAGTCCATTGTCAGTTGCCATCAGGATGTTGTGTAGTTTGCATCAGAATCTGGGTTATTTGCATGCACTACTTCATGTGATTGGGCCTGTTAGCACCAAACGAGCTCTCATTACCTCAAATGGATTCTTAGTTATCAAGAACCTTCTCCTTTTAAGGAACCATAACATATAGAAGTTAACCAAATGCTCACAGCTGATGCACTCTTGGCTGTGAATACTGGTGTATAAAGCTTTTAGCTGTAACCTGATTCAAGTCTGCTCTGAGCACTTACAGTGATGAAAAGCGACAGGGTTGAGTACTGTCACTGACCCAGATTCTGTTTTTGTTGTGTGTTTTTTTTTTTAAAAGTAAATGGCACCAACTCATCCTAATTATTGATAACAAGCTATAATTTTCAGACTCTTTACATCATTACCCAGGCCATTTTCTCTGTGTCTCTTTACATAAAATATTGGCTAGCAAGGCTGTGCACCAGTGAGTCTGACCTGTATTTAGCAGCACTAAGGGTTATTAGGCATGTGTGAAGCAGCTGAGATAAAATCACACTTGTTCCTTCCCCAAATCCCTACAAAAGGAAATCTTTGCTCTAAACTCTCATAGATTTTTTGTGTGTGAGGCTGGAATAGTTCAGCTAACTTTAAAATATGTATATTGAAAATCTGGTCCGTAGTGTGCTCCTGTGAGAAGACGTTTTCCCTGCATGCATCTCTCTCGTTGACTTCATCTGAAAACAAGTCCTGTGCCTTTTAGGCTCTTCCTTGCATGTTGGGACTGGGCACAGCCGCACCATCCTTGAGGGAATATAGGATGATGCTGTGTGCCACGCGGGCACAGTGCCTCCTGTGGCTCTGTGAGGAGGTTTGCAACCCCACACTTAGGCCATGTCTACACTAGCGCTTACGTTGGCAAAATTTTGTTGCTCTGGGGTGTAAAAAAACCACCCCGATAGGCCAACAAAACTTACATTGCTTAAGTGCTCGTGTGCACAGCGCTGTGTTGGCGGGGGACGATCTCCCACTGGCATAACCACTGCCACCTGTTGAGCTGGTTTGTTTGTGTCGGTGGGAGAGCTCGGCATAATGTAGCTTCACAAGTGCTCTTACAGTGGCACAGCTGTATTGGTACAATTGTATCTGTAAGCTTGTAAGTGTAGGCATGGCTTAAGACTAAGGCAAGAGGAGGGCTGGAGCAGTATCGGTCTCAGAAGGCCCCGCTCCTCAGGCACTGCCAACCATACTCCTGGGGAGAAGACCAGGAGCCCCAGGCAAGGTGGCAAAGAGAGTTGCTGTTTCTTGAAGGAGCAATGCTCTGCAGAAGAAGTGTCTACTGAGGGGACATGGCTGTGAGTCTTCCTCTCTCCTGAAGAGTGTCTAGGGACAGAGGGGAAGAACCACATCAACTCTGACCATGCCCCAAATCTCTGTGCAGGAGGTGACAGAAAGTCGCCCAGGGGAAGGCGAGAAAGAGGCTGTGTGACAGGTCGCTCTACTCACCACTGGATGGCACTGCCTCCTGCAGTTCTGGGGATTAGCTCGGCCAGGCCAGCACCCTTTCCAGCAATTCCTCTGCATGCCCTCTATCACTCTCAGTAGTCGCAGCGGTTTTCTTCCTGACTCAGCCCTATGACCGGGTCACTATTGTGGTTCCCCCATCCAGGAGCGGGGTGGGGAAAGAGGGAAGCATATCAAGGTTCCCGCTCTACAGTAGTCTCAGGCAGTCTTTCACTTCACTGCCTCACAGTGTCACTCCTGCAGTGGCTGTCAGGAGAACCCAGGCCCACCCTCTTCCCAGAGTTCTGGCTCCGGTACCCTCTACACAGCAGCCAAGGTCCATGCCCTGCATCTCTCTGCCTATCCCTGAGCTGCTTCCATACCGCCCAGCCCTCTCCACCTCTCTGGGTTTGCCAGTCTCTTCACTCCTTCCTCCCAGGGAGCAACTTTAGTCAACTCATCTCTACAGCTCTCCCACAGAAGTGATGGCAGATTTTCCAAGCGGCCCCTATCTGCTGCCAATTTCCCACCGTTTGTAGAAGCCCCACCTACTCCTCACAGGTGAGCTCTCTAATTCCCTGCTTCCATTCTAAAGCATCTCTGTTTGCAGCCTACATAGCTAAGTGGACCCATCTGGACTAATTCCGCTCTCACAGGGCCAGTGTGGGGAATACACAGCAATGATGTCAGTCCAGCTGGAATCTCAGCGAGAGAGCTGGGATGCGCTGAACTGATGGAAATACGAGGGTCAGAGTCCCAGGCCACTAAGCCCACTGACTGAGCAAATCACCCTTCTGCAGGCTCCCTTGTGTGTAGGAGGCATGTGTTCATGTTGCTGCCCCCTTAGGAGAGTGTAGGACGTCTTCCTTGCCAGGGCCTTTTGGCATGGCTAGTGTTCCAGGAGGTGCTAGCAGGGAGGAGACAATACTGCCCTGTCTTCAGACAGCAGAGGACTTCATTTGTGGCTAGCAGTACCTGAGTGGACAATACAAGGGCTCTAGCTCGACCCAATACTGTAGCAAAGACAATTGCCATGGTCTTCAGGAGCATATGCAGTGGATCAGAGCAGAATATAAAGAGAGACAATGAAACTTTGTCACATGTAACACTATAATCTTTGGGAAAGTGGCATGGTTATCACAGAAAATCTGGAGTATTTCTGTTCTACTTATTTGGATGTCAAGGATGAGTGAGCCCCAGCCATAGCTTGAACCAATTACCCACTGATCCAGAAGATAAAGTTGTGCAGTCAGTAAACCATAATATACTTACCCTGTAAAATGGTTACACTTTAATCTTACACTGGGACTACTTCTGGCATAATCCCAACATGACGATAGTTGTTATAAAAATGTGACCTTGATCCTAATATCAGGCCTTTGCAAATAATCGAAGTTTTGTATTTTATTTTTTTAAATAACTTCAATGAAAATCTGTGGGTAGAGTTTTCCTTCCTGATCTGCACAGCACGCTCCTTATCTGTACAGCGAGATTCTCAGATCTCTATAGCACACTCTGCACTTATCCCCTCCTCACATGGCCATCAATGGAAAATCCACGTGTGGAGCAAGAACATTTGTAATAGAAATACACAGTGCAGATGAGAAGAGAATCTGAGGAGGAAGGATTTTAGTGCAATTTTTGGTTATAATGAAAATATACTTGTATTAAATTATATCACATCAGAAATCTATATCTCCATACATTTAATTATTAGCATGGCTCCGTTGCTATACGGTCGAACCTCAAAAATACAAACACCAGAGTTACAGGCTTACGGTCAACCGGACACCCTGTGGAACTGGAAGTCCTCAGTCAGGCAGCAGCGCAGACAACAACAAAAAAGGAAATGCTGTATTGCCTTGGGGCTCAGGGCTTCAGCCACATGGCTCTGTTCCCGTCTTTAGCCCCGCAAGGGCCCTGGGGCTCCGGGCTTTAGCTACAAGGGGAGTGCCTCGGTACCCCCGCCCCCCAGCCAGGAGCAGAGCAGTAAGAAGCTCCAGCCCCCCCATGAGGCTGAAACATGAAGTGGAGCCAAAGCCCTGAGCCCCCAGCATTCTCCCCCACAAAGGTCTAAAGCACTGAGCCCCAGTGCTCCCCTGAGCCCCTTACCCCGAGCCCTGGCACCCTGAGGACCAGATTCCCACTCTTGCAGCCCTGATCCTACCCTCACCCTGTGGCTGCAGCCCTGACCCCACCTTGCAGCTGAAGTCCATAATCTCTTCTTCAGAGCTGCGGAATATTTTCAGAGTTATGGACAACCTCCGTTCCCAAAATGTTCATAATTCTGGGTAATATCCTCATTTTACAGGTGGGAGACTGAGGAACAAAGTGAATTGCATAGCGGGTCAGTGGTAGAGATAACACAGCAGAGCTGGAACTAGAAACACAACCTCTTCCCTCTCAATATAGGGAAAGCCATTTAAAATCATATACATCATCTATGGGCTAGAACAATGGTTCTCAAACTGGGGGTCGCTGAAAAGTTGCTGAGTGGAACTCTTCCACTTTTGGCAGCATTTGAGCAGACACAGAGAGAAACGCTGCCTGTCTGCCGAATGCCACTGAAACCGGAAGAGTTTCATTCGGCGGCCATTCCGCGGACATACCCGGGGCGCCAGCGGACGCAGCACTTTGAAAAGGGGTTGCGAACCTAACAAGTTTGAGAACCTGTGGGCTAGAAGACAAAAGAAAATTTTACAACTCTTTGCACTGCACAAGGGAAATCTGTGTTGTCTCAGATACTCTCTGCAGTAACTGTTGGCAAAGGAGAAGCCTGTGAAAGTGCATACTGCATCGTGTCTGTTAGGTTTCAGATTGTCTTCATTTCTTTTAGACACAGTACCAAGAAGGGATGAAAAGTCTTCCTTTACCCGCTAAAGGCAGTACAGAGTCTTTCAGACTTATTTATTTACTTCAACGTGTTTCATTAAAAAACAAAACAGAAAGCCATAAAAATCTGAATTTCACTTTGGTTTATCCATAAGACCTTAAAGTGATGGATAGGAGATAGAGAAATATTAGCAACTGTGTAAGTAGAGCAGGGGAAAGAAAATATTTTTGGTTGTGTCTGCATTGGCTTTGGATCAAATATACTGGGACATTATGGATTTCTCTGATTGCTCATCACTGTTGAATGCTTCCAAGCCCTGCAGGATTTCATCATGTCTCTTAATGGCTTCCCTCTGTTGCCTGTCATCATCTAAAATTGTGACACCCACTTGTTGATTTCGGTCCACGATCATTGAGAAAATGTGGGACTAAATTCCATTTTGCTGTAAATGAAATGTAACTTCAGAGTGACTTGATTTCAACGGACTTGCCCAGATTTACGCAAGTATAACAGTTGGATTTGGTTCTTTGACACCAAACTGATACCAAATAGACCTAACCTCCAATGTCATTTATTGGTGGGGGTTAGAGGCAGTTTTAGTCTTTGTAGGATGCTATGCAGCCCCCAATTAAGTCAGTGGGAGATGTTCTTGACTGCAAGTGGAATACATCACGTCTTATGTTCATTTGCACTGGCAATTTATATCAGTCTGTTTTTGTGTTTTGGTTTGGCTTTTGCTTCTGGGGATGAGGTAACCCCTGAGTAGATCTTGAACTTTGATTCTGATTCAACGTGAAACTAAAAGCAAATTGGAGCACTTGACAAAGTGTGCAGGATATCCGAGATGAGCATCATAGTTCTGGGTCAGAGTCAGGACATTCCTACGTATGGAGTGATGAAATGTTTGGATGTCATCATAGGACCATACCCCTGACACCTGCCTTCAGATGGAAAACTAAAATGGATGGCTATAGCATTGCACTCTTCTCACAGACATTCACGATCTAGGACACCAACCAAAAGGTGATAGATCAGAATTAAGGCACCATGAAACAATGCACGTCGAGGCGGTGGGGGAGACAATAGTTGCAGAGGGTTGTGTGTGTGTGTGTGTGTGTGTTAGTTAGTAGTACCAGCAATCTGCGTAGAAGTTGTATGTGCTAAGGAGGGATTTCAATGTTGCGAACTCATGAAATATCACAAGTCTCATGATACTTGGTGTTTCTCTTAAGGCACTTGGAGAGCGAATGTCAACTTTCAGTAGAAGGCAAGGGGAGGGTGGCAGAGGTGAGTTTTAGCCTTTCTGGTTGAGGAGAAAAGCTTGAAAATGTATGTGAAAACAGGGAACCCAAAATGTGTTGTTTAAAAAAATATATTTTTAAGCCAACAGCATGATTTTTGGGGGGGAAGAAGGGGGTGATTCATAGTAATTGAATGCTGGGGGTTGGCAATATTGACATGTGAAAGAGGAGATTGAAAGTGTTCATTTTGTTATTCCTCAGTAACTGCAAACTCCGGTTGACCGTTCCCATTAGAAATCCACATCCATGTGACTACAACAAGAAAAGTGGCCTCTGCACCTCCCCATCCTCCTCTCTTTCTACATCTCTGCTCTCAACTACCTGTACTCCTGCTGCTTGGGGTAAATAAGATTACCCAGAATCCATAAGTAATTAGTGAAACTGAAAGGCAGTGCAGGTAGAACACTGGACTGGGATTCCAGGGACCTGGGTTCTAGTCTTGACTCTGTGGTTGGCTGACCTTGGGCAAGTCCTTTTACTTCTTCATGCCTCAGTTTCTCCATATGTGATATCATGCTCCTAATCTCCTTTGCAAAGTGCTTTGAGATCTGCTAATTAAAAGTTTTATGTTGGGGAAGATTCAGCTTGGCCTTTGTAAAGAGAAATCATGCGTAACCAATCTGTTATCATCCAAGTATTTTTAGTGGGATCAGTGCTATTCAACGTATTCATAAATGATCTGGAAGAAGGGGTGAACAGTGAGGTGGCAAACATTGCAGATGATACAAAATTACTTAGTAAAGTCCAGAGCTGATTGCCATGAGTTACAAAGGAATCTCATAAAACTGGATGACGGGGCAAGAAAAATGGCAGATGAAATTCAGTGTTGATAAATGCAAAGTAATGCACATTGGAAAACATAATCCCAAATGTAAATCCAAAACGATGTGGTCTAAATTAGTTGTTATAACTCAAGAAAGAGTTCTTGGAGAGTTCTCTGAAAACATGTGCTCACATAGTAAAAAAAGCTAAGAATGTTAGGAACCATTACAAAAGTGATAGCTGATAAAGAAAATACCATAATGCCACTATATAAATCCATAGAACTCCCACACCTTGAGTACTGCATGCAGCTCTAGTTGCCCTATCTGAACAGGTTTATTAGTACTGGAAAAAGTACTGAGAAGAGCAACAAAAATGGTTAGGGGTGTGTAACAGCTTCTATATGAGAAGATTAAAAAGACCCATCTTAGAAAAAAGATGACTAAGGAAATTTATGATAGAGCTCTATAAAATCATGACTAGTGTGGAGAAAGTGAGTAAGGAAGTGTTACTTATCTGTCACAAAACACAAGTATCAGGTGTCCTCCAATGAAATTAATAGGCAGCAGGTTTAAAACACACATAAGGAAATACTTTTTCACACAATGCGCAGTCAGCATTTGGAACTAATTGCAATGGGATGTTGTGAAGGGCAAAATTAAAACTGCATTCAAAAAAGAACTAGATAAGTTCATGGAGGATAGGTCCGTCAGTGGCTATTAGCCAAGATGGTCAGGAATGCAACCCTATGCTCTGGTGTCCCTTCACCTTCTGACTGCCTGACAGGGGACTGGATGACATGGGATATCACTCGATAAATTGCTCTGTTCTGTTCATTCTCTCAGAAGCATCTGCCCCCAGTTGCACTGTCAGAAGGCATGATATAGGTCGAGATGGACTATCGGTCTGACCCAATAGGCCCATTCTTATGTTCTGATGTAAGAGAGAGGTTTTATTATTTATTTTAAAAGCTTATTTCCCAGATTTTCAATGAGAGCAGTAATATTCGGGCAGAGAAGGGTGGGAAACCAGCTCCAACTGCACTACACAGTACCTTCTAAAGAACTTTGGTTATGGAGAATACTATTTTTTGGAAAAGAAAGGTGAGGGAGGTTAGGAGCTCTTAATATAAATAGAGCAGTCACAAAAATTAATTATCTGTTCAGTGAGTCAGGAGGGAAGGGGAATACGAATGTCTGATCCTTCCTAATCCGCAGAGTGGGCTGAGAGATGTGTGGGTGACTGAGAGGGAAGGAAGGAGATGAAAAGAAGAGAAGAACCTAGGTTATGTCTACACTACAACACCTACGCTACGCAACTCCAGCTACGTTCTTCACGTAGCTGGAGTTGATGTACCTTAGGTTGAGTTACCGCGGGGTGGTGGGAGAAAATCTCCTGTCGATTTACTGTACTCATCTTGCTGGGGGTAAAATACAGAGTCGACTGGAAAGTGATCTGCATTCAATTTGGCGGGTCTTTAGTAGACCCGCTAAATTGACCGTCAGTGGATCGATCTCAGCCCATCGATCCCCTCTGTAGTGTAGACCTGCACTTTGAGGGTGGTAACTCTGTAAAAACTGTATTCTGTGCTGATCAACTCAGAGGCCACAGTGTATATCAGCCCAGAATATGAATTTTGGGAACTACCCTTCATTTATCACCTAATTAGCACCCCGCAAGGGGAAAAGAGAGGGAAGCAGCCCTGTGTTCTCCCATGTTTAGTGAAGCACATCCTGGGTTGAGTGCACAGCAGCATAATGAATTTGCATGCCCAGAGGAGATAACTTCATCCACTCTGGCACCTCTCTTTCAGCCACCAGGTCATGATATTTTCAATGTGATAAACACAAAACAAGTTGCATTTGCAGAAGCCTTTTACTGCAGAGCAATCTCACCTGCAATCACTGCGGCACTAAAGTACTGCGTACTTCATGCTAGCGGGCTCTAACCACAGAGGACCAGTAAAAAAGCTCTTTCTGTCCGACATGAATTAGGATGCTCAGTTAAAAATTCATAGGAAGATTACATAAAACCATATGCTGCCTTTATTTTTCCCCGTTTGCATTAAAAATGTACAGCTGCTCTGCATTAGACATTCCATTAGCCTGTGAGTCTCACAATCTAGAGTTTATAGTTAACGATGGGGAGAAAAAAAAATTGAAGTGTTTTAAGCACAATATTTGGGACTTCCTTAAAAAGACAGTGTCATTAGGTGGATAGAGAATTTTATTATGAGAGGAGGAGGTCTGCTGATGAGACGCTGTATGTATCGGAGGAGACTTGAGTTTGGCATTATCAGCTTGCCCTCTGTGCCCCCAAGCGGCATCAGCAATAATTAAAATGATCTAACCTGTTTCCTGTGGTCATTTTGGAAGAAAATAAAAAATCTATATTCCAAATGGACTCAGGAAATGTTTAGACTCCTCTAACAGTGTTAAGTTGCACACAGTTTTATGGCCACTCCATTTCTTCTGCCGAAGACCCTTTAGTTGAGTTGGACACTTGAAGAGTCCAGCTTTAGTATTAGATAATTGACTGTGTTGGGCAGGTAATTGCCTTGGATTGAATATATGGGCACTTAATGTGTTGACAAAGTGAATTATTTCACCATAATCTTTATATACATGGTAATGAGAAGCCTTCCAAAGGGTCCTCTTGATCCTGGTGTGTCAATAAGTTGCTTAAAGAGTTCTATACATGTATTTAGTTGTGTATGGGTGCTGTAGGCTGTGAAGATGTGGAAAATGGCCCAAACACAGCTCTAAGGTAAGTAGATGCCATAGCAACAAAGTCAGCTGAGTTGCATCATTTTTTAACAAAGAGGAATTTCGTTCTGTATTTCCCCCCAAGGTAAAAGCAGATACTCTGGGCCATAGTGTGTAACCGCTTTCTAGTGGACCAACTAAGGGAGTACAGGTTTTCTCACCATTCTCCTCAGTATATTCTCCATTTGTGCCAAGTGATACATAGAACAAGGAGTAGAGAATTCGCCCTACTGATCAGCGATCCCCAGTGGCAAATGAGAAGGAGCAATTGCCCATTATTTATTAAAAGGAAAAGGATGGTTTTGATTTTATGCTTGGTGTATTTGAAGATTTTTTTTAAAAAAATTCACATTAAATACACAAACAGGACATTGCACTAAATCCTCCTTTCTAGACCATACACAAGTTCTCAAGGTAGATATTTTGCTTTGTTTACATGTGCAGGTTTCCTTTCAGTGCCATTATGGGTTCAGTGCCTGTAGGGATAGTAGAGTAGCCTTGAATGAATCATCTGTGTAGACAGAGAGGAGAGTCTGCTGTTCAGAAATGCAGATGATGCAGCCTGACAGATTGACTATAACTCTGTACAATCATAAGAGATGAGGAGAAAGAATAGAGATTTTCTTAAAGTCGCATAAATAAAAGTTTAACGTGAGACATTTCAGAATGTGTGGTGATTAGTCACCATTGTTTGGCTATGTATTTAATTAACAGCTGTCTTCAGTACATGTCTAATCAAATATAAATTGCTATCTAAAACAATGAAGCTGGAAGTACTAGGCAACAGGATCATATGAGCATATTAAAATGTCTTATTTAAATAAGAAGCAGTATGGCCGTATTCCATTGTGTATGGGAGATATGCTCTTAGCTCTGTATGTCCATAGCTCTGATACCTTCTTTCAGCTGACAATGATCTAAACTTGTTTTTGATACACAATTTATTCACTAGAAAACACATTGCATTAGACATCATGTGTTGGTCTAGTAAAATATAGCACAATGTCAATTTTGTCCACATGAGCTGTGTGATAAGCAGACCAAAGGAAAGAAATTCACAGTAATCATGCAACTACATCCTCACTTCACAGGTCCTAAGGCCAGAAGGGCACACTGTGATAATCTACTTTGACCTCCGACATAACACAGCTATCCTCTTTTGAAATATGTGGCACTTCATGCACCAAACTGTATGACCTATGACCCAAATCCAGCAAAAGACTTCAGCACATATGTAACTTTAAGCATGTCGGTATCCCAGTGACTTTAATGGGACTTCTCAAATGCTTAACCTTTTGCATGTATGAAAGTGCTTTCCAGATCATGATCTGTATTTGTATCGGAGGATTGGATGCATAGTAAAGTCTGCTGTACATTGGTCACAGTTAAACAATTTTTTGTAGCCTTCTAATAAAAAGTAAGATGTCAGCAAGTGTTTGGGCAAATATCTTGTAGCAGTTTAAAACTGATTATGGATGAAATTGACATTAATAAAACTGATTTTTTAAAAAGAAATTGGTTGCATGGCTGATGTCAAGCTATAAGCCCTTGTTTCCCAGGGAATACAGGTGAAGTGCTGGAAATACTTAAACGACAGATACAAGCTGTAAATAATGGCCCTGCCGTGTAGATTTTAAATAAGTGTCTTGAACTTTCTGTCTCAGGAATACATTTCATTGTGATTGTGGTTTGGTCTTTATGGAGTACTCCCATTGATATCAGTAGAACGCTGCATCTGAACAGCAAGTACAGCACGGTCCCCTTGCATTTCTGTTTATTCTAAGAGCCTTGACAGTGGCTAATGGAGAGGTATCTGCTTACATCAGGTATGAACTTGGTACAGGATACAGTTTTCACCATAGCCCCATGCCTGTAGTTGCACTTCAGGAGGAATGATGGGGGCGGGGCAAACAAACATTGGTACTGCCATTCTTCACCAGGGGAGGGCAGCTTTCAGCTCTGCTAAAGGGGTTTATGGGAGCCCTGCCAGCAGAACATGTCTGGGGGAGATGCTGAATCACCACATACTCTGGGTACCTTGGTCTTGATTTCTCTCCCACCAGCCTCCCCCATTCTGTAACCTATGCTGTCCAGCCCTGATCTCCTGCTGGCAGGGTGGAGGTTGCCAGTTGCATGCATCACTGAACTGCAGTTCCAGGCAGACTTTTCAGGCTTTGGGCAGTAAATTTGGCCTATTATTTCTAACAAGCTAAGGGATGCAAATTGCTATGAGTTATAATGGGGACTGCTCTGAGGGAGACAGCAGCTTCATTCACTGAATGGAGGTGCCAAAACGGAGACAGAGTTTATAAAAATTCTATTGAAAACTCCTTCTTTAATAAATGTTACAGAAAAGCTAATGTTGTGCCAAAATTTAAAAATGGTAAATGAGACTACAGAAATAATTATAGGCCTGTCAGTCTGCCATTGATTCTGGGCAAAATAATGGAATGGCTGATACAGGACTTGATTAATCAAGAATTAAAGGAAGACAATATAGTTAATGCTGGTCAATATCGGTTTATAGGAAATAGATCTTGTCAAAGTAACATGATATCTTTTATTTATGAGGTTGCAAGTTTGGCTGATAAAGTTATTAATTCTGATTTAATGTACTTAGACTTCTATAAGGCATTTGTCTTGGTGCCACATGACATTTTGATTAAGAATCTAGTATAAATCAGTACAGCAAATGCTAAGTGGATTAAAAACTGGCTAACTGATAGGCGTCAGAATGTCATGGTAAATGGAATCCCCACTCAGAAGGGTGTGTTTCTAATGCGGTCCTGTGGGGATTAGTTCTTGGACCTGTGATATTGCTGTTTTTTATAAATGACCTGGAAGAAAACAGAAATAATCACTGATAAAGTTTGTAGGTAACACAAAGATTGAGGGAGTGGTAAACAGTGAAGAAGACAGGTTGTTGATCCAGAATGATCTCAATATCTTGGTACACTGGGTGCAAGCAAGTAATATTTGTTTAATACAGCCAAAAGTAAAGTCATGCATCTAGGAATAAAGTATGTAGGCTATACTCAGGACTTCCAATTTTCAGTTTTAATTTATAAAACACCCTTGATACAATGAATGAATAAATAAAAATAAAGCAATGAATTTGGTGTTTATCCAGTCAATCCTGGAAAAACACCATAAATGGTTACTTGTATCTGAGAGCTTGTCTACACAGAGCAGCAATGCTATGAGGGTGTGATATCTAAAGCAAGCTAATGTGTGAACATTAATTGGTCCTTGTAAACCCTGCTCGTGTGCCCTAAAGGTTCCCTAGTGTGCTTTAACATAGTGCTGTTTGAAACAGTACCATATTTAAGCGCACTAAGGAATATTACAAAGAGATTGTTCATTACAGTGTGTGGTATTGCAATGTGTATAATATATACATTGTTATTCATTCCAGTATATACAAAGAGCTCTGAATGTCTCAATTTTATGTCATCTGCGTAAAACAAAAATTGCTAAAAATACCTCCCCCCGCAAATGAAATTAACACCTCCAAAACGCAGAAATCCCAGCCATACCTACAGGTTGGGAGACTGTCCTGGGAAGCAGTGACTCTGAAAAAGATATGGGAGTCCTGGTGGTTAATCAGCTGAATGTGAGCTCCCAGTGCAACACTGTGACCGAAATGGCTAATATAATCTTTGGATGTATAAATGGGAGTATTGAGTGGGAGTAGGGAAGTTATGTAAACTTAATATTTGGCACTGTGACTGCTACTGGAATAATTTGTCCAGTTCTGATGTCCAGTATTCAAAAAGTGTTGATAAATTGCTGAAGGTTTGGAGACAAGCCACGAGAATGATTAAAAGATTGAAAAACATTCCTGATAGTGAGAGAGTCAAGGAGCTCAGTATGTTTATCTTAACAGAGAAGATTAAGGGGTGATTTGATCACAATCTGTAAGTATCTAGGTGGAGAACAGAAATTTCATAATAGAGGGCTTGTCATTACAGCAGACAAAGATATAACAAGACCTAGTGGCTGGAAGTTGAAGTTAGACACATTCAGACTAGAAATAAGGTGTGAATTTTAAAGTGGGGTTTAATTAGCCATTGGAACAGCTTATCTTAGGTTGTGATGGATGCTCCATCACTGGAAATTTTTTAATCAAGATTGGATTTTTTTTGTAAAACACATGCTCTAGTTCAAACAGGAACTAATTCAGGGAAGTCCTATGGCCTGTGTTATATAGACGTTCAGACTATATTATCATAATACTCCCTTCTGGCCATATAATCTCTGAATTTCTGAATATCTGAATTCAGAATCTGCTTCTACTGCCACTGAGTTAATGTCAAAACTTTCTTTGACTTCACTAAGAGAAGGATCAGGTCCTCCTATCTATGTCACTACAGTCGCCCATCTTTATGGTATCTGACAACAGAATAAGAAATACAAGATCTGACCAGAATGCCCTATTACAAATCTCTGCCATCTGGAATTAACAATGTGTTTCCTCTCAGCTCTGTGCTGAAAGCATCACTACGGAGAGTGGACAGAGACCCTCATTTTCCCAGAATGGTTTCTGAATCTAATTAGTTAATTATGTACATGTTCCAGCTGATTAGGGAAGGTGTGTTGGGGAAGATTGCTGCCTTTCCCATAACTGTAAAACCATACACATTTCTGTGCTTTGCCAGAAAGGCTTGCAGCCCTGTCTATAGAGCAAAAAGGTCACAGGACACTGAGCCTAAGGACATTGCTCATTCTTTGGAGTCTGCTGCCCCGGATTCAGATTGGATACCTTTCTAGAAAATCACCATCATTCGTTTCCCATCCTGATTGCATGGAAATCCCTTTACTTCTCTAACTGGGAATCTGTACTCTGTGTGAATCCATGTTCAGTAATAACATGTAGCACTTACTGTACCGAGTGTAGCATTTTCCATCTCTAAAGCACCTTGCGAGTGTTAATGAATTAATCCTTGGCTCATCATGGTGTTGCAGATATTTTCAGTGTTATTCTCCTCACTTCACAAAAGCAGAGAGGTCATGGTTTGCAAGGCTGCAGCTGGAGTCAGTATTAGAGCTAGGATTAAAATGCAGTATTTCCTTACTCCCTGTCCTGCACTCTCAGCCCAGTATGTTCCTTGGGAGACAGGCTTTTGAAGAGAGGGTAATGGAACTAAGTATGCATTCCTCAGTTAGATGATGTAGAGGCAGGAGAGGAGAACCCAATAAGTCTCTGCAAATATGAGGAAGACTTCATCTGATGCCCCCAGAAGTCAGTGGAAGGACTCTCACTGACTTGAGAGGGGCATGACTTGTGCTCCTTACATCTGCTTCCTCTTTGGAGCTAATGATATGCATGTCTGACCACTTGAACCTCTGCTGAGACTACCAGCTCATTTCACGTAGGGCACCAAACAGCCAGCTGCTAGTAATGGCTAGCCTGACCTGGATTTGAACTGGTGAACACTGTCTCCTATTCTGACCCCTCAAGCCACACAGAGTCTCAGTTCTGTGAGTATTCCAATGAGCTGAAAGTGTGTTTTTTGTATATAATTACTTGCAGGGTAAATGTACTGTAAGTGAGCACTGTGTAGCATCTTGCTTGTAAATAGAGCAATAAGGGGGTGACCTAAAGGTGAAAAGTTCTGCATTTGATATGCCAATTCCTTGTGCTTACAAAATTTAAAAAGAGAACAGGATTTCAGTGCAGTAGGTGGATTCCTGGGTGAGTTCTACAGCTGTATTCTTCAGTCTTTGAATTCTAGCAGTCAGTCACCTTCAGCTCTGCTCTTATAGCATAATGCAGTGCTTCCTACTTTTTTTTTCCCCCCGGAGCCTTCTTGTAGTTCAGTGGCTGGTGGGCACCCTTCCTTGTATCTCCTCCCTGTCATGGCTTCTGCAGTCTGTCTGTCTGTCTCGGTAGTTGGGTGCTCTGTGGTTTTGTGATGTCACAGCATGTGTGTTCTCACGGCTGAGCTGAGCAGCATGGGAACACCTAGTGTGGGTCCATGATAGCCTTGCTTGAGCTTGTACCCATAAGGTACTGCTGGGGACATCAGTATTAAGGGTCTTATACAAAAGCCCACTGAAATCAGTGGAAAGACTCCCGTTGGCTTCACTTGGATTTGGGCTGGCACTATGGGACAGCTGACACACGAGCAGTGATAGAAAGAAGCAGTTTTCAGTTAGCCATCCAACTAAGCAGTGACTGCACTTCATGGCTAGCATTTAAATCCATATGCATTGCAGGGCCTTACAGTCATAGTGAGCAACACTATGCTGTCCATACTCCGTACACTATACATCTACACTGTATACACTATATACTGTTACCTAACGTTTCAGCTTGACCTGTGGTAACCTGCTGTATTACAACATCAAAAGCAAAAGGCAGAATGAATACAGAATGAAGAACAACAAGCATCCCCACTGGATTAGCCAGACACAGGTCAGCTGCCCTGAATTGGCTTACCAAAGTGGTCAGCTTAGTTTCCACACCACAGTTGGATAGTTTCCCTTTGTAACTGAGGCAATGAGGCCCATGTACCGTGGTGCATCAGTGAAGAGTATGTCTGAGTGAAAATAACACCTTCCAGATGTTGAAATCTGAGTTTTATATGGTCTAGAAACTGTTGTCATAAATAGCATTACTTCTGTCGTTTGTAAACCACTCTAATGTAATAATTATTTACCTGCCCTTTGTCCTTCCAGCAGCATCTCTGTGTAGACATATATGTGCAACTAGAGTTAACACAAAGCCACTTATAATCTTAATTCCTAGTTTATTTCCAAATGGGAAGGTCAGCATCATTATCCTTGGTGAATTCAATTACCGAATCCTGTATAATCATAGTGCTTGCTTCCTGTCCGTTAATCATGTCTAGCTGTGCATATATTCTGTGCAAATATAAGCAAAACAAGAGATGGAATTTCCATGTGTGGCATTCCTGACATAAGTTCTTACAGGTTGAAATTTGACTTTCCTAATATGATATAGATTTTTATTGTTTATTTTTTTTAATAAAAGGAAAACCCTGTGGCAAAGAAAAGTGGGCAGGCATCTGTTTGCAGTTAATCCTTCAGCTTCATTTAGACCCCACAGATCCTGTAGATGTAAGTCAGAACAGCAGAACTAAGTTGTTAAAATGGAAACGCCTCTCAAAAAGAAAAGCAATTATCATTAATGGCCCCCCAAAAGTGGTGGTGTTTTTATTTTCTTGTTAAGGAGGGAGCTCTATTAAAGTGATGTCAAACGTTCTTGTTTCTTTATTGTAGTGCAATTTGCAACCATAAACAATAACCCTAAAATGGAGAACAGTCAATAAAGGATAAAGTCTTCCATTTAAATGTAAACAGATACTGTCAAGAAAGAAACCATATTTCTGGTAGTTAGGGCCTGATTGCAAGTCTGTTGGAAATAACAAGTGTATTTCAGTTGACTTGAGCTCATGTCCTTAAATGTTTTCCTCACCTGTGTTACTGCTCTTTATTATTACACATAATGGCAGTAATACCTATTTCTCATATACAGTTTTTCATTAGTAGATTTCAAAGTACTTCATAATGTTTGTTTATTATCATAACTCCACTGTGTAGCATTATCCTCATTTTGCTGTTGGGGAACTGAAGTATAGAGAGGCTATGTGACTGGACCTAAGTCAAAGGGGAAGACCTGTGGTAAGTGTCCTAGCCACTGGACCATCCTCCACAAAGACCTTTTGAAAGTCTAATTGTCTTTAGATCTTTTATGCTTGGGTGAGGTGCTTTTGCACTTTGCTGCGCTTGAACAGTGAACTAGAATGGTCAGTTTCATTTTCTGTCCTTGTGAGGTTCTGACCCTACATTCATCACTGTGGCATGTGAACTTTGTTTTTAAATGTAAAAACTTTGTACCCACATTAGGTTTTGTTCAGATGTCTCTCCCCTTATTTATTTAATTAATATTGTTTACTTGTTTTAGGTTGCTTAATTGTGAGCCTAAGCTAATGGCGATGATCAAATCTTACAATTAAATCATTTTAGCAAGAGAATTTCATCAGAGGGGAATTAAATGTGTTTTATCTGTGGAAATGAAAAGCATATTGTAGCAAGTCACAATTAACAAAATTAAACTAACATCAAATATTAGAGGTGCAAGGTGGGGAAGGTAATATCGTGTATGAAACCAACTTCTTTTGGTGAAAGCGACAAGCTTTTGAGCTACACAGAGAACTCTGAGTATCTTTCACAGATCTAAAGAGGAACGCTGTGTAAGTTTGAAAGCTTGTCTCTTTCACCAGCAGGAGCTGGTCCAATAAAAGATATTACCTTGTCTCTCTAGTTACCCTCGGTATCTCCTGAATATCCTGGGACCAACCTGGTTGCAACAACACTGCAACCAACAAAGCAAATGTGACATTTCACTCCAATATATGAGCCATTTTGAGTGCTGATCATAGGGGACTCTTAGAAATTGAAGTGGAATGTAACAAGCCTGATTCTGATCTTCCTTTACAGAGTTATGCTGGTGTAAAACTGGTATAGACTTCCGTGGAGTTACTTCTGATTTACCCCAGAGTAAGTAAAATCAGAATCAGGCTCATTATTTTGTAGAAATTTACACTGTGGGAAATTGGGTTATTTTCAATAGTGAGCAAAATATATTTTTTTCTTTTTTAACAGTAATCTCACCTAGTTTTAGGCATGATTAAAGTGAGACCATCTGCACTTCAGCAGAAATGTTCTTTGATTCCCTCAAAGGTATGTTGAACTTTGACGTGAAATTTTTGGTTTTAGGATAGTCATGATTCCCCCCCCCCCCAATTTTAGTATTTTTTAGGGCTGTCAAGTGATTGAAAAAATTAATCACAATTAATCGTGCGATCAGTTGCACTGTTAATAATAGAATACCATTTACTGAAATATTTTGGATGATTTTCTACATTTTCAAATATATTGATTTTAATTACAACACAAAATATGAAGTGTACAGTGCTCATTTTATATTTATTTTTATTACAAATATTTGCACTGTAAAAAACAAAAGAAATAGTATTTTTCAGTTCACCTAATACAGTGGTTCCCAAACTGGGGTTTGTGAACAGACAGAGCTGTCAATAGGAACCCCAGGCAGCACAGGGCCAGCAGCTCGGACCTTTGGGACTTCCAAGAGCTAAGCAGATCAAAGTGAGCCTATCTATCACGCTGAGGAGATTTAAACTTCAAGATTCCTTATAAGAAATGGAAAGGGAGATGGATATTTTTTGCTGTTTTTAAAATTAAATAGGCAGCTAGTGTTGTTTTTAAATTATTATGAAGAACAAGTTTAAGCTTTGCTGTAATGTGTGTTGTTTGCCTGGACTGTTCAAGACCTGAATGCTTGTGTAGGAGGAACTCTTTGAGCTGGCTTCTTAGATACCTTCATTCGGTTTCTCATCTGATATTCCTTGATGAAATATAGGAGCCAGAAGCACCAGTATGGAGGATGACGAGGGTCACATGCCGCCCTGCATCAGTGCACCCTCCAATGGGTCTCTCGCCTTTTTTTCCCATGGGCCCCCCAACTTTTCTGGCAGTGCCCCTCCCTCCCAGGCCCTGGGATGTGTTTTGCCCCCGCACTCCTTTTTTCTGCTGGCACCTCTGATAGGAGCTTTGTCTTATAACAGGCTTAATCAAAAGTGATACAAGCTACAAAAGTGAGTTCTTGGAAGAGTGTTGCCATTTTTATAATGTAATAAAAATACTGTAGTGATAAAGAATAATTAATAAATAGCATGTAATAAGCATGTCATAAAAACAAATTTTATATTTTCAAGATCACGGCTTTTATAATTTATGCTGAGGAAAGGGAGAAAATCCATGGAAATATTCATTTTTAGAAAGGGATTCACGAGACTTTACATTTTAGAGAAAAGGGTTCATGGGTTGTTAAAGTTTGGGAACCACTGACCTAATAGTACTGCAGTGCAATCTCTTTATCAAGAAAGTTGTACACATGTAGAATTATGTAGAAAAACCACTTTTTTCAAAAATAAAACAATGTAAAACTTGAGAGCCTGCAAGTTCACTCTGTCTTATTTCTTGTTCAGCCAGTCGCTCAGACAAATAAGTTTGTTTACATTTGTAAGATGGTGCCCGCTTCTTGTTTACAATGTTACCTGAAAGTGAGAACAGGCATTTGCATGGCATTGTTGTAGCCAGCGTGGCAAGATATTTACATGCCAGAAGTGCTAAAGATTCGTATGTACCTTCCTGCTTCAGGAAGGATTAATTTTTTATTAATTGTGATTAATATTTTTAGTTAATCGCATTCGTTAACTGCAATTAATCAACAAGGAGTCCTGTGGCACCTTTAAAGACTAACAAAAGTATTGAAGCATAAGCTTTCGTGGGCTAGTACCCACTTCATTAGATGCGTGCATTGGAAGTATGCAGTTACTTCCACTGCATGCATCTGACGAAGTGGGTACTAGCCCACGAAAGCTTATGCTTCAATACTTTTGTTAGCCTTTAAGGTGCCATAGGACTCTTTGTCACTTCTACAAATCCAGACTAACATGGCTACCTCTCTGATTCTTGCAATTAATTGACAGTCCTAGTATTTTTTATTTTCACTTCATAAGAAAAATTGGGGATGTGTACTGGAGTCACAAAGTAGATCCTCTAGGATTTCAAGACATCTCAGAAATTCCCAGGCAATATAACAGAACTGAAACATTTTGATCTTCTGTTTTTTCATATTTGTTTGGACAAAACTGGAACATGAGGGAAACACTTTGTCTCTCTGTTTTGTAGTGTAAACAATCTGGGAGTTAGGAAAACTAGATTCTGTTCCTGACCCTTCCACAGACTTACATTGTGAACTTGGGCAAGTTGCTTAACTTGTCTGTGTCTCAATTTCCTCACCTGTAAAATAACAACAACAACACTGGCTTAGCTCACACAGGTATTGTAAGATTTAATTTAATAATATTTGTAAAGTGATTTAAGTTGCTCAGATGAAAAATGAGAAAGGTGTAAAGTACCATTTTATTAAATCACTATGCCATAAAGTTTAACAAATTCAATGTGAACTGAACCAGCTGGGTTTCACACAGCATTAGTTTCTTTATACCTTATTTGTTTTCTTCATTAGCTTAAACTGTTACCTAAGAGGGTCTCTACTCATCTCCATAGGCGTCACCATTAAGAATATGAAAACGGCCATAGAAGGTCAGACCAAAGATCCATCTAGCCCAGTACCCTGTCCTCTGACAGTGGCCAATACCAGGTGCCCCAGAGGGAATGAACAGAACAAGGTAATCATCAAGTGATCCATCCCCTGTCGCCCATTCCCAGATCCTGGCAAACAGAGGCTAGGGACACCATTTCTGCCCATTTGGCTAATAGTTCTTTTTTGAACCCTGCTATAATCTTGGCCTTCATGACATCCTCTGGCAAGGAATTCCACAGGTTGACTGTGCATTGTGTGAAAAAATACTTCTTTTTGTTTGTTTTTAAACCTGCTGCCTATTAATTTCATTTGGTGACCCCAGGTTCCTGTGTTATGAGAATGAGTAAATACTTTCTTTACTTTCTCCACACCAGTCATGATTTTATACACCTCGATCATATCCCCCCTTAGCTGTCTTTTTTCCAAGCTGAAAAGACCCAGTCTTATTAATCTCTCCTCATACGGCATCCATTCCATACCCATGTTGTTTTCCTTTTCTGAATCTTTTCCAATTCCAATATACCTTTTTTTCAGAGTGACCACATCTGCAAGCAGTATTCAAGATGTGGGTGTTGCGTGGATTTATATTGAAGCCGGGAGCTTTTCTGGCTGTATTAGTTCTGTATGGAGTCCACAACTGTGTGCAGATGCATGCAGTTGTATGTGATGTTACTAGTTTTTGCTTAATGATTTTTCACACATATCAGAAATTCACAATTGGGTTGTAGCAAAATGTCACTATTTCTATCAATGAACATAGTCTTTGGAGAGGAAAATAGTGAAAAAATAGAAGTAGTACTAGAGTAAACTTTAAAGGCCCCAACAGACATTGGGTTCCTGTTCAGAATCAGAGAGGTAGCCATGTTAGTCTGGAATTGCAGAAGTGACAAAAAGTCCAGTGGCACCTTAAAGACTAACTAATGTATTAGAGCAGCTGTTCTCAAACTTCTGAGAACCGCAACCCCTTTTTCATTCGGTGGCTGCCACGGCGGACCCTTGTATGTCCACCGAAAAGCCGTCAAATGAATTACTTGTGCATTTGGTGGCTATTTTTGGCGGACATGCCGAGCGCTCCCAAAATAGCTCGGCATGTCCGCCGAAAAGCTGCCGAATGCAGAAGTAATTCATTTGGCGGCTTTTAAGCGGTGCCAGGAGCTTGTGACCCTCCTAGGAGCGCTCGGCGCCCCCCAGGGAGGTTGCGACCCCCGGTTTGAGAAACCCTGTATTAGAGCATAAGCTTTCATGGGCTAATATGAAGTGGGTATTAGCCCACGAAAGCTTATGCTCTAATGCTTTAGTTAGTCTTTAAGGTGCCACAGGACTCTGTCACTTCTGGGTTCCCGTTGTGTCAGATACTGTCTAGACACATACTACGAGACACTACAACTGAAACAGAGAAGACAAAGGGTAGCAGAAACAAGTATTGTCTCAATTTTGTAGATGGGAGGAGCTTAGGCCCAGAGAATTGAGAGCAAGATTTTAAAACAGGTTTAGTAGAGGTTACTAACATTAGGCCCCTGGGTTTATATCTGATCACTACATAATTGACTCCCAAGGGAGCTGCTGGATGTTCAGCCCCTTCAGAAATTAAGCTGTAAATAATCATCCCAAGGTCACCCATGGAGTCTGTAATAGAAGAGGGAATTACACCCAGGTCTTACGCCTTAACCTTAACCCATCCATCTATTGTGGTGTTCACCATGAACTGGGTTTTGTATAAATGATCTCCCATGGAATTGTTGCCATTTTCATAAATAAGGATGAACATTTTTGCAGCAATAACAGCATTTCATGTCTTCCAACCCGAGCTACCTTTCTGGAAAAGAGGCAAAGATTTGAGTCAGAACAACAACTTGTTCTACTTTTCGTTAGTATGGTCTAGAGTTTGAAGCCCAGTACTAGGTAGGAGTCATCAGAGCCCCTGGGTTCTCTGCCAAACTCTGATGCTGATTTGTGCGTGGCTGTAAGTCTCTTAAAATCTGGTCTGTGGAATGGGGATAAAACCTACCTCCTGGGAGGTGACGTGAGACTTCCCTGATGAATGAACTCAGATCTGAGATCCTCTGATGAACAGTGCTGTGGAGAACTGTAATGTATGGTTACTATATAAACCAGCAAAACTGTGGCATTTTGCCAAATGCCAGCTATTATTTCTTCTAGGAAACTCCTAGTCAGTATCTGTCAAGGCAGAAGGTAGGCTGCTCTTCTTGGGCGTCTTTGTCCTCAGGCTAAGCCATTCCCTGCTTTGTCGGAGCTGACCTGCTTTGCTGAGGAACAATTCTCATGCCCTCAGGCCTCCCGCCATCTTGCAAGGGCAGCTGCTGCTCTGGAGCTTGACCCTTGCCTGGTTCTGTCTCTTTGTCTGGACTGGTGAGCGGCTATATTAATATCAGTGACAAACAGATGTCAGTGCAGCAGCCTGAGATCCAAAAAGCCCTGGAGTTACTTGTGGGACAGTCAACGTGGCCTTCATTTTCTGTGGTGTCCTCTTCCTTTCCCCCTCAGGGTCTCAGAGCTTCACATGTCTATTGTGCTACCTATTCATCCAGCCAGGTTCTGATCTTGCGTACACTAGTATAATTCCGAGTGTACTCCTTTTTTACGGTGGCATACAAGAAGTCAGGATCAGGCCTGTTATCTCTTCTCATGTTATCTAAGCCTGTTACACTCAATTGCCAGTAAACAAAAATATAGACATGAACAGGGCATTGCGGTAATGCAGGTCACACAAGGTCTCTTGCTGGCAAAAATCCAGCTACTCGCTGAGCAGCAAACATTAGGACTTCAGTAAACCTGTGGATTTTAATTACCTTTGCATTTAGTACTTTATCCTGCATAATGCATTGATCAATGTGTGTTGCACCCTCTGCTGTGCTTTTATACACAGTGTATGTCAATCGGCTGCTGTGGGCAGCTGGGCGACTTGTTCCTGTAGCTCAAGCTGGCAAAGCTAATACTTTCAGCTTTGGAGATTTTCTCCCAGTTCCATCCCTATTGGTGATCAAGATGATGACAGTTACAGCTGTGCTAGAATCAACGGGACATCTTTAATTGGGACTTTAGTGGAGAATCTTGCTTCTGTGTAGCACCTTTCATACAGAAGGATCTCAATGTATTACAAAAACTCTGATTCTGAGACGTGAGGCGCATCTGCAACTTGCATGGTAATCAGCATTTGGATGGATCTGGACTGAAGTTCTTGCGGGGGAAGGATTTGGGGCCTACGCCTGCACTCAATTCTGCCAGTTTTGCACCAGTGTGACTCCACAGGCTTCAGTGTATGTGGACTTAACTCCAGATACATGTTAGTGTAAGAGGAGAATTAGGCCTCCCTGTCATGTAGAAGATTGATCCTTCAGACACTTCCTGCCTTGTATAGTTGTGAGTAGTTCCATTGTCTTCATGTTTTTGCAGGCTAAGGCCCTATCTTTGCAAAGCACCATGTGCACCTCCAGTGCTATTTAAATGATCATCCTTATAAAACTATGCATGATACAGAGGAGTCACTCCAGGCACTACTGAAATGCATCTACTTTTGAGGTCCGAAAAGCAGTTATGCTAATAGCATACAGCAACACTCTCCCACAGTGAAGAGACAGTGAAGGTAAAGTGCCATCTTCATCTGAAACTGCAGGGGAAATTTTTAGATCGACAGAGTAAAAAGACCCAAAGTGCAATTTAGCCATGGCAGAGGTCAACATTTTTTACTCACACAAGTAGTAAGACAGGGTCGTTAAGGGCAAAACTGTCTCTTTCATCACACACTTGCACATGGAGCGAGGTGGCATGCCTGGGTTTCCACTAGTTCAATGGTTCTCAAACTGAGGGTCAGGGCCACAAAGTGGGTCATTTTACTGGGGTTGCCAGGGCTGGTTTAGACTTGCTGGGACTTGGGGCCAAAGCCTGAGGGATTCAGCCCGGGGCGGCGGAGCTCAGGTTGCAGGCCCCTTGGCTGGGGCTGAAGCCCTTGGGCTTCAGTTTTTACCCCTTCTTCACCCGAGGTGGTGGGGCTTAGGTTTGGTCTCCCCACCCAGGGTGGTGGGACTCGAGCGGGCTCAGGCTTCAGTCCTGTAGTCATTTTTGTTGTCAGAAGGGGTTTCCAGTGCAATGAAGGTTGAGAACCCCTGCCCTAGTTTAAGCGTGATGGGGGAGCAGTCAGGGAGGCTAAGGTATCTGCAGGTGGGCCGGGGAGTGGGCGGAGCCTTGTCTTGGACTTTCCCAAACGTGCACTAGCCAACATGGAAGTGAAGTGATCTGTTAGGTGTAAAAGTCAGAAGAATAGTTCTTCCTGGAGCTAGGTGGTAACTAGGGAAGGAATGGGAGTTGTGACTTTCCCTCCCTGTGCCTAGGTTGTTGAAGCCACAATGCTACCTGTTACTTCTGGGGTTGGGCAAGGTCGCAGTCTTGCTCTACATGATCACATGGGTCCAGGAGTTGTTTTGATATCTCTTCTGAGAGACGCCACCTCCACTCTACTCAGTGCCCATAACCCCCATGCTGAGGCTTTTGTTCTTTAATAACTCCAAGGGAAGAGTGCTACCAAATAAATAAACCACAGCAGTTTTCATTCCAAATCTTTTGCTCCATCTGTAAATTGGACTATGGCACCCTGGTCTCACCCAACATAAAAGAGGATGGAGTGAAAGTTCACTCTCTGATGTGCTTTTCTTGGATGGCGGGGAACACGGAGGGGTGCATGGTTTAACTTTGCATTGTAATGTCTTTAGTTGGTATAAAATGATCAAAATATTTCCCCTGTTTTTACTGTTCTCACAACACTGCAGTGAAGCTTTTAAACTCCCTTAATGTTAGTTTGCTCATGCAAAAAAGATTTCCTGTGTCTCCTGAAAACTGCTTTGCCTTTCTGGGGTGCACCAGTCGAAGGCATTTGCAAAATGCTCCTGTTTCCGTCTCTGGTGCCTCCTGATACATTTCCCTGATTAAGAAATGCAGTCCACCAAATGACAGAATTTGCTCAGCTGGATTGGGCTGTTTGGTTGGGATTAATAAACTGTGTTCCTTTTTTCTCGTACATCTTCCTGTTTAGCATGAAAGAAAACAAATTACTTTGGGGCTTTACTGTTCATTTGTTCTTACACAAAATATATTCTGGGTACTCATACATCTAACTCCAGAAATAGAACATTGACAATATGACTAAGACTTTCTGCCTGTCTCAGCCGGCCATCATCACTTAAGAAGGACTGAGCCTAGGCAGTGTGAAATATGCCTCGTTAAGCACTGAATGCTGACTGTGACAGAAACAACTGACTGATGTGGGTTACACAAACGTGTGTTGGGATTTATTGGTAGATTTTCGGTTTTAAAAAGGGGTAGAGGGGGGCGGATTTAGTGGTTGAATTGATAGCCCTGGAAGCTGATAATCCTTTATGCACAGCACAGGTTCTACAGAGGCTATAACAGCACAAGTGTTCTCCCTGCTGCTCCTTCAGTGTGCCTTGCTCATTTTTTGGGGTGTGGGAATATTTATGGGAGTTCAAAGGGACAGTAATTCAGGCTCCAAGGCCCTTTCAAGCTTTGGCCTTGCTGCTGAGATGGCCAGGGAGGGTGGCAAGTGTAATAGTAGCTCTTGTGCTGTAGAGACACATCCATCTGAAGTAGAGACCACCAACTTCTCAGGCCTCTGAACGGGCATCCAGTAGCAACGACTTTTGGCCTTTAATAACTTGGACAGGGGTTTTCGAAAGGACCTAAGGCAGGGATGGGCGAACTACGGCCTGCGGGCCACATGTGGCCTGCTGGCCCCTTTTATGCGGCCCGCCAGTGCGGGCCGGGGCCGGTCCCAGCACGGCACACCGCACTGGGTCCCGCACTCCCCGGGCATGGGCTAGGCCAAGCGTCGTGATCCCCCTCTCCCTGGAGCTGCACTACGCGGACAGCGCTCTGGGGCTGCATGTCCTGTCCTCCCCTGGAGCCACGTGGAAAGAGCTCCAGGGGGCCAGAGTTGCGCGTTCCCCTCCCCTGCCACGCGAACAGAGCTCTGGCGGGCCGGGGCTGCACTCTTCTTCCCTCCCCCAGAGCCGTGCCACATGGGCAGCGCTCCCCTTCCCCCGGAGCTGTGCCAGGCAGCTACAGTAATGGGGGGGATAGGGGATGGGGTTCCAGGATGGTGGCTGGGGTGGGCTCTGGAGCGGGCAGTCAGGGAGCAGGGTGGGTTGGATAGAGGGTGGGGTTCTGGGGTGGTGGTTAGTGGGCGGGAGGGGAGGGTTTATAGGGGTCGGGGCAGTCAGAGGACAGGGAATTGGGTAGGGAGTGAGGTCCTAGGGGGGTGGTTAGGGGTCTCTGGCAGGCGCAGTCAGGGAACAAGGGGCGAGGGTTGGATGAGTTGGAGATTCTGAGGGGACAGTTAGGGGGTGGGAAGTCGGAGGGGGACGGATTGGGGGGATGGCCTTCCCTTCCTAGTTCTCCATATAATTTTGCAAATCTGATGTGGCCCATGGTCCAAAAGCCTTGCCCACCCCTGACCTAAGGCCATTAGGAGCCCAAATCTCATTAACACTCGATAGGATTTGGGTGCCTGACTCTCTTAGGCTCCTTTGACAATCCCAGCATCAAGCTTAATTTGAACCCATGACAGATGCTGCGTTGTGTAATTGCTGAGCTACCCACTCCCATTGACTGTGATACTTTGAAGGACCCACCCACTTTGTTTCCTTAATGCCGGGCGGTGATTGCGCCCCTGAGCAGAAGAATTTGACCACCCTCGAAGTAGCTTGGGAAGGCAGTGAGCTTCAAAAATTCAGATTAGAGGCACAATTCCTAGTTGCTGACTCTGCGGCAATAGTACTTTTCCCACTGGCTTATATTGTTAGCAAATTACTAATGCCCTCTGCACTGGCACAGGTACTCTGGGTAGTAAGTAGGGGACATGGACCCAAAGCTTCTCCCATACTCCACCCACCTGCTCTAGCAAGGGAGTCAGCAGGTGAAGGACCCTGGCTATTCCCCTCCAGATGTCTAAGTAGCTCATGTGGATGAAAAGGAGTCCTCTGGTACCTAGTCCAAGTCACCATTTTGGGTTTTTTAAATGATTCCTTGATGATTTGACATTGAAATCTCTTTTCTTTCTGATTTTTTCATTAATTTATTTTAGCTTTATTCCTGTGGCCAGCCTCAGTCACTGATGTTCGTGTTTTTCAATAGCATTGGCACAATATATATATTTTGCATTGGTCTGCGGGACCCACTGTTACAATTAAATTTACAAATCAATTTTCACTGTAGTTCCTAGTTTTCTCCTGCTGATAACTTTCCGAAAAACCCACCACCTAGGCAGAAATAGTTATGGAAGAGCGAGGAAAGGAATGCGGTGTTCCCATTGTCTAAATAATTTAGCTCTGTTTTCTTTGTTTAAACAGACTACAGGAATGTAGTTAAATGCTTGGCTCAGGTAGGGCTGCGGATGAAAACTGAGTACTGAGCATGCACAGTAGAAAGTTTAGGTAAATTGTAAGTAGAAATGGACCTGAAGGAAAATGTCATATCAAAATATCTCTGAACTTTGAGAGGAATTCAGATTGGGATCCATATTTTTATTAGGGTCTCGTCACTAGTTGCAAGGTCCACACTTGGAGTGAGATTCTTCCTAGTGCAAAGGGCCACTAATGTATAAGTCTTTTGCTGGCCCTCAGCAGAGAGGTGACTTTCACGCCTGTGAACGTGTCTTGGGGTGTGCACAACTTTCAAAACCAATTTAAGAGGCATCAATTATGGGAACAGTTTGTCAGCTGAATGATTTAAGAATGTGCCAATTAACGGCAGCTTTGGGAAGTATTTATTGCACTCTCTGAACCTGTATCTGACATATAGATATACAAGAGGATGCCAGTATAGAGAAATCTCTGTGCTACACTATACACTAAATAGAAGCAACAGGAAGGAATCCCTGTTATTAAAAGTTAGAGGAAAGTTCCTAGACATCTCAATTTCAAATTCCTGTTGGGAATTCCCGAGTTTAACCAGCCATTTTGGTGCATTCATATTCTTTACTGAGCAGCTTTCCAGAGATGCCACATTTCATTCTTTTTGACCTAAGAATCACTTGTTTTGTTGTGCCTCATTATTGAAGGTAGTGTTACGTGGGTGTTCTCCAATATCAGCTGTGTTCAGGAATCTCTGTTGTACAAACCAAAGGATAATTTTCCCTTAAGAATTATACTGCTCTTTTGAAAGGCCATAATAATTCCTATTTCATCTGTCTGTAGCCTGTGGCGTTCTCGGGGAAACAAAAAACAAACGGTTAGGTAAACTCTGATTTATGAGCAGTTTTGCTGACAGCGTGAGTTAAGAAGTTTCATGCCACAGTCCGTATGCAGAGCTGGATGGCACAGCCCTGTAAATGCAGTTGTGATTGTGCAGTAACTTTCTTTTTAAAAATATTTCAAAGAGGGTCATAAATGAATAATATGAACTTTTCAAATAAATGCCATGATGGGCCCTAAAGTTATCTGTTGATTTTGATAAGTATGTGCACTTAAAGCTTGGCGTTTAGTGTTCAAGATATTTCCTATAGCAAGGTTTGAGAAGTATAAGGGAATGGATCAGATACTGAAGTAACATTTTCTATTTATCTTAAGTCAGCTTGGCATGGATTTAAGGTTTCCCACTGCACATGGTTATTCCAGGGCAAAGATTAAGTAGCATGGGTCAAACGAAGAATACTTTTGAAGTTTGCATAGTTTTTTCTTTTAAAACTTGAATTTTGGATGCTTCAGTGTTTGGGTGGCTAACATGAGAGATATTTAAAATGGTTATCAGAGGGTGGTGCTCAGCATTTTCTGAAAGTCAGGCCTCCTCTAAGAAGTCTCAAGTTGGGCATCCAAAGTTATTTGAAAATCTTGGCCTTTGGTGATATATATCATGGTGTGTCCCTGTCCCCATCAGCCTTAGAATCATAGAATATCAGGGTTGGAAAGGACTTCAGGAGGTCTCTAGTCCAACCCCTGCTCAAAGCAGGACCAATCCCCAACTAAATCATCCCAGCCAGAGCTTTGTCAAGCCTGACCTTAAAATCGTCTAAGGAAGGAGATTCCACCACCTCCCTAGGTAACCCATTCCAAGGACTTGTCTTGCCCCTCATTGTTTTCTCCTTATTAAAACTGCTTTTTGAGGTAGGGAAGGACTATCATTTATTTTATGTTTGTATGGCAGCTGGCAAATAAAGGAAGACACCTTATGCAGTGCTCTTCTTAGTTTTGAATCGGCAGGGTGCAGTGATTCCACTTGCAATGGAAAATGAAGCAGTTGTGTTACCAGTTTCACAAAGATCAATTCTCTGTATTTCATCAAAAGCAAATGCATAAATGAACTCCAGCTCTGAAACCCATTCTCTTCAATGGCATGTTCGGCTCTGAAGTTATCATCGTAGCTGGAGCTGGCAGCACTTCCAGTTTAGGAGAAACATCCTTAAAAAGGAGAGTTTAATGAGGGTAGTGGAAGAATTCACAATTTTCCCCCTCTTTCATTCTCAGTCAGGTACACGTTTTGTCTCCTTTTTTGTTGCTTCTCTCTAGCTTAGGGATCCGCATCTGAGACTTCCCTGGAGCCAGAAGCAGCTACGTGAATTGGCTGTCGTGTGGCAAACTGTCAATATCATAATTCTAGACGTTGTCTTTGGGCAGATTCACAGTGTAATGTGTGTGCCTCGTCCGGGAATGTGACGTTGGTGGCTAATGTATCTTGAGCTTGACAACTGGTCATGTGGCAGTGGGTTGGCAGCTGGGTGATATGGGAATGTTTGGGAAGCTGAGGTTGGCATGGGTGGGGGCATTAACTAGGTGATGTGGAAGGCCACTGACAATCCTGTAAGACCTTGGAGACACAGGACATAGGAGAGTACAGGACCTTGGAGACTACAGGACCTTGGCATACAAGACCTTGGAGAGTACAGGACCTTGGCACACAGGACCTTGGAGAGTACAGG